>JAOVVA010000032.1:15973054-15993724 GCA_028565275.1 Leiocassis micropogon
ATGCCGCAGGGCCTCTGCAATAGTCCAGCTACATTCATGCGTATGATGATGTCTATCTTTGGTGACAAGAATTTCACAAGTTTACTATGCTATCTTGATGATCCCATGGTCTTTGCTCCCAATGAGCAGGTTGCATTTGAAAGGCTGGAGATGGTGTTCTCAAGACTCAAGGCCCACAATCTCAAGCTTCCTCCTAAAAATTGCCATTTCTTGAGGAAATCTAAGGTTAAGTTTCTTGGCCATGTCATTTGTGAAGATGGTGTCAAGACAGACCCTGGGAAAATAAAGGCCATCACTGATGTTCAAGCAGTTGACTTGATGGACTCTGACAGAATCACTCCATGCCACAAGAAAATTAGATCTTTCTTGGATATGGTATTGTACTACCAACATTTTATCGAGCGATGTTCTGCCAAAGCCAAACCTTTGTTTGAGCTCATCTCTAATACAGGCATGAGAGGCTATAGAGGCAGGAGAAGGAAGCTTAACTCAAAAATTGCGTGCACCAAGCTCTCACCTAAGAACTGGACCAACAAATGCCAGAAAGCATTTGACACCTCAAAGGAGGACCTTCTCACAAGCATAACACTAGCACACCCTGACTTCAACAATGAATTCATATTAGCTATAGATGCTTCATTTGACGGCTTGGGAGCTGTGCTTTCCCAAATCCCAGAGGACAGCACTATGGCTAGACCAGTGGCATTCGCTAGCAAGACACTGTCACGTTCCCAGATAAACTACCCGGCCCACAGGCTAGAATTCCTCTCGCTTAAATGGGCGATATGTGACAAGTTCCATTATTGGTTGAAGGGCCGTCATTTCACAGCTTGGACGGACAATAATCCCCTTACCTACATACTCACCAAGCCAAGACTCAATGCTTGCGAGCAACACTGGGTTGCTAAATTAGCCTCTTTCAGCTTTGATCTGAAGTATGTACCTGGCTCTAAGAACATTGTCGCCGACGCTTTGAGCAGGGAACCATTTGTCCAGTCCAGTGTAAGCCATCGACTTGTAACGGAACCTTACCACTCTTTGCTCAATGAGGTTAATGGAGTTGTAGACCAAGTTGTCCAAGATTCTTTCTGTCTTACCACTAACTGCCAAGTTCTAAGTCCTGTTGATGATCCTTCTGACGAGACTAGAGTTCAAAGTCAAGGTCAAATTTCGGGTGCTTTCAGTTCGCAGGATGTTGCTGCAGTGTTGGACGCACGTTGTTCTGGTGGTGTAGGACGGATGATGGGTGTGGAGTCCATTCCACATTTCATGAGTGTGGACCAGACTCGATGCACTCAATGTAAGCACTCTGTCAACTGCACAAGAACAAGATAGCACTGTGAGCAGAGCATTTTTTTATGTTCAAAGACACCACCGTCCTTACAAGTGTGAACGTACTAGTGAGCCCCGTCCTGTCATAAGGCTTCTTAAGCATTGGAATAAACTTACCACCAGAGATGGCATGCTTTTCAGGGTCAAAAGAGACAATTGCATGAATAAAAAGCTGCATCAATTCATTGTCCCAGATGCTATGAAACAACAAGTGCTTCATGGTCTGCATGATGCTGCTGGTAATCAAGGTCGCTCCAGGACACTTTCGTTGGCCATACAGAGGTTTTTTTGGACGGGCATGGAATGTGACATAGCGGCTTACGTCAGGAATTGTATGCGATGTATTGTAGGAAAGACACCCGAACCAAAAGATTGTGCTCCTCTTGAGAATATACGCACCTCTGAGCCAATGGAACTCATCTGCATCGATTTCTGGACAGCAGAGCAGGGTGTTAACAGAAGTGTGGATGTTCTAGTAGCAACAGACCATTTCACCAAATTAGCCTATGCTTTCCCTTGTAAGAACCAGTCAGCAAAGCAGGTTGCTTATCATTTGTGGAACAGTCTCTTCTGTGTTTACGGATTCCCTAGGCGTGTGCACTCAGATCAGGGCCCAAGCTTTGAGAGCAAATTGATGAAGGAGTTGCTGGACATGGCAGGTATTAAGAAATCACATACCACTCCTTACCACCCTATGGGAAACGGAATCACTGAACGCTTCAACAGAACTTTAGGGAACATGATAAGATCCTTACCTTCCCAGTCCAAAGCCAAGTGGCCACAGTCTTTGCAGATGCTGACATTTTCTTATAACTGCACTGTTCACGACACCACAGGCTTTGCGCCTTTCTATCTGATGTTCGGGCAAGTTCCACGTCTTCCCATTGATGTGATGTTCCAACATGTTTTCAGGGATGAGACTGTTGTAAAGTATTCAGATTTTGTGTCCAAGCTTAAATGTGACCTTGAAGAGGCTGCCAAAATTGCACAGGAGCACAGTTCTACTGAGCACGGCATGCAAGGATCTACAATCGAAAAGTGAAGGGATTACCTTTGACTGTTGGCGACAGAGTCCTTCTGGCAAATCGTTGCGAGCGTGGCAAACGGAAAATTGCAGATAAGTGGGAGTCCAATCTTTATGAAGTCATGTCAGTAAGGTCACCAATTAAAGTTTACCAGATAAGAGACACAGAAACAGGCAGAGAAAAGACTGTGCACAGAAATCTCTTGCTCCCTGTTTTTTGTATGGAGATGATGAAACCGCTTTACCATCTCATTCTGGTTTATCTGATTTGACCTCAGACTTGGCTGATCATCCTGGTAGTGACACGAGAACAGCTTGCTGGGTTATGCAGTCTGATCAGCCTAACTGCCCTGAAGATGACAGTGACTCAGTGGCTTTGTCTGAAGTTCAGTGTTCATTAGATGTTCAGAATTCTAATTCAAAGGCTGACTCTGATTGCCGTAACAGCTCTATACTCACTGAGCAAGACTGTGATGTGAGAAGTGACATTTCACATATGTTGGACGAGGGACTAGTTCCAGATAAAGAGTTAGGCCAGAGTTCCCTGCAGCATTCTTTGACTATGCCAGTTTTTCCACTCTCACAAGTAAACAATAACCCTGTTCCGGATACAGTTAACCCTGTAATTTTCACTCAGCCAGAACAAATGCCAGAAAGCATACAAAAAGACACAGTTAGAACTAGGGCTGGTAGGACCATTAAACCTCCACAAAGATTGACCTGTGAGATGAATAATCAGTTTGTGCCTGATTCATCACCATCTGTGATTTCTTTTTTTGATGTGGTGAAATTTCATGGGCAAATTATGAGTTCAATTTTGTCATTTTGAGCTGAGATTTTCCTTTTAAGTCTGACTTATCCATCCTTGAATTGTGTATGTAAAGAGAGGTGTTAACGGCATCTCTTTAGTCTATGTTTAGTCTGGATTTTGGTACCAGTCCATGCTTGCATACTTCCTATGGAGGAATTTTGTAAATGACATTCGCACTATGTGTCAAGGACATTCACACTGTTTTCTTCATGTTCTGTTTTACCTTTAATTTTTTGCTTTTAATGTTGTGTAGTTTTCCTACTCTATATGCGCTTTCCCAGTTTAGCATAATTTACGGGGGGTGCATGTAACAGAGTGTAAAAAAAGGTTCAATTAATGCATAAATGGGGACAGAGCCATCTGTTGGGTCGTGATGGTATTTGATGTGTGGAATAAGGACCGCCCACAGCAGAGCTGATGAGACACGCTGTGGGTGAGTTGCACGTTAAAAACTATAACAGAAATATCAGTTAAAAAATTATTAAAAACACATAAATAACATTTTTTTGGTGGATTCATCCGTTTGTTAACTTGTTGGGTAACTGTTATTACTCATTTGGCATCGAATGTGTTATTTTATATTGAGTTATTCTGACTTTTTATTTTTGACTTGTAGTTAATCTGTGTGTTATCTTGTGTTTTATGTAGAGCTGATTCATTTCTCAGGCAACCAAATATTTATTTCCCATTATCTCCTCATTGTGCAGGTATGCTACAGAAAATGTTGTTTTAAATTGTTTAATTGATTAATTGGTTAATTTGTTGAGAGTTGTGCATAGACATTGGGCAAGACCGTCACACTAACATTAAACCATTGTCATGCTAACATCAGGCCATCATCATCATGCTAACATTAAATCATCGTCATGCTAACATTAGACCATCATTATCCTAACATTAAATCACCATCATGCTAACATTAGACCTTCATCATGCTAACATTAGACCTTCATCATGATAACATTAGACCACCGTTATGCTGACGTCAGACCCTCAATATGCTAATATGCCTTCGTGAAACACAAATAAAGGATGGGGGGAATGTTGGTATTTATTATAATAATTACTTATAAACGCCCCCTGAGCACATGGAGAAAATGAAGGCAAAGTTTGGAATGATGATAACATTTGCAGGATGGCTTTCCTAACACTCTTCTGCACATCACATATTTCATGACCTTGTTATTGCCCTGATTCTAGTGTGTGGGCGAAGCAGGGGACGGACTGGGAAACTCTGTCTCACTGAAGAGTACAAGATGGAGGGGGAGAGTCTAGTGGACATTACCTGCAGGGGGAGCAAAGAAAAATAGCACATCTCACTTTATACAGCACTTCAGTTATTAAAATCCTTCACAGTATGAAATGTCAGAATAAACCACAGATCATTCATAACACTGTGAATGTATACTGTACTGTACAGTTTCACAGGAATATCTCATTCTTCAATTTAATGCAATTCAATTTTATTTGTATAGCGATTTTAACAATTGTCATTGTCGCAAAGCAGCTTTACATAATCAATTCTTCTGTTCTGTGTGAAATCATTAAGAATAATATCTAACCAAACTACACACCTTTAACGTAGTATTGACTATTAATTGAGAGTGTGTAATGTCCTGAAGCTCGTCAAATTAAAAAAAAAAAGGGCAAAGTATTAGGGTCACATTTAGAAAAAAAGGTGAAAGAAAATGATTCTACTATTCTATTCTACTTTTATTATTCTATTTTATTTTGTTTTTTATTATTCCTATTGCTGTATATTACTGTATGTAAATTTAAATGTTTTTCTTTTGTTTTTTAATTCTCTTTTTTTTGTAATATTTTGGTCAACAGCAGTCGTATAAGCATTTCACTTCATATCATAGTGTGTATGACTGTGTATGTGACGAATAAGAATTTGAATTTAAATTTTTTATCGAGAAAAGATAAAGGTGTGCAGCTGTTATCGCTTTATAATATTTTATACCTTGTAAAATAAAACACTTATGTTAGTTAACATTCATTATGTTGTGTTTGTTTTTACTTCATATCCAGCGTTTCATGTCATAACGCAAAGTTGAGGCAAGTTGGTCTTGCGGTCACTGAATGGGAGTTCGCCCACGGCGACTTACACACTACAGCCCAAGGGAGGAGCTGTGGAGGCACAGCGCAAAGGAGAAGGAATTACAGCAAAAAATCAAAACACTGACTCAGGCAGATCAGTCTGTAATAACCGGGAGATTCATTATGATTATTTTTGTGATCTGCAAAACCTTATGTAAACCAACTGAGTAGCAAATAATATTAACTATTGTATTTGTACTTTTAGAAATATCTTATGACATGAAACACTGGATATGAAATTATATTCAACGTGATGTGAGCTAGCGACGCAGAAAGGCAGGATTATAGTGATAAAGTGATAACAGCTGCTTATCTTTTCTCTCTTTCTTTCTTCATGTTTTTCTAAACTGTGCACCTAATGGCTTTGACCTTTTCTTATTTATTTATTTATTTATTTAATTCAGCGAACATCAGGACACACTCCCAATTAAGAGTCCAGACTAACCCATTTCCCCTCTGGGTGTGTGTATAGACTGTGTGTTATAAATAATCTTTATTGGTGGCATTTCATAGTGTGAGTGATTTTACTCATTCACCCATTTAACAGCTTTGCTGTACAAAACGTCCATCTCGCCATGTCGTACTCCTGAGTGAGAGAGTGAGAGAGTGAGAGAGCTTCCAGTCCGTCCCCTGCCTCGCTCACACACTAAAATCAGGGCAATAACGAGGTTAATTACCCCACACAGTGACATGAAATATGTGATGTGCGAAAGATCAATGGGAAACTGATCACACATGTTAGCATCATTCTCAATCTTTTCCTCTGTTTTTCCCTGTGCGCTCAGTGCTCAGATTTGACCAGATTTGGGTTTGTTCGAGCTTCTCACCGTGATCTTGGAGGTGTAGGCGCTGTTGATGGAGATGGCGCTAGCAAGCAGCTCCAGTGTGTTTGTGTTGATTTGTCGCGGCTCTGGGATTTCCGTAAAGTGTCGATCTCCTACGTAGATCTGGACAGCTGTCATGCGATTGGTGGTCAGCGTTCCCGTCTTGTCCGAGCAGATTGCCGTGGCGTTGCCCATCGTCTCGCAGGCGTCCAGATGGCGCACCAGATTGTTGTCCTTCATCATTTTCTGGGTGAGATTTTACAAATGATATCAAACTGGAGTTCACACACACATGATAGTTTGCTGTGTTTCTGTCGGCTAATAACAGCAGAGACAATAACACACAGCACACGTAATGTATTTATAATAAAAATGGCAGGATTTACACAGATTGTGGGCGGTGCTAATGCTGTGTGATGGTGGGAACGTAGGGGAAACGCTTGTAAAAGTACCTGAAGGTTCAGGTACAGCTATAAACCTGGCAGGAGGTGTAACGGCCTGCTGCAGACTGAACGCTGTCTCACCTTTACAGAATAAGCCAGCGAGATGGTGACGGCGAGCGGTAAGCCTTCAGGAACGGCCACAACCAGCACGGTCACCCCGATGATGAAAAACTTCACAAAGTACTGCACGTATATGGGGGTGCACTCGGAGAGCCACGAGCGCCCCTGAATGATGAACGTCTTTATCACGAAGTACATGATCAGGATGATGACAGTGATGGCTGACATCACTAAACCTGCAGAGGACAGAAGGACAGTTTCAGCTCATTCCGTCTCTCTGATCGCACCGACTGCGCTTCCTCTCCACGTGTCTCACCTGCTTTCCCGATCTGCACCGCCAGTTTGGTGAGTTTCCCCTGAAGCACCGACTTCTCTTTTTTGGTAACACTTGATTTCTTTCTATCTTTTTCCTCCATCTCTCCGCCCTCTGCACTCTTTAGAGGCTGCATCTCCATGGCAACGGATTCGTCCGGTTTAATCCCTGCAAAATCAGAAGGTCAAAATTTTAGACTGAAAATGTTGTTATATGAATATATATTATATTGAGTTATATGAATTGGAAATGTGAAAAAATTTGAAGGTCAAAAAAAAATCTAAAACCTGGAAAATCCATAATAATAATAATTATAATAATAATAATAATAATTAAAAAACACAAATTATAAAAAATTTTTAATTTAAAACTAGAAGAAAAAGAAAAAATAATCTGGAAATTTTAAATCATAGTGCTGGATGATTTAAGTCATAAAATATAATAGTTTAATTTAATAGCTAAAAATATCTGAAAATTGGAAAATCAGAAATGCAAGAAATCATAATTGAAAGTCATAAAACCAGAAAGTGGGAACAGGGGAAGTCCTGCATTAGAAAATCAAGCGAGAAAATAGCAAAAAAACAAACAAATTAATATATCATTTTCCTTTCTTCTACTTTTTTATGGTTAATTAATTAATTAACCATAAAAAGTAGAAGAAAGGAAAATCGAAAAAAAAACAGGAAAGAAAATCTACAGGAAAAAAATCTCTAGATTTTAAATGTATACATTTCTTAATTCATTGTGTTGTTTCATCAATATTTTTTTGTTTAAAAAATCTAATTATATTAGATGTTAAATGGGGTCAATCTGAAATCATCAACATAAAATAATAATAATAATAATAATAATAATAATAATAATAATAATAATAATAATGTCCTCCACACGAGCGATTCGGCCGCACTATAAAAACCTTACTTTAAGAAAATCGTATTATTAACAAAAACTATTAAATCATTGTGAAACTAATTTAACACTGTGTTATTGTGACCTCCATATTAACACTGAACACAAATCAGTAATATTAATATTATCAGTAATAATCGTGTTAACTGTTTACATCAGACAGACATCAGATGGAGGTTTGTGCTGTTTAAAGCTTTACATAAACATTTCAAACAGAAGCTCGTCTGCTTTCTAATGATAATGACGTCTCAGGCGACGGTGGTGTGTAGTGTGTGTGTGTGTGTGTGTAGTGTGTGTCTGTTCTCTCACCTTTGTTCTGATTGTTCTCCAGAGCGCCATCTTGTTTTCCTGTAGGAATAAAAACACTGGAACTAAACGCTGAGTCGCGTCCAAACTAAGTGTACGACCAAGAACTGCTTTCACTTCATCAGTTATCAAAAACACGAGTGTGTCCCAGAGTGTGTGAGGAACGTTTACGCCACCCTGTTTATTTATTTTCATTTTATTCAGTTTTTTTTAAAGTGCACAAATCATAGATAGAATGTTAATAATTAATTTAATAAATTGATCCTAAGTAAATCATTAGAAGGTGCTCAATGCACTCGTACCATGACAGGGTGTGTGTTGGTCTTTAGACACACAAGTACAGCTTGTTTATTAGTAGATCAGTCTGATCTACTAATAAACAACTGAATTTATTGAATTTCTATTTTTTGTATTTACTGGATTTGAATGTAGATGATAGAAAAGTGCGATCACTTCCTGGAACGTCTATATATTGATACAAAAAAAGCTTTTTTATTTGATATAATGCGTATAATGTTTAGCAGCATGTCAAATCAGATGTATGATATAGGATGTACAGTAGGATTTATCAGACGTCACAGTGTCTCAGTGTTTAGCGCTACAGCTTCACACCGTCACAAGCTGTGTGTGTGGAATCTGCACGTTCTCCCCATGATTGGTGGGTTTCCTCTGGGTACCCTGGTTTCCTCCCACAGTCCAAACACACACTCTGTGGGCTGATCAGTATTTCCACATTGCCTGTAGTGTACCCCACCTAGTGCCCCGAGTTCCCCCCAGGACTCCACACAGGATGAGCGGTATAGAGAATGGATGTGTGTATGTAGGCTAGATCACCCTGAGTTATTTCTACTGTGTATTTTATAAAAATGGTAAGGGTTAAGACACTAGAATACTGATTAGAAGGTTGTGAGTTTAAATTCCACCCACACCCACACTGCTGGGCCCTTGATCAAGGCCCTTAACTACTCAGTTATTTAAATGAGATAAAGGTATAAATGTATGCCGCTCTGGATAACCGTGTAACTCAAATCCGGTGATTTAATTTTTTTTCAGACGTTTGTACGCACACTTGCTTAAAAAAAATATATTGACTAGACAGAACCGGACTGAAGTCGTAAAAGGGAATAAGGTTCAACCCATCGCACCTTAGAGACAGGACCATAGTTAGCAAAGATAGTTATACATTTATGAGAGCCTGTTCTCTGATATGGTTAACATACAATATATAAAAAATATATATATTTTCTTAAATTTCATTTTCAAGCCTGATTTAATTATTATGAATTAATTGTTTTATTACATTTTTTTATGTATAAGGTTTAGGATTTTTCAGGACGCTGTTGGGTTTCTGTCTGATAGAGAGTGCGGTGGTGTGAAACCGGAGAGGAGTGAGCCCCCTGCTGGGCAACATGTACATCTCTTTACATGATAATAACACTATTACAGCAGTGCCTCGCCATAAGAACGCCCCCCCCTTAAGAATTGTCACGTTAAGAAGTGAAATTTTACAGAAATTTCGATCGGTATACAAAGCAATTTCGATATGCGAGCAACTTGAACCGAGCCAAGCATTGGCTAAGTCTTGCGTACGTCTGGGAGCCGCTCAAAACTCGTTTACGTCAGTGGAAAGCCAAGCTAAGTGAGTTTATTTTTTTTTTGTGGTTCCTTGCAATTTGTGCAAGATTTAGTGAAGACGTAGCACCATGGGGTCGCAAGAATGTTAGCAAGGACGGTAATCAAAGAAGAAAAGGGAGCCGCTTTCAGTTTGGTTTTTAAAGCAGCCGGTGCCGAGAGGAATCATACATTGAGGTTAAGTGAGGTTTAATGTCTATTTATTTTATTTCATTTACATGTCTTTTCTAAATGTTTTGATCATTTTTATGTTTTATATGATTATACTGTTGGAAATTAGTAATACTGGTAATATTTTTGGGTGGCTGGACCGGATTATCTGTATTCACATCATTTCCTATGGGACAATGTGTTTTATAGTACGGAATCTCACCTTAAGAACTCGCCTCTGGAACGGATTACACTCGTATACCAAGGTACCGCTGTCCAACTAAAAGCTGCTAATTCCTAATGCGCCCTGAGTTGCAAAAGACTTTAATTCCTAAAGTCCAGATTGACATCACATATAACCACCTAGTGTAGCATTAACTAGCATTAAAAAGCTTTAAATTGCATCTCAATTATGAAATTATATTAGTTCATTTAAAACGACATAAGTGACTTCACTGCGGCGTGACACACATTTTATATTTTTATTATTATTATTATTATTATTATTACTATTATTATTATTTTTGATAACTGATGAACTGAAGGCACATGTGCACAGTTTACTACTGATGTGTCTCTCACCTACCATTAACAACGCTGCACGTTTTGGTAGAAATGCCAGAAAACCGGATGGATGAGCTACTACTGACCTCTGCTGCGGTTAGCAAACAAGGATGAGGGAGCCATGCAAAACAAAGAATGAGAAGACAATAACGTTAAATAGAAATTATAAACAAACAAAACGGATGAGTCATCATTCCTAATTCTTCTTTTCATCTCAGAGATGATCCGTACAAACAATCCTGATGGAAATGGAGCCGCGGCGTTCCTTTCCGCGCGGCAGGTGCGTGCTCGGGTACGTGCTCGGGAGCGGGTGGAAACAAGAGATGGAGGGAATGGGACGTTAGAGTTCTGCTCATCTGGTCGGTGAGGAACATCTCCGTGATGCGAACGTGAGTTCTGCTAATAACCACGATTCATGTTCGCAAGGGAGAGCGAGCGCTGTGCTCGTATCTTTATTTCACTTTTACGCCACAGCGCCTCTGGATTCTGATCAGTCAGCAGGTTTTTATGAATGGAATATAAAAAGACTGGATGTGTGGTTTCGTAATTAACAGAAGTCGTGATTGTTGGCCGATCGCTGTGGTGTAAGAGGAATAAAACATGCTGTTATAGGAAAATAATCAACTTCAGCATGCTGTACAATTTCAGGCTTTTTTCATCAAAGAGAAAAAAAAACACCATCATTCTGTTCATACAAACCTCAGATTTTCAAACTTTTAAACATTTTTCTTTTTTTTCCAGCTCTTCGGAAGGCTGAAAGCATTCCTACCTTTTTTGATTTCTCTCTTTTCCTCCTCGACATCTCCGGCTCCGAGCAGCGTGAAGATGATTCCGGTTTGAGAGTTGATCCCGACTGCGGTCACCAGCATTCTCCCCGATCCCTCCATCACATGCGTGCCTGAAATGCACAAAAGAACATCTCGAGATCTCACGTTTTATTCACTTTATTTACCGCTTAGTTGTTTTTTTTAGTTTTACATGATCTGACACACACCATACACACATCATACAACCATACACACACTCAGTACTGAAGTGTTTCCTCTTCCACACCTCTACACTGGAATTATTTACAATCTGATCTCATCCACAAGAGAACAAATAATCTGTCATAGTGGAAATCAGAGAGGAATGTAAATTTAAACTTAAGCCATCATCATCATCATCATCATCATCATCATCTCAAGCGAGTGTTTAAAACCCGACCTGTATAATGATAAAAACGAAACCGTTTTAAGAATCTGCAGGATTCCTTTAATTAACTTTCGAATGAATGAATGAATGAATGAATGAACTGTTTAATCCCAGATTAACACGATATAATCTCTGACTGCAGTTCATTAATACGTTTGTGATCATGAAGGAGCTCGAATATGAGGAAGGACGCTGCTGTGTTGCGCTGATTAAACAAACAGAGCATCGTCTGTAATGGCGCTAATGCGCTTTGCGGCGATTTTTTCCAGGAAACAGAAAGCAGGCAGAAATCTGATTAGGTCTTTATTAGTCTTGTGGGACGGATAACGAGAGGGAGAGGCTGTAGTTTAACTGTTAATGGACTTAATGGACATGCCACGTGTCCGTCCTGAGATATGAAGAGTTTTAATTAAATCTGCGTCAGCGTTACAGAACTCGAGCTTCTTGCGTTCGATCGGGGGAACCGTGTGGGATTTCAGGTGTGGGCCGGAACATCTCCACATCGCTCTCGAACATGAAAATTGTAGTCGGACGCCCACGGCAGGGCACGGTGGAGTGGAGAGGCCTGGGCGGATCCTATTTAAAGGTGTTGTGATGCATGAGTGATGATATAGCTTATATAAGGAAATCTTAAAGCAAAAAAAAAAATCCACCCACAGTGATCTGCGTAATCATCTGTAGATTTAGCGTGGATTCATTAACTGATTTATTTTGTAATCAGATTCCGAGTAGCTTTTTAATAGTTTTATTTCTCCCCATTACCCACAATTCTGTTTGGTAACCTGCAGCTAGCGGTGCAGCGGGATTTAGCCCTCGCGTCATCTCTACCTAAACACTGAGATGCTCAGAGTCCAGCTTTAGGTTTTTCAGTCTGTCCAAGTCAGCACGCTGCTCGTAGCATCATCTCATCGATGAGCCGAGTCTCTGCTGTAACTCACTGCAACCGTGTCCTACTGCATTGCATTCTGGGACCCGAAGTCCAACGTCTGCACTACTTCTGTGTTCAGCTCTAGGTTGATGATTTTTGGATCTGTAGTTCCGGGTTCGAGCCACGCCCCATAATACCCAGCCACTGCATGCGGTGCCGGTCCAATTCGAGAGATTTTAATGTAACATTTGTTAAATGTTAATGTTTGAGATATTATAAAACTCCATAATCTGTTTCCTCTGACCAGTTTGTCCTGCATTTCTTTATTCCAACAATTCTTTTTATTCCAGTAAATCATAGTATTTTAAAATGACCAAGACTGTGATTAACTCGATTAAAGTTTATAATTTTTAATCAATAATAATCTAAGTTTTTAGAAGCTAAAAGCGAATTAACTGGCTTCGCAATCTTTTTTTTGCATTAAACATCACCGTACCTGCGTTAGCATTATGACATCACACACAGCCGACAGCTTTTCACAGAAAAACACAATTTTTATCAGAAAAAATTCAAAATCAACATATTTCGCATATTTCAGTGCAGAGTTTTCTCCTGAAGTGTGTGTATCATTCGGTCCACAAAGTCGCCGCTACACACCTGACAGCAGCATGGGGTCTCGATCCACGGCTTTACGGACGTGATCCGACTCTCCGGTGAGGGAGCTCTCGTCAATCTTCAGGTCGTTTCCCTGAATCAGAATCCCATCCGCAGGAAGTAGATCACCTGCACACACACACACACACACGTTATACCTGCAACAGAATACTAATGCGGAACCTGATATTAAATCTATAGTCCTAATCCTAACCTCCTTCAGTGATTATATTTACACTTAAATAGCTGAAGGTGCAGTCGACTAAAATAAAGTCTACGCCCAAAATCTTTTATTTTAAAGATCCAACCAGAAATGTGTTAATTTTTTTTTTTTAATATTCCCTTCACACCAAATGTAGTAACGAATCCATGACATGTTTAGCTCAGAACTATTCTTTTATCATAATTATATTGATACGGTATCAGAAGTCCCGAGTCCGGCGCTGGAGATGAGCAGGAATGGAAGCAGAATCATCTATTATGAGGGTTTGAGTAGAAGACGACATGAAGTAGACAATCTTATCTTCACTTTGTAGGCAAATAATTATACTACTAATACTAACACTACTACTACTACTACTAATAATAATAATAATAATAATAATAATGATACTTTAGAGTTTTTAATCCGCCCCATTTGTCTTCAGTTTTCTTTACATTATCACACAGTGTAACTGTACAGAGATAAGAGCATTGTTTTTCTTCTCCATCCATCATACTCCATTAACTCAATCCAGTTAAACCAGTTAGGACCTAGGTCGCCTCCCACTGGCTACAAACTCAAACACACACACACACACACACATCAATAACATTACTCAGTACTGTATATTTCAGATTCCAGGACTTGATCATGTTCTGTCCTTCATGTGACGACCAAACAATCAGAATCTCTTAAAGTCTGTGCTCATCATCTGACCTGGGCCCCCTAGTGGCCATGGTCAGAACTCCATCCTTGCTCTTAGGTAAATTACAATCAGGGCCAAAAGTTTTGAGAGTCACATAAATATTTAATTTCAAAATATATTAAAATATTAATGTTCAAGCACCACCATCAGTCCTGTGTCATGCCAACGGTAAAGCACCCTGAGACTGTTGATGTCTGTGTTGTTGCTTCTCAGCCGACGCAGTGGGGCTCACTCACAACTTTGCCTAAGAACAAGATCATGAATAAAAACCATCCAACTACAGTTTGGTGATGAACAATGCCTTTTCCAGCATGATGGAGCTCCTCATCATAAGGCAAACCTCATAATTAAGTGTCTTTACTGGTTGCATGGCCAGTAAACTCCCCAGACCTTAATCATGTGGAGAACTTGTGGTCGATCCTCAAGAGGCAGCTGGACAAACACAAACACACAAACTCTAACAAACTCAAGCACTGATCACGTAAGGATGGGCTGCGCCATCAGTCAGCCTGTGGCCCAGAAGGTGATTGACAGCATGACGGGGTGAACTGCAGACGTCTTAATAAAGAAGTTTGACTCTTTGCATAAACTTAATGTAATGTCAATAAAAGTCTTTTACATTTATGAAATGTGTGTAATTATACTCCAGTAGACGAGAGTAACATCTGACACACAGATCTACAAACACTGAAGCAGCAGAACTTTATATTATATTTAAAGTTAAATAACATTTATATTTGTGTCGTTCTCAAAACTTTTGGCCCCCAGCTGTATTCTTGACGCTTCACTGCAAAATGTGTCCTGGTTTATCAGTTAGATTTGGCGTGAAGTGTGTGTAACGCTGCTGTCAGGTACTGAGCTGATAATGGGACAAGGAAAGGAAAAGGAAAAAGGAGATTTTTGGGAGATGTTTGAGGGAATATCAGAGTCAGTGTAAGATAATGGGCTGTGTTTAGAAACACTCTACATTTTTGTTTCTTTATAAATCAAAATCTGTAAATCTGTTAGCAAGCTTATATGAGATTATGGTTTATTCCTTTGTATCTTTTAAACGTTCTTAACGATGAGGAATATTTTGCTGGTGTAACTGGGTTAATCAAAATTAATGACCCAGAAGTATAAAAGTCATTCAAGTTCCTGGAATAAAATGAGAAACAGATGTATTTTTTTTCATCTCTCGTGTCATTTTAGGTTCTTTTCTTGTTTTTTTTTTATTGAATTTTCATTTTAAACCCGAGAGTCCCATCTAATTCTAATCCCAATCCTAATCCTGTGCTTTAGACATAATCGGATTAAAGAAAGACTCTACTCTTTCACTACGGACCGTATTTGACTTGGGCCACGTCCCCGACCACCATCTCGGCGACGGGGATTTGGACGACGACCCCGTTCCGGACGACGCTGAAACGCTGCTCCTGCTCGATGCGGCTCTGAAGGCCGCGAAATTGCTTTTCTTTACTCCAGTCATTAAAGGCAGTGACCAACACCACGCACAGGACGGAGAGGAGGATCGCTGCTCCCTCTATCCATCCAGCCTCGGCCTCGCCCTCGTCCTCCACTCCGCCCACCACGCTGACACAAGCTGTGGGAACAGAAAGACAGAGAGAGAGAGAGAGACAGAGAGTGAGATTAGCAAGAAATGAAGTTTATTGTTATGCTAAATTGTAGATTATCTATTCATGTTTACAAATTACATATTCATTACAATACATATTATGTATTCAAAGTGGTGCATCAGATGCATATTAGTAGAAAGGTCCTGAATGCACAATTATAATGATCATTATTATTTTTCCATTTTTATTGTTAAGCTCATGTTACAGTTCTAGCTAAAGTGACTGCTGACTGCAGATGGCTGTTAATTTAGATAATTTATCTGCAAATGCAACATTTTTCAGGTTGTTAATTTATAGACATAAAAATCGATTCAGTGATGTGTCTCGGGTGTGATTTTATGTGTGGCAGTTCAGTTCATCGTCACTCTGACTCAAAAGTCAATTAATTATATAATAATATAATAATGTAATAATTATGTTTGTATTTGTGGTTATAAAATGTTGCAGTTCCTCTGTAATCCTACAGGTGGTGCTCTAAACTATTCACACACTGGCAGAGAGCAGAGCAAATCATTTTTACGTTATACATATAATACAGAAAGTGTGTGTGGCCGAAGTTTATAAAACATTGAAGTGAGCGATCTCGCTTCCCTAAACATTTTAAGTTGCTTCAGCTGTTTTGGAGAGATGATTTTATATGAGCCCCAAAAATGCCCATTTTTCAGCGTTATATCGTTTCACTATCGTTTAAAATGCTAATTATTCATATTTCTAATTGATACTAAAATTAGTTTAAGCTTCTAGAAGCACATGACCTGTAAAAATTTTTGTTTACATTTTGGTTTATGGTAAAAGCTTACAAAGCCAAAAAATCTGTAGTGTCCGTAACCATGTCAGATTTATGTTGCGATATCTTAACAATTTTTCATTTTAGAATAATACACTTTTTCAGGTTTGTGTCTTTTCATGTGAAATCTAAACTGGCCAAGTTTCATCTGAACAACAGTTAAGATCATTGAAAGATTTGAATTGAAAAAGGTTACGGACACTACAGACATAAAAGGGCATGAAATTATATTTAGCAAATGTGTTTCTTCTTATCTTATAAAAATATAACTGTGTATGTATATTTAGAAAAAAAAAGCATGGATCAGGAGATAAGACAGTTTGTTGAGAATTGTAACAAAATCTAAAGTACACACACACACACACACACACACACACACACACACATATTGAATATGAAATTTTATACAACTGTGATATTTACAGAATCACAACACCAATCCAGTCAGCACATGTGGGTATCGTGATGATATTGTATCAGGTTAATCCCTGGTTATTTGTCTGTCCCTATTAAATTATTAGAATAATGCTGAAATTTGCACAGATCAGATGAAGATGTAACTGAGGGTGGAAGTGAAGTCAGACTGTGACGCAGCAAACACACCAATATTACAAGCATCAATAATTATATCATCAAATATCATAAGCTGAGTAATTATAAGTGTAAGTTGAGTGTAAGTGCGTGAAAGCCGTTGTTCAGATGAACAGAAGCTGGATCACCTTCGCTGTCTCCGTCTGGCGGTCGATAGAAGGACAGGCCGAGCGAGATGATGGCGGCGATCTCCAGGATAATGAGCGTGACGTCCTGCAGCGCCTCCCACACTAACTGAAGAAACGTCTTTGGCTTCTTCGGAGGGATGAAGTTTTGCCCAAAAACCTGCCATCGTCTCTCCAGGTCGGCGGGAACGTCCCATAAACCTGCGGGAGAATCACAGAGTTAACACACAGGGACCGGGTGACTGTTACTGTTACTGAGAGAGAATTAATACACAGACGAATGTGATGATTTGGTTACAGTGATGTGTTCATGACAGAGAGAGAGAGAGAGAGAATGCAGATGGTTATCAGTGTGAGTCCCTTTCACCAAAGCTGACCTCCTGTCCTCAGCAGCCTCTCATCCTCTTTTCATTAATTCATCCCTCTTTCTCTGGTCTCTCCTCTTTCATCCCTCTCTCCCTTTCATCCTTTCTCTCACTCGTCGCCTTCTCATCTCTCTCACACACACACACACACACACACACACACTTTATCTCTCTTTAAATAGCTCTATCCTTCTCTTCCTCTCGATGTTTCTCAGTTCCAAAGGGGAAATAGATCTACACAATCCGCAAGTGATTTCTTTTTCAAAATAACTTCACTCTGTATAGGGATATATTATGGATATTACGGATATTATGGAGATAATGGAGATAATGAATGTTCTGCAGCCCTGAGCTTCGACTGCCCTACATTTCCAATTCCAGTATTTGTAATCTAGGACTTTCATGTTTAATAAATCTTTCTGCACATTTTCATATGAACGCCTCATATTCGGCTCCGAGTCCCTCGATGTCATCACGGTTATTATTATCATCAGACGTACAGTGGAGACCAAACGCCTGAGACCAAGCTGGAAATTGTTTGTTTATTTATTTTATAAATGTTTATAAATATTTACAACAAAGAAAGTGAATTAAATATTCAAGATTCTGTGCCGTCTCTAGTCCCCTATTTAAACGCAAGCATATGTGTGATACTAAGCGTCCAACCTGCATGATCACTGCAATGGTCATGTTTTTATTTCATGTCTAATTGCGTCTACCGAAGCGTCACGTTTTTGCACAGACTTGTGGCGTCCATGTCGGCCCGCTGTCATTAAAGGAGGGGGCAAATACTAAGACACTCCGGGTCACGGCACCATAAAGCTCAAAATTTCAGTCATGCTGTTGTATAACAATAAAATAGTTTGTAATTTAAAAAATGTTGTAGAAAACAATGACGATGTAGCGATTTTGACAGACTTTTTGGATGTCACTGGAGATCAGAGCCTCTCAGTCCTGGTCCTGGGTGATTCGAGTGTTTTCTCAGCGTTATAGATGTGAGAGGGATGTCAGTGTTATAGATCAGGGGAAACATTCAGGACAGATACACCAGGGACCAGGGAGGAAACCACTGCTGGAGACAGGCGAGACACATGTCTGTTTATGTTGCTATGTTGCACTAATGCTGTGTTTTAAAGTGACTTGTTTAAATTTGATAAAAAATTGCCTTGTAAATGCACTCAAGTCTCCTTCATAGAAGAGCTGATAGCTTCAATAATATAAAACTTAATCGGATTCTCGTATCCGTTAGCTCCTCATACGCTCAGAAGGTTCTGCTTACACAACCGCACTTTCGAACTACAAAGTGGACAAGGGAAGGGAATTATTTACACCCAGGTGAGGACGCGTTCCCTTTCGAGTCTGGTTCCTCTCAAAGTTTCTTCCTCTTCTCGTCCCAGGGAGTTTTTTCCCCAGGAAATTTATGCAATTAGAATTTATTTCTGTAAAGCTGCACAAAATGCAAATAAACATGAAAGACGTAGTTATGATATTAATTTATAAAATAACTGGATAGAAATTTTTGTGTGAAACTCTTAATGAACCTTAATGAACCTAATCAGCAGGGCTAAAATGGTTAAAACTATCACCCTGTTAATTACGCTAACTGTCGCTCGCTAACTTTCGCTCGCCAGCTCCACCAGTCGCGGTTAGTTAGTGGAAGGATATGTGTGGGCGGAGCTAAATAACTGGTTAAATAAAGAAACTAATCCTAATCTGTTGATAATAAACGGTGTTTGTGGAACTGTTGTAAAAAAGCGACATCACACCCGAGGTCTTGCTGTTGTACTGAATATCAGCACGGCTGAGAATCGTGCCTGATGATGATAACCAGCACAACAGCACTCCCTCTTATGTGATATTGGTTAATATAATAATGAGATTTGCAAAAAAATTATTCTTCTGATGCACAATGTAAAAGGAAGCTTCGGTTGCTAAGCAACATGTCTGGTATCCCATGGACCGGTCTAAGTGTTTTATTGTTTTATGACCTGGCGCATTAATACAGAACTCTGGTTTTGGTGACATGATTAAAGGTGTTTGTGGTTATCAAGGTCTTTACAACCACCTCAGACTGTCAGATTTTAGAACTAGAATTAATCTGTATATTTTACAAATTCTATTTCAGCGTTTCTGTGACGTCTCGGAGGTGATTTCTCCAGGTTCGGTCCAAACGCTGCAGAGCGGACGAAAAGCAAGACTGACTATAATATAATATAAGCACAGACTAAGTGTTTAGGAAGCTTTGCCAGCAACTTCCTTTGCCTTTGCTTTACAGTGGGATATTATGGGATGTGAATATACTGTACAGCTTATTAGATACAAGATGTTCAGAGAGAAACGTAGCGTTCGTGAGAGCGTCTCAGCTCACCCCAGCTATGTTTCGCCGCTTTAACCTCAGCCCGAGACATTTTCCTGTAAAGTGTCCCTCTGCCCACCAGCTGATGCGTCACCCCGATGAGATGAGATGAGCTCATCAGCAGTGGAGTGAGAGGAGGCGAGGTAGTGAAGCTGTGCCGTTTTTAGCTCCTCTGAAGCTGATCAATCTGGATTTCCTGGATATCACCTCCTTCTCCAACAAATCTCCCTGATTCATGAGATCATCTTTCATCCTTTCAGTCGAGCCACTGTAAGAATCAATAACGCCTCTTTTTTTTCACCCCTGCCTCCCTTCAAAGCCAGGGTTAGATCACGGATTTCTCACTGTGCAGATTCTCTTTGCAGTAAAGATCAACACCGTGTCATTTATGGAGGTTTTATGGAGGTTCGCCTCAAATAACACTCCGTTTCTTATTTCCTAAGCAGATGGAAGACTTAACTTGAATGCTATATTTAGCATGAATCTGATTAAATGTGTCAAATAAAATTTTGTTTGCTTTATTGGTTTAGTTAAAACACCATGAAAGTATGTGCCATATGGTCTTTAAAAATGTATGTCTCTACCTAGGAGCTAATTCCAGTTCCCTTAAAGAAAGCTTGCATTGACATAATTACTGATCAATTTGAATCTTTAGTACTTTCAGTCTCTAATTTTCATTGATTTGGTCCTTGTCCCTTTATTGGAACCAGCTGTATCTGCTGAGCTCATGTTTCA
>JAOVVA010000032.1:15999643-16010701 GCA_028565275.1 Leiocassis micropogon
GGTGCAGATGAACTCCGTGTGGGTTTTTTTTTTTTTGGGGGGGGGGTAAAAACATGAAGGTTCTGAGCAGCTCAGCATCACTGAGAGAGAGAGAGAGAGAGAGCAATCAGAGTGATGGTGGTGGAAATTGGTAGAATTTGGTGGATACTGGTAATATTGGTAATATTTTTGGGTGGCTGGAATGGATTATCTGCGTTTCTGTGGGAATTCGTGTCCATTCATTCTGTAGAGCGTTTATGAGATCAGACACTGATGTTGGATGAGAAGGTCTGGCTCACAACCTCCGTTCCAGTTCATCCCAAAGGTGCTTGATCGGGTAGAGGTCAGGGCTCTGTCTTCGGGCCAGTCAAGTTCTTCCACACTGAACTCATCAAACCATGTCTTTATAGTCCTCGCTTTGTGCACTGGGACACCACAAAGTTGCATAGAAGCAGATCATTGTCCAAGATGTCTTGGTATAACACTGAAGCATTAAGATTGTGCTTCACTGGGAATAAGGGGGCCTGATTGATTGAAACACCTGAATTCAATAATTAACAGGTTCGGACAAATACTTCTGCCCATATAGTCTGCATGGCACATTCTTTGTTCTCTGCATTTACCAGAAGGTGCATGAGAACGGTTCTCTCTAAAGATCTCAACGAGAGCATTTTGAGTTATGATGCAATCCTGATGTTTCCTAACAGGCAACATCCTAATAGGGACCTTCCTCTGATGGAGACCCCTACAAAGTTTCATTGCAGGCCTATACCTGTCCTTTTTCTGTCAGGAACTTTGTGATCTCATGCAAAAGCTTTCTTGTACAACGTAATTTTTAGCTGCAGTAAAGATTAAAATATGGTATAGAAATAAGTCATATGTTAGATGAGAATGCTCTTTGAGAACTTTTAATAAGCAGAGAACATCAGAGGAACCTGAAGGAACCTGTTTTCCACCTGCTTTTCATCAATAAAAATGAACCCCCGTGTAGGACCGGTGCGGAGGAGATACCATTTAATGATCTTCAGTAAGCTGTTCATCATGGTTGGGATTGCAGTGGAGCCAGGGTTTATGCCAGAAATCTACAAGCAGGATTTTGGGAGGTGGGAGAAAACCAGAGGACCTGAAGGAAACTGGAGAACCCAGAGGAGACCAGAGAGCCCAAGGAAACCGGAGAACCCAAGGAAACTAGAGAGCTCAGAAAAAAATGGAGAACTCAAAGGAAACACAAAAACCAAAAGGAAACTTGAGAACCCAGATGAAACTGAAGAACCTGTGCAAAAGTGGGGAAACATGAAGGAAAACGGAGAACCCATAGGAAACCTGAGAACCCAAATGTAATCTATGCAGAAACAAGGAAAAGATACAAAACTCTAGATAGTAACCTAAGCTCTGGTTTGAATCAGGAACCCTGGAGCTGTGAGGTCAAGCTCGTCTCACTCTGGTGGTATTCCTGACTTCCTGGAAGCTGGGAATTTCCAAGAGCTTCCCAAGTTCATTCCATGTTGGTGATGTTTCCTGACGTACAGTGGTGTTTGGAGTTTGTGGTTTGTAGAAGATGGGATGACCACCGTGTGACATCCTTCCTACACGTCCTTCAGGGAGAAAGGTTGATGGTCCAGATGGGTTTGTCTCAATGCGGGAATGTTTACTGATAAGCCGTATGTGTGTGTGTGCGCGCATGTGGATCTTCTACAAGTGCATCAGCCCCTGCAGCATGACTGAGGTTAAAAAACACTGCACTTTATTACAAGGACAAACACTTCATTTAGTATTCCCTTTATGAATCATCATCTCTCTCTCTCTCTCACACACACACACACATACACATACACACAACTGAGCATTAATTATGCAACATGGAGTCATACTGTGTGCTTCAGGCTTCTTCTATCATAAATAAAGCATCATTTACAGCATCAAGTATAAAGTGTGTGTGTTTGGAGGTGATCTTTAACTTAATTAAAGCTCGTTAAAGTGTGCAAGTGACATTAATTGATCTTGGCCCAGTACCACAGTTACCTGAGACACACACACACACACACTCCTTAGGACTGTACCTGTGTGTTAGTGTGTGTTTGTTTATGTTCAAAAATGTTAATGTGCATTAAAGTGTGTGGTCATGTGTGTGTTCTAATGTGTATTAGAGTGTATACTAAAGTCTATATGTGTGTGTGTGTATGTTTGAGGATATATAAGATTCTATATTGATTTGTCTGTTGGAGTGTGTACTAAAGTGTGTGTTAAAATGTGTTTTGAAGGTTGTTCTGGAGTGTGTATTTGAAATTCAAATTAAAATTTTATTTGTCACATACACAGTCATACATAGTACGATATGCAGTGAAATGCTTAGACAACTGCTCGTGACCTTAACATAAAAGACTATGAATAGGAAATAAATAAGAAAAATGAAAAAGAAATGAAATGAAAAAGAGTGGGCAAGTTCAAGTATGTATGTATGAGTGTGTGTAAGAGTGTGTATTAGAGTTTGTGCCCGAGTACTACAGTGTGTAGTAGTGTTTGTGTGTGTGTGTTAGACCAAGTGTCCTCTTATTAGGTCGAACAAACACAAGAGTTCCTGATGAACGTGTGCTGCCCCCTAGTGGCGACTTATAATTACACTCCTGATGATTCAGTCTTCTGTCTCTCACAGCATTTTTGTTGTTGTTGAACATGCAAATACGATACAATTGACTTTTTTGTTATAAAATTATACATAGGTGTATACTAAATGACCAAAAGTATGTGCACCCCTGACCATCACACCCATATTCCCCTGTACTTCCTGTTATAGAGCTCTCCACTCTTTCCACTCGAATGTTGTTGGAGCACGTGTGCGTGCGGATTTGTGTTTATTCTGCTTCAGAAGCATTAATGAACTTAGGTGCCGATTTTCATCCCAAAGCTGATGGTTCAGTGGGGTTGAATTCAGTCAGGGGTCTGAACAGGACAATCAAGTTCCTCCCCTCCGACCTTAGCACATTCTTCATGGAGCACTGTCATGCTGGATAAGTGTTTTGGTCTAATAGTCTTAGTTACAGTAAAGGGGAAACTGTAAAACTACAGTGAGTACAGAGACAATCTACTGTATATATGTACGTAACCGTGTGCTTCAGACCGGGATTTATGATGAAATTTCTCACCAAATTGCGTAAGAGACGCATCTGTCTGTGCGAACTGTACACACAAACGTTAACCAACACCACGCACGTATTACAGGAACTCGACTGGGAGGTACTGCCACATCCCCTGTACAGTCCTGACCTCACTCCAAGCCCTTTTCTCTATTTCTTCCACGACCTGGGAGGCCGGCGTTTCCGGTCACGGCTCCAGCGTACTGAGAAAACTTTCTACCTTGATGGTGTCCAAGCTCTAGTGAAACACTGGGATAAGTGCAACAGTGTAGCAGCGGATTATAAAGAGAAATAAAGGGAGTTTTTACTCTCAGAGCTGTTTTCTGTTATTCTGCATGCTTATCAAAAGTCCCGCTGTGACTCAAACGCCACTCATGTGGGTGCGACGGTCTGGGGGCTGCACATGCTTTTAACTATGTAGTGTACAGTATAACGCATAACTTTGTAATGCACTCTCACTCCCTCGCTCCCTATAACCCCCCCGCCCACACACACACACACACACACCCCCGCCTGAGTAGATAATCTGCTTGTTTAGCACATGTAAGCAGCTACAGAAGAGGGGAAAAGTTCACAGTTCAGTCTTTAACCACAACGCACTTGTGCTCAATACACTCAAAAATCTTTCTCTCTCTCTCTCTCACACACACACACACACACACACACGCACTCCTTTTTGCTGCAGAAGATCAGGGAGACAGAACGTGGCTTTATGAACAAACAGGTACGTTCCGTTTGATTTAATACTGTAGATCCACAGAACTGTAAATGTTTATGGACATTTCTAATAATCAGTATTTCAAGCTGAGTGCAAAACTTGTTTAATCTAATTGATAAAATAGAGTTGCAGAAAGGTGGGGTTTTTTTTTTTGGTTAATCATAAAAAGGGGAAAGAAGTCTTGTGTTTCATCATCAGGACTGAGATGAAGGGAAGAACAGAATCAGAAATGATTTAAAGATAAAAGATTAAGACGAGAACAAAACAGAGATCTGAAATTCAATTAACACACACTATACTGAAACAGAAATTAAATCGTTGTTCTATGTGAACATGTGAGTCCAGTGAGTTTAACCCCCCTGCCTTGAATCCTCCTGTATAACTGTGGATAACATGACAAATGATGCAAACACACTTAACACACTTCACTCTTAATGGAACGTACTGATGACTGAGATGTTAATGTACACACTGTCTTGTACGCAATGCTACCAGATGCAGAATTCTATTGAGTTCCTGCATACGTTCCCTTTGAATCCCACTTCATATCAACATCCTGGATTTAGAAACCTAACAAACAAACAAAAGGAAACAGTAGTTATTTCATCTCATGGAGTTTACTGATCAGGAACGGAAGCAAAATTTCCCTCCAGGAAACTCGTCACGTCACCTGCTGTTACACCCACATGCACAGAAATAGATTATTATATATATATAATATAATATACATATAGTGTAGATTTATTCCAACATATAAGAAATGATCAGATAGTGTTTAAATGGCTAATATTTACATATCACATGGTTTATTATAGGCATACACCCAGCATAAACATCGAAAATTCATTCTGTTCCAATTGAGGTGGTGTGCATAATCCATTTCTATTCTGATTGTTAGTGGAATTTTACAGTCATGTAAACGCTCAGTGTTGAGGAGGAACCCGCTGAGACAAGAGACACCCTAGGTGTTTTTACAGGTTCTTATGAAGGTTCCTGGGGTGGAAACTCAGCATTAAACATTGAGAAAATCCAAGGCTCTGGGTCAAACATGGGATCTAGAGTATATGGATGAAGATTCTCCTTCAGGTGAAGTTGTCTGGAAGTAGAATCGTAGCAACTGGATTTTTTTTCTTGGTTGGTCAGACTGAAGAAGCTGCTAGGATAAGTACTGAAACACTGGCAACCAGGCGTCTGGTTGCCATGGTCCGACTTCCAGACGACCTGTAACATGGTGCATGTCTAAAGGCAGACGCTGATGAAGTGCAAAGAGTTAGACGGCCAAGTGGAAGACCTTCTGTGATACCTTTTTTCCATTGTATCGAGTTTTGTATTGTATTGAGCTACTGTAGTTTTTAAACCAGTGCCTAATTTCAAACCAGTCCTTTGTTTTCAAACAGCCAAAGCACCTGCACGCACACAGAAAACCCCGATGCCATCATTTACCTTCTCCAGCAAACTCTTTCTCACCTGGATAAAGTTGGTAGCACTGTAAGAATCATATTCTTCCCCTATCATCCGGAGGTCGCTGGTTCGAACCCCGGGTGATGCCGTTACCTCTCACAGCCGGAGGCCTAGAGAGAGCTGATTGGCCGAGCTCTCTCAAAGGGAAGGGATGAGAGGTACTTTGTGCTCCCACATTAATCATGGGTCAGTAGCCAATCCAAAAAAATTATTTTAAAAAACATATATTAAAAAAAAATCATATTCTTCGAGAAGCAAAAGAAGATGCACGACACCTGCACAATTGGATCACTAACTCTCTGACAGATAGACCACAGTTTGTAAGGTTGAATGGATGTATGTCAGAAAAAGTGATTAGCAATACTTTTTTGTACTTTTTACATTATACACTTCGGACTTCCAGTACAACTCAGAAACCTGTCACTTGCAAAAGTTCCCCGATGACTCTGCAGTTGTGGGGTGTGTTAACGGTGGTCAGAGACAAAACAGAGTACAGAGGCCTAGTGGACAGCCTTGTGAATTGGTGTGAGAGGAACCGTCTCATGCTGAATGTATCCAAGACCGAGGAGATGGTGGTGGATCTCAGCAGGACAGAGTCTTGCCCGAGCACAGTCCACATTCTGGGTGAGGAGGTGGAGCTACAGATATCTCGGAGTTCACGTTGACAACAGATTGGATTGGAAATGCAAAAACTATGCTGTCTACAGAAAAGGACAGAGTAGACTCCACTTCTTGAGGAAACTCAGGTCCTTTAATTTCTGCAGCAAGATGTTGCAGATCTTTTATGGAAAGTGCAATATTCTTTGCTTCCATCTGCTGGAAGTCATGAGCAGTGATTCTAGGAAACTCAACAAACTCATCAAAAAGGAGAGCTCAATACCGATCGATCCCCTGGTGTGTTTGGAGCTTTTAGTGGAGAGAAGGAACTTAAACTGTTAACCATCATGGAGAACACCTCACCTCCCCTCCACAACCTGCTGGTTAAACAGCGGATCACTTTCAGTAAGAGACCGTTTCAGCTCCGCTGTGACAGAGAACGCTACAGGAAGTCTTTTCCACTGACTGGAATTAGACTTTACAATAACTCTGCTCTGTGTCAAGAGAGGGGTTTACTTCTGTGACATCACAATGAACAGGCTCATATACATTCTTCAATGCACTATGGTCACATCCTTCATTCACTTCATCCTCTCTTTATATTAGTATTTGCTTGTTCATTCATATTATTTGATAGAATTTTCTATCAATTTATTCTATTAATGTCCGTAATTGTAAACACCCCCCACCATATTATGTGAACTGGCTGCTGTAACAATACAATTTCCCTTTGTGATTAATATCCAAGGGTACAAGAATGTACACAAAAAGAGTCTTCCATGTATGCTTATTGTACCCTAACACATCTGTTTTATTTTCAGATGATGGGCCCACGCTCCACTTTGCTCATCGCTGCCCTCCTGTGGAGCCAAACGTCATCCTCCAGCGCAGGAAACATCCTGGTGTATCCACTGGATGGCAGCCACTGGGTCAACATGGACATAGTTTTGCGCAAGCTCCATCAGCGAGGCCACGAACTGACCGTGGTACGCTCCTCCACCAGTTGGTACATTTCAGAAAACGCTACTTACTACAAATCTCTGACCGTCCAGGTCACAGAGTCACACTATTTGGAGGAACCAGAGCTCATGGCGAAGTTCTTGCAAAGGAACATCGACATTCAAAGAGGTAAAGGATCGTTTCTGCAGTTTGTTGCCATACAACAAGAGCTAAACACCTTGCTGAAGGAAAATCACAGGATGAGTTGCGAGATGGTGAGGATCATTCTGGAGAATAAAACACTGGTAAAAAAGCTTCGGGACGCCAAATACGATCTGATCCTGACCGATCCTGGTTTTGGAGGCGGAGTCGTGCTGGGGTCATACCTGCGTCTTCCGATGGTGTTCAATGTTCGCTGGATAACACACACAGAAGGACACTTTGCAATCGCACCGTCACCCCTTTCCTACATTCCGCCAGTTGGTTCCAAGGTGACCGATCAAATGAGCTTCACGGACAGACTGAAGAGCCTACTGCATTATTGTATCTCGGTGTACATCGACCGTGCCATTACTAGACCTGCGTATCAGCGTATCATCAGCGAGTTTATAGATCCAGAAGCCAACATCGTTTCCCTCATCCAAGGTGCCGACCTGTGGCTCATGCGAATCGATTTTGTGTTCGAGTTTCCACGGCCCACGATGCCAAACGTCGTCTACATCGGGGGATTTCAGTGCAAACCTTCCAAGCCTTTGCCTGATCATCTGGAGATGTTCATGCAGTCTTCAGGAGAACACGGAGTCATCATCATGTCTTTGGGAACGCTGCTTGGAAGCATGGGTCCTGAGTTATCCGAGATCTTCGCCTCTGCTTTTGCTCATCTCCCGCAGAAGGTCATCTGGAGACACACTGGACCGAAACCTTCCACCTTGGGCAACAACACGCTCATTGTAGACTGGTTCCCACAAAATGATCTTCTCGGACATCCCAAGACCAAGGTTTTCATAACACACGGTGGAACAAACAGTATCTACGAGGCCATCTATCATGGAGTTCCGATGCTGGGAATACCGCTGATCTTCGATCAGTTTGACAATGTGGTGCGCCTGAAAGCTAAAGGCATAGCTGAAGTTTTGGAGGTGACAGAACTGGACGTGGACGCACTAACTTGTTCTCTGAAAAACATCCTGGACGACAAGCAGCCATACAGAAGGAACATGCGCAGGATGTCGGAGATACATCGGGACACACCGCTGAAACCGATGGACAGCGCCATCTTCTGGTTGGAGTACATCATGAGGCATAAAGGTGCGGCACATTTGCGTACCGAGTCCTACAGGATGCCGTGGTACGCTTACCACAATGTGGACGTGTATGCGTTACTGTTTGCTGTTTTTGCAGGTGCGGTAATGCTTTTCAGTCTGACCTGTAGGCTCCTGTTTAAGATCCTGAAAACAAAGAGAAAGCTCAAACGGCAGTAATAGATTTTTCCTATCACAAACTAACTCACCTGTAGGCTCCACTTTTCAGCATTGTTGTATCTCATCATCTGTTTAGACTTGACAGTAATACATCTGTACTTTTCTTTTTTTTCAAATCCCAAATCTAATTTTGGGATGCTGATGAAAATCTGTTTACTTTTAGAAAAACCTAACTTCACCATTTAAAAATCAGGTCAGTTGTACAAGTTTACCTACAGATACAGATTTGTATTTGATGAAATAAAAACATTGCTCCACACACATTGATTTATTTCCTGTAATTACCTTCTCTCTATCTGTTGACAGGATCGAGGTTGCCTATGGCCTACCACCGAAATGTTCCACCTCTGACTTCACAGTGTTTTAAAAGTTTAAGGATCTTTGTGGATAATATACAGTAAGCGCTCACACACTGTTTAACACAACTGTGCGGTTTAATAGATTACGCAAATTTGCAAATTTAATTAATCTTTTGTTGATTTATTCAATTAATCAAATTGAAGCGTCAGGGTTTTTTTTTTTTTCTTCGATTCAGAATCAATTTACACTTTTCAGTTATTTAGGTAAATTTTCAAATGTCGCATTTTAACAAATTCCTTAAAAACATTCTGCAGCGTTTGCAGGAAACAGAAACCGCTTCCATCTTTTATAAATATCCTGGTGTCGCTACAGGTGATCGGTGCAGTAACGCCACCTGGAATGAAAGCGCAGCACAGAAGTGGTAGAAAAATAACGGCTTTGCATGAGACATGCCGTTAAAAAAATAATTAATAGTTGAGGTTACACAGAATTTTAATGCATGTTCGATATTTTTAAAATCACCTGTGAGAAATATAGCAGCTTAAGACAAATCTGACAAACATTAATGCGATTTAAGTGGAAAATTATAATGCACAAAAACCTAACTGGATCAAATCGAACTGAACTAACTGTGTGTACGATTTACAGCTCGGCTGCCCAGACAGTATAAAATGGGTTGCAAAATTCCAGATTTACAGGCGTAACTTGGGGAAAAACTGATGATCATGATAAAATGAAAAGCAAAAAATAAATAAATAAAATCACTGAACAAACTACAGAATGTTTCAGTAAAGGTACATCAGTGCTGAAGGCTGCCGACAGAGTGTGGACTATTTACAGCCTGGTTTTGCAGTACGAGACCAAAGCGCGGTGGGGGGGGGGGGTTGATTACTGGATTATGAGATGAGATCTCTGCGGTTTTCGTCTACATGCAAATGCAGTTTTGGTCGTTGAAAACTGAGCTTTTGGAAAACTCTGTCTAAAGTGAAGATTTTCCAAAATCCGTTTTCAGTGGTGTTGTGTGTACACGAGGAAAATGGAGATTTTGGCTTGTTGTAACGTCACCTTGTGCCGATGATGTAATTGTCTGTGTGCTCATCTCCCTAATTTGACGTCAGCTTTGTTTATGAGGATATTTTGTGCAATTGTGGACGTACGTACAGTAAACTAGTGACCGTGTTGACGATGCGTACTGGACTTTTTACATGCGTGTACATACACGCGCAGTTACTCATGCATCACGTTAACGAACAGAGGAGCCCGAATGTACTACGAAGTTAACTGCTGCTACATACTGTACATAACTCTGGTGACACACAGACCACACAGACAGTGACTGCTGTTTCGGACGAGACCCGTCAGACCTCTACAAAGCGCAACAGGTAGTGACGTTTTGTCTAAGCTTCTGATTGGCCTCCTGTTGATTAAGGAGGCTCCTAACAAGGCGTTTTGCGTTTTCATGTGGACAAAGATATTTTAAAACTTAGCTCTTGTGGACGGACTTATTTTTAAAAACGAAGTAGAAAAATCAACGTTTTTAAAAATACCTATGTGTGGACATGGCCTGAGATTTCTCTGCAGTTTTGGCCTTTGGTCCAAGTGCAAACGCAGTTTCGGTCGTTGAAAACTGAGCTTTTGGAAAACTATGTGCAAAGTGAAGATTTTCCAAAACTCCGTTTTCAGTGGTGTTGGGTACAGACGGGGAAACAGAGATTTTGGTTAGTTGTAACGTCACCTTATGTGCCGATGATGTCATTGTCTGTGTGCTAGTCTCCTTGATTATACATCAGCTTTGTTTATGAGGATATTTGTGCAATAGTGGTCTTACATACAGTAAACCAGTGACTGTGTTAATGTTGCTTACTGGACTTTTTACATGCGTGTACATACACGCGCAGTTACACATTACGTTAACGAACACGAATTTATGAGGTGCGTGAATGTACTATGAAGCTCACTGATGTGACATACAAAACTCAGAAGACACACAGACAGCGACGGCGGTTTTGGACGAGACCCGTCGGACTTTCAAAGCATACCCGGTAATGTTTTGTCCAGTTGATTAGGGACGCTCCTAACAGCACTTAACAGAGCATTTTGCATTTTCATGTGGACAAAGATATTTTTAAAACGTAGGTCGTGTGGACAGAATTATTTTTTAAAAAGTAGAAAAACCTCAGTTTTTAAAAATATCCGGCTACGTGTGGACATGGCCTGTGTCAGGCCCCCTGATATGGACAACAGCAGCTCAGAGAGTTAATGCACTGAGTTACTGACCGGAAGGTCGGCGGTTCAAGTACCAGCTCCACTGGGTTGCCACTGTAGGACGCTTAACTTAAGGAAGGACTTCTGTTACAGGTAAAAATACAGCAGATGATGACTGAATGTACAGAATGACTAACATGCTAACAGAAAGGGAAAATCTCATCAAATTTAAACACTGACTGAG
>JAOVVA010000032.1:16010801-16029667 GCA_028565275.1 Leiocassis micropogon
GATGATGACTGAATGTACAGAATGACTAACATGCTAACAGAAAGGGAAAATCTCATCAAATTTAAACACTGACTGAGCCACGAGATGATTTCTGAATCACAAGTTATCACAAGTTGTTTTCTCTTATCGCAGGTCCATCGTTAGAGAACCTGACGCACAGTTTAACACCGTTAGATTTTCTGCTTTAAGTGATGTACAAAGATGCCAAATAACACTGGAAGCAGAGAGAGCGAGAGAGAGATCATAATCCACAATTTTAGCAGTCTGTTTTATTGAGTTGTACACGTAATACCTCATTCAGCTACTACGCACGTAGACGCATCACTGAACACAATCGTCGCCGTGGGAACCCGAAATAAATCTTCATTATCAAGGACAAAATAAATTGTCATGTCGCAGCGCTTTATTCAGGGTCGGAATGACGGTCCTTACAGGATGTGAAACACTTGATGTATATATTTTTTTTTAAAAAAGGAAATGGGGGAAAAAAAAAAAGAAAAACAGAAATAAACAGTCACCGGTGTGGAGTAGGGCAGCGTGGTGATCCCGTGTGATCATCGTGCTCCTGTACGTAACGTTTAGCTTGGCGTGTCTGATTGAATACTGAGTCGTTTCTGTTCAACTAACAAACCTTCAATGTATAAACGCAAGCTTTTTTTTTTCTTTAGTGTAATTGATGATGATGACATCAGGGATCAACAAGCTGCAAATGCCTTCAAAATAAAAACCTTTTCAGGAGCTTTGAGGTCTATTGAACACAGTGTGTTTTTCTGATACACGCCTGCGCAGATATTTCCGACACTTCCATTTTTTTGTCCTGGTTTATATCATCACAATACTGTACTGATTTATTATTTTTTTTAAACATACTACGTTCCAAAATGCCATACTGAACAGAATTATGGGAAATCATCCTCAGAGAGGACGCGCGTCCAAACATGATGCGGCAGCGGCACCGTAGCGTTGTGGCCTACGGCGTAACCGTAACCGAACACGGCACACACCTGGCTTGCCGTATCGTTAGCGAATCTCTGACATGCAGGTTTAATGGACAAGCACTCGAAACATCACCAGAACATACAGCCTATATAATAGATACCACGTTTTGTAACGTCGTTTAATTCCGATAGGAAAACCGTACAAAATCTTTTTTTTTTTTCATTTTTAAACTTCATAAGCCTTCATCAGTCACCGAGAATCTTCACCTAATGAATGTGAAGCACAGAGAGAGAGAGAGAGAGAGAGAGAGAGAGAGAGAGAAAGGGGAGGAGTGAGTGTCTGGGATGTGAGAGCCATAATTCCAAACAAACTTTAAGGACATTTTGGCAACAATTTTCTCCCTTAAACGCAGTCGATCAGCCAAAGACATGTTAGTAGTTTTTTCCTGAAGCTACAACGCTAACAAGGACATCCGTCTCACAGAGAATGTCCACCTCAAACCCACATCCAGTTCTCCACTTCTGCGACTTCCTGTCTTCTATAGACACGAGCTAATCGTTACGGCGCAGCTCGCCTCGAGAATGTTATGGGGCCGAAACCGGAAGTTTTTCACAGTTTTACACCAGCGCACTCTTTCCACATTTTCCATCGAGTTAGAATTTCTCAAGCGTGAGATAACCTCGTTAGCTAATTAGCTACATTAGCATCATAACCCCAGAGCAAAACTTAAAAGTAAATGCCAGACGACACACGCGGCTGATCGACTACTTTTACATTCCACACTTCAGGATGATGTCATTCCGTTTAAAATTCTTTAGTGCTTATTTAGTTGGCACGTTGACAGCAAATTGAAGACCACATTACAACGTTCATGATGTTCTTCACTCCTAGTTGTTATTATTATTATTATTATTACTAATAATATTATTATTGAAGAAGCTTTTATATCCTCTTTCTCAGACGCTCTCGGTCCGTCTCTCTCCTTCCTTTCTCTGTTAACTGTTCACCAGGTCCTCGTTACTCGGCTTGGCTCCGCCCACATTCCACGACACAACAAGCTAACAGTCAAAGTTCCACTTGGCCATTATGAAGTCCCCGCTCCCTGGCTAGCCAATCCTGATCCCGATCCAGATCCCGATCCAGGCCCGAACCCGAGACCTGCCCCCGTCGCTATACCCACCCCTCCCCCCATCATCAGGTTCCTCAGGAGCTTCCTCCTGCCCGCCTGGTAGTCCTCCTCGTCGACGTTGACGAGCAGTTTGATGGCCTCGTGGCCGACGGCCTGCTTGAGCGAGTCTGTAATGAACACTCCCTTCAGCGCCTCCAGCAGCGAGCCATTGATGTAGTCGCGCCAGAACGCATCCAGGTAGGTGAGCTCGGAGAACTTGATGTCGCAGATGATGGATCCGAGGTCGCGCGATTTCAGGATGGTGTTGGCCTGGTTGAAGCGCTCGAACTGGCGCTCCAGCACCTCCTGCTTGTTGGAGAAGACGTTGCCTTGTAGGGCCGAGTCATGCTGGCAGTACTCCGCTCGTACGCGCAGGCGGATATCTGAGAGAGGAGAGGAGACGAGACATCAGCGATCCACAAATGGAAATCTGCATACTGGTGTGTGTGTGTATGTATATATACCGCAGGTCTGTTTCTCCCGGCAGTCCACCACACTGTGAGCTCTCTTCCTCTTTCTGCTCGCAGTGGGCGTGGCTGGTTTGGGGCGGGGCTGGCACACCTCTGGAGACGGGCAGCGAATCACAGGTTGTGGCCCTACAGAGAAACACACTTCAGTGTGTCTACTTACATAGCTTGATAAAAACACACACATGCACGCACGCGCACACCCACATACATACATACATACATACATACATACACACACCTGTGCATCTGTGTGGTGTGACCTGTGGACTCTCTGTTCTGCTTCCTCTGGGAAAAATGTATCGCACAGACGTTTCCTCTAAATACTGATCCACTGGGTCTGGACACACTGCAGAACGAACACACACACACACACCAGTAATGAGATTCAGCTGCATAACAGATTGCTGACAGACCGATCCACGCGCTACGTGTCTGTGTGCGTGCGCTTACCTGTCTGTCTCTTGCGCAGTGTGACGTAAGGCAGAAGGTCATGTCTGGTGATGATGCGCAGCAGCTGCATAAGGTGCCGGAAGTTCGTCTCATCACAGCGTCCCTGTCTCTCCAGCGCAAGCAGGAAGTCTCGCCCGTCCCGTATCCCGCCGCGCTCGTACTCGTCAATGACGTCCACAAAAAGGAAGGACAGGACGCGCACGTCGCGGCGTGTGAGGTGAGTCCCGACGATGTCGAACATGCGGTGGAGCGAGTATAGACCGTACGCATCGTCCACCGCCTCCTCCGGCCAGGTGTGGAGAGAACGAGAGGAAGACGATGCGGCCTGCACGTGTGAGGGTCCTGAGCGTGAACTCGAGCTCCTCGAGGAAGAGTTCTGAGTGGGAAGAGCACGGGTGGCATGCCTTTGCCGCTGTGATGTCATCACTCTGCGCCACGAGGACGGAGACGCAGGATGATGAGATTTCCTGGAGATCAGGGCTGGATCATGCGCATGCGGTGCCTGACTTGCGCCTCCAGCTTTACTCTGTAATCACAGGCACAAGAGATTTATATTTATATTCTTATTCAGCCTTGAAATATATTAATCTAAAAGACAAAAACACAGCACACTGCCCATGTAAGTCATGAAACTGTACAACTATATTAAAATAACACTTATTAAACAAATATCTATCAATGTAAAAAGATTTAATAAACAATTATATTTCAAATAAACCACACAATTATAAACCAAAGCACTAAAAACACCCACAGCAGCTCGAACACCTCATCTAGGGTTAAATGTTAGCATGTTAGCTAGTAAAGTAGCTACTACTAACCGATATTCCAACACACAGATAGAGAAAAACACAAAAAAAACAATATATCTAGTTACCCTTAATAGCTTTATCCAATTTATCTACGATGATCTACATTATTTTATCTCTTCGGATGCCATAGCAACGCAGTAAGCTGTGCGACTCACTGGCTAGTTTTGCTATGTAGCATTACAGGCTAAGCTAGCGTCGCAGATATAATGAAGTTTATAAGCTGACAATGTGTACATTTATATTTTTCCAGTCACTAATAACTCGAGTGACAAATAAACAAATCGGCTTGATTTACGAAATCGCATTTACACACTAAACTAAACTATGCTATGCTAAGCTAACCTATGCTACGCTAAGCTAAGCTACGCTATCGTCAACCTGCTGGCGTTGATTTTTACACTGCGCATGCGCACTTCGAGCGTCTGGGAGCCGGGTTCTACAGCACGCACGCGCATAAATCCGTCTAGTGACAGTTCGGCATCACTAGCGTTAAGACAAACTTAGCTAAGCTAACGCTTCGCTAGGCTATCCTGGCTACTGTTCTCACAGTAATGTAGGGTAGCTAGCATGTTTCCCAGTTCTTACCTGTTGGGGATCATTAATTAACTCAGGATTGCTCTGATGACGGAAGGGAGCTTCTATGAGCGATATAAACGCGTGAAAGTGTGTAAATTCACCGCTTTTGTGAATGAAGCGTCCGAAAACTAAAAAGCATGTCCATGTTTTGTTTCTCCGCTACCATGAACTATCCGGGATATTTCCCCCCCTCCCTCCCTCCCGAGCTGGCAACATCCGGGATATTCACTCTCCCCGCACGCGAGCTGGCAACATCCGGGATATTTGCTATGAGGCGCTTGAAAAATGGTGGAGCGCTGATATCTTGCATTGTATTAAATTTACATTTATATAATACTACACTTAAGTGCCAATTACTTCAGGGTTTGATTGGCCAGATTAAAATCAGTCGCCAATCTAGATCCAAATCAGATATTAATAATAAAATATTTCAACACCAGCACTGAGTGAGCCTCCTTTACACACCAGCACATTTAAGGGTAGAAAACAATCGAGGTGCAGATAAAGTAAAAAAGCTCTTCAAGATACACAATATGGCCAAAAGTGCACTACATGAACAAAAGTATTTGGTCAAACGTGCACTGGCATTGTACCCAAACACACACACTTTAGCATGGAGTCAGCCCCCCCTTTCTGCAGCTCTCACAGCTCCCACTCTTCTTGGAAGGTCGTCCACAAGATTTTGGAGTGTTTCTGTGGGAATTTGTGCCCATTTATGCTGTACAGCATTTATGATGTCATGCACTGATGTTGGATGAGAAGGCTTGGCTCACAACCTCCGTTCCAATTGATCCCAAAGGTGCTCGATGGGGTAGAGGTCAGGGCTCTGTGTTCGGGCCGGTCAAGTTCTTCCACACTGAACTCATCGAACCATGTCTTTATAGTCCTTGACAGCTTTGGACAAATATTTTTGGCCATACAGTGTGTGTGCACCCTGACAGTCACACCCATATGTGGTTCTTAGAAGCACACAGTTGTATGGAACATCTCTGTATGTTATAGCATTACAGTTTTTCCTTCAGTGGAAATAAGGATGTTTTCACATTAGGACCGATTGATTCGTACTGCCCTAATGTGAAAGTTTTTCAAACCCTTTTCAGGCATAGCAATGCTCCTGTGAAGCCAGTTACATGGTGTGGTCTTAGTGGAAGAACTTTAAAGTCCTGAACTGATCAACATTTTTGTACATTTCCATGACATTCTAACCGTGAATGTTAAAACTTGAAGAAGAAGGAAAGAGTCTGTGATAAGTACTTACTAAAAGCACTATTATTATCCTGGTGATTATTAAAACGTCACATTGACCAATCAGCGAATTAATCATTTTTATTAGAGTTTTTAAAATACCCACAGACATTTATTTATAGTGCATATAATTACAGAATCCTGAACAATACCTATTTTTATCCCTAAAACCATCTCTTTCACAGCTCCTCCCTCCTAATTCTGGCCTGCCATGTGTTACCTGTTCTGACACACCTCACTTAGGTGTCTGAATGAGCTGAGGAGGGGCAATAGGTGTGTCACAACAAAACACACCACAGATGCATATAAACAAATAAGACGTATGTGTTACTGGCATGCATATTGTTCTCATTAGTTTTTTTTTAGGTGTCTGTCACGGGTCATGATGTCTCTCTCCACACAATGTCTGCAAACACTTTGGTCGCCTCTTCACATTCTTTGTTTTTGGATTTTCCTGGAATCTGGATCAAACAAATACAAAAGATCAATTTAGTGTCAGAAATTCCCAAGAAATCGAAGAGCAGACCTGATTACTATCAGCTATTTTCCGTATAATTTATATATAATATAATAGTCATTACATCCAAAATAGTTTCTCAGATAATAACAGTGGTGCAGGGTTTGATCTTTGATGAACTCATGGCACTTTCAGACCTCACCTGGTTACACACTGATTTTCCATAGCGGACAAATGTGGCGAAGTGTTCGCAGTTCTGAGTAAAGAGTTTGTAAGGAAGTTGTTTGTCCAGCAGGGAGTCACGCCGTCTCTTCATATCCTCGTACTCTGACGGCTGGAGTTCATGCTTGGTGTTGCTCACCAGTAGCTGTGCTCCTTTGGGGACGTTGACTTCTGCAAGACGTTGGCGGCGGATCCGAGTTTCTCCAAGAAGGAGATCGCCGCACACTGGGAACATGGTCTGCAGGTAACCACGGACCTTTTGCATAAGTTGTGACTCATCTAGGTAAAGCAAAGGCACATTGAGCCTGCCTGATCCAGGTAATCAGGAACACTAGACATTTCTTAATCAGTCTTAACAGTCTTAATCAGTCTTAACACTCTTAAGACACCTAAACCAGGTAATCAGGAAAAGCAAATACTAAATGCACACCATTCACTTTTTCACCCACTTTCACGAATCAGGTTAATCAAGAACTATAAACACACCTGAACCAGGTAATCAGGAACACCTGGGCAGGTGTGCTAATAAGGGAAACCTGCAGATCCTGCATGGGAAACACTTCTGTAGGCTTTCCTACCTGCGACTGCAAAGTGAATGACGTGTCCATCTCCATCGTACACGCCCCAGTGTGAGTAGCCAATCGGATACGAGAATTCAATCAGGTCTCCGAAGTGAGCGGAGGCTTCGATTTCAACAACCTGAACAGCACATGTAGGTTTGGGAACGGGTTTGACCACATGTAAGACTACCAAAAAAAGATTAAAAAAAAAAAAAAACCTGAGACTGCAGAGCTAATCAATAGAGGAATTAAGATAAAATGCAAAAAAATCTTTATTGAACATCATCAATTAGCTTAAGAACTGATTATGCACCTTAATAATCATGAATTCATTTTAATAATTTATTTGCACTTCCATTTTGTCAATCTGTCCATGTTCTGTTTCTTCCTGATTAAATATATTTTGGGACTTTTTTGTTTAATTTAAATCTTAATCTGTTAATTGTTAATATTATTAATTGTTAAAAAACTGTTAAACATCATTGTTAATGATGTTCCTCTATAAAAAATAAATAAAAATCAAGCAGGGCATGATAGTGAGACCCAGACTCTGAGATGTCAGGTCTCAGACTCCCATCCGTCATGTAACTCATCAGCTAATGATCACTTTCACAAGCTACAAAGGTCTCTGTAACCCTCCAGGACACGAGTTTAACAGGCATGATCTCAACTGTAAATGTATTTATTGTTTTTTTTTTGATAAAATGTGATTATAATCTCACATAATCCTCTATCTAATAAACATATTTTGTTAAAAAGAAACTCACCTGGTCCTTGTATTCCATTGCCGCTGCTGTTGTTTTTGTTATTCCTCAAACACGAGAATGAAATCTAGAATCCTGACCCAAGCCTGACGAGCAGGTTGAACTGGAGACATCACGGCTGCATAGCTGAGTGTGTGATGGAGGCGTGACATACTGGTATACAGGCATGACACAAATTCAAATAAAATTTAAGGGAAGAAGAATTTTGAATGTATTTAAATGATTATCGGCTGATCTCTACAGCTGATCTGTATTTTTTCACATACTTCCTTATTTCCTAAATGTCACATTTGAATAAAAAAGGACATTTTGATTATCTACATGACACTGATCTCCATAAATCAGATCTAAATCTATCAAACATGTGTCCTGCACACCAGGACCATCCTGATCAGCTTTCTACTTCTGCATGTGAGGAATTTGTGTTCTGAGGGAAAATTGTGTTTTGAATGGTGCCTGAATTAAAAGACACAAAAAGTAGTTTAAATTACACATAATCCCAATTCAGTTCTATAGGGAGACACAATGGCTTAGTGAATAACTAGCACAGATGCCTTGCACCTCAAGCGTTGAGGGTTTGAATGTCTTCTCCAGTCTGTGTATTATGGAGTTTGCATGTTCTCCCCGTGCTTGGTGGGTTTCCTCCAGGTACCCCGGTTTCCTCCTACAGTCCAAAGACATGTGCTGTAGGTGGGTTAGTGCCCACAGCGTGTAATTGGGTTTGTGTGTGCATGCTTGTGACGAGTTGGCATCCCATCCAGGGTGTCCAGTGCCTGAGCTCTCTGGGGAGGGAGACGTTTACCCCACCCTTGACGATAAGCAGTTTAGAAAGTTAATGTTTTAGGATAAACCAAATTTAATTCAAGACACTGTAGTGAAACTTTAATGTGGATTTGTTTTTTATTAGTAATCAAATGCAAATCTGTTCATCTGGTTTTTAAGTATTATTAAGTAACACGTACAGTTCTGTGCAAAAGTATTCCCCCCCCCCCCATTTGTTCATATTAAATTAACTTAAATGATGTAGATTAAATGGAAAAAAAAACACAAACAAATGTTTTACTGTGACAGGCTGCAAAGTGCCTAAAAAGAGGATGTACTGTAAAAACTGGTTGTTTATTTCCCAGTAGCGACCTCATTTCCTCTCTCGTCTGTGCCTGATCATCTGTCATCATCTGCACCTGCCTCTCACTGGTTCATGCCTTAAGTTAGATGTTTGTATACTTGAATGATTCATAGGTCACTGTGTGGTTTAACAAACACGACAACATTCCTCTGAAACTGCTCAGGTACAGCGACTGAGCTAAAAATAAGAGCAGAAAAATGCCTGGAGAACTATTCCTCAAGACTACATTAAAGTAAGAGAAAGTCTTAGGAGCAAAATATGAAGAAATGGACTATTAGACAGTACTGTACATGTTTTATGTTTTACAGACAGACAAACTACAGCCAAACATTCCTGTTATACAGTACGGTATTCATTGTTGTGGTCTTTATTGTAAGATGTGATTAATCAGATCAAATCAGTCACCGTCTGTTACAAAATCTGGGTGATTTATTGAAAAAAAAGAAAAATGGAAGCAGTCTGGGATCTAAATTAGTGCATAAAGTATAAAAGTGAAGCTGTAGTGTGTAAAACACGCTAACACTGAAACAGACAGACAATAACAATCCTCTGGACAGGACAGTACGGACAGGTGACATGCAGGAACTGAACTAAAATGGAAATTAAAGAGATAATCAGGAAACACACGACCATGACTGAAATAAAACGTTATAACCATGTTATAAAACATGTGGTAATAATAATGTACCACTAAAAGAGTCTCAGGCGTTTCTTTGGTTTTTAACTTTAGCATTTGTGCGTGCTCTTTTTATTGTGTGTGTGTGTGTGTGTGTGTGTGTGTGGGCACTGGGTGTTTATTTCTTATGATTGCCGAGCTGCACGGCCATGCTATCGGTGACGCAGCGGAAAGTGGCAGGCTGAATTTCCCAAAATTCAATGGGGTTCCCAAACAGACTGATGCCGTTATAGAAGACCTTCTTCACCCCGAACCCCGTCGGGCAGAAATCATTCACCTTCACTGAGGTGATGTTGTTGGAGTGAAGATATACCACCTGTAGGAGAGAGAGAGAGAGAGAGAGAGAGAGAGAGAGAAAACAGGTAAACTGGAATTCGTTGCTTGAAAAAATTAATATAGTCAGAGAGAATTCTTAACTTTCAAAGTAAATAAGTCAGTGAACAGCTGGAAATTATGGATGCCTATCATCATCATTAGCTACTTAACTTAGAACAGTGGTCACGCATAGCCAGGGGGTTTGTCGTTTTTTTTTCATTATTGTAAGGGTTAACCCCTAGAGGGCGCCAAACGCCTACTGATTATGTTTTTGTTTTAGTGGTTTGGACTTCGTTTCCCATGGCGCACGTCGGTCAGGTGACGGGAGCACACACCTGAGCCGAGGCGACCCATTAGGGTCATTAGTATAAATAGCCTGACTTAAGTTCAGAAGGGTCTAGCTTCTGTTATAATTATGAGTTTAGTGATGGTGGTTTTGTTATAGAGAGAGTTATATTAAAGTTAACAAGTGCTCTAAGAAAAGAGCTTTTTGTTTTGTGTTTTACTTTAATAAAGACGAGTTTGGAACCAACATCTTGCCTCTGCGGTTATGCCACGCAAACACTCACGCCGGCAACATGACAGAAAGCTAGACCATACAAGTGGCATAGCGGAGGTCTCTCCCCTAGACGTTTTTTGGGGGGGAGCTATCACCATCTCGCCCGAGCTCGGAAGGCTGCAGGCTCGCCATCCGGCGGACGCCGTTCAGAGGTGATGCAAACACCATCTCGCCCGAGCTGGCGGACTTGCAGCGAGGAGCAGAGAGAGAGAGAGGCGTGGCAGAGCTGGGAAGGCTGCAGGCTCGCCATCCGGCAGACACCATTCAGAGGTGATGCAGCTGAGGGAAACAGGTTCCCATGCTCCGACAGTTAGGTACGGGCCGGGGAGGTCAGGTACGTCGGAGGCAAAAGGGAACAAGAACCCCAGGAGGAGCGAGGAAAGAAGGAGGAAGGGACCCAGGAACTGTACAAGTTCTGGGCGAAGATCAATGAGGAGCGCATTCAAGACCTGCGGGAGCAGTCAAGACAGCTCCAAAACCTGCTCGTACAGCTTCAGCTTCGCAAGAGCCGTGAAAAAGGCTCGAAGCTTCAGGAGAGCTACACAGCAGGATTTGATCTTCATCCTCTTCCTCCGCCTCTGCTCGACGTGGAGGACTACGCACTGCCGCTGAACGGCGAGGACAACACGCTTCCTCCACCTCCGCCTCTCCTCGACTTCAAGGATGTCGCGCTTCTTTCTCCACCGCCAGGCTTTGAGGACACCGTGCCAGCCCCTCTGCACGACAGCGAGGACGTCGCGCTTCCTCCTCCTCTGCATGACGTCGAGGACGTCGCGCTTCCTCCTCCTGTGCACGACGGCGAGGACGATGTGCTTCCTCCACCTCCGCCTCTGCTCGTCGTTGAGGGCGCCGCCGCAGCTCGACTTCGAGGACGTCGCGCTTCCTCCTCCTCCGCCGCAGCTCGACTTCGAGGACGTCGTGCCAGCTGGTTTTGAGGACGTCGTGCCAGCTCCTCAGCCTATCTACAGCCTCGGGGTGGGCAGATCAAGCACTGAACATTGGGGTGGGAGCCCCGGACCTCCGGTAACGCTCTGGAGGAGCGTTTTTTAAGGGGGGGTACTGTAAGGGTTAACCCCTAGAGGGCGCCAAACGCCTACTGATTATGTTTTGGTTTTAGTGGTTTGGACTTTGTTTCCCATGGTGCACCTCGGTCAGGTGACGGGAGCACGCACCTGAGCCGAGGCGACCCATTAGGGTCATTAGTATAAATAGCCTGACTTAAGTTCAGAAGGGTCTAGCTTCTGTTATAATTATGAGTTTAGTGATGGTGGTTTTGTTATAGAGAGAGTTATATTAAAGTTAACAAGTGCTCTAAGAAAAGAGCTTTTTGTTTTGTGTTTTACTTTAATAAAGACGAGTTTGGAACCAACATCTTGCCCCTGCGGTTATGCCACGCAAACACTCACGCCGGCAACATGACAATTATTTTGTCTTATTTTGTTATTTTTGTTATTTTGTCATAATGGTGGAACCCAATAGCATCAAAGTTTTAAAATGTACAGTATATTTATCATCGAGGCCTGTTTGGTCAATCCAGTGAGTTAACCCATGGACAAGAAGTGTTTTTAATTGTACATTATTTTGGGAATAAAATAAACACGTTTATGTGTGATGTGAACTTTTACAAAGTGGGTTCAGAAACATTAACCTTGCATCATAACTAATATATTCAAAACTAGGGGCAGTGGTGGCTCAGTCGGTTAAAGCTGTGGGTTACTGGGTTACTGATCGGAAGGTCGGGGGGTTTGAGCCCCAGCATCGCCAAGTTGCCACTGTTGAGCCCTTGAGCAAGGCCCTTAACCCTATCTGCTCCAGGGGTGCTGTAAGCTGGCTGACCCTGCGCTCTGATCCCAGTTTCTTAATTGGGATATGCGAAGAAGGAATTTCACTGTGCTGTAAAGTACATGTGACACATAATTGAATATTCTTCTATTGTAGATAGACAGACATACAGACAGACATTTTATTGCTCCCAAAGCAATATCCAGCAGCAATAGAGACAGGAACACAAAGACAGGTTTGTATATGTTACAGGGTAATGTGAGAACTGGCCAGAAGTTCCTAGCGCAATGCCAAGAACAAAACGTTACAATATGTTTTAGAAGCATATAAATAAAAAATGTAAATCACAAGAAAAAAAAAGAGATTAAGAGAAATTAATTGCAGTGCAACCTTGATGTGCAATTTTATGTGTGGCAAAGTGACCTGGTCCTGAGCTCACAACCTTCTGATCAGTCCCCTGAGGTTTTAGCCATCGTGCCACCGCTGCCCATAAGGTATGCAGCACAAACCACCACAACAAACAGCCAATACACTAAGCATAGCAAATGAGTAATGCCTCAGTGATGACTTCGTCTGGTCCACATCCAAATCTGGGTGTGAGATTTTAGTCAGGACTCAGCTTTGGTAAAAACCAAGCGTTTACAGCTTGGCCGCTTTTGGCTTCAGATTGAAATGCCACACATGCGTTTGTTGCATTCAGGACGTTTTTGGGTCTGGATTGTAAAAGCTGTTAAAAACCCTTAAATGTGGTTGTTGACCACTGGACTACTTACACTAGCCATTACCGTAACTCATAAGCATGAGCATATTTGGCCAAGGTTCTAGGTGAGACGTAGATAGAGTCTTCTCTATCTTCTCTATCGAAAGCAAACTCAATGTTTTAAGAAGTACTAAGATAAGAGACTGTTTGCAAGGCTGTCATACATGATGCAAGCAGCGGTGTGAAATGATGAGGTGGCATCTAATAAACACCTGTCGCAACCACTGAGGGGTTGGGATGAGGGGTTAGGGGTTTGGGTTAGGGGTTAGGGTTAGGGGTTGGGATGAGGGATTAGGGTTAGGGGTTGGGATGAAAGGTTAGGGGTTAGGGTTAATTCAAGGTGACTTAATTCAAAAGGGTAAGATGAGGTCTGATCTATTCTTCTTGTACAAAAAAAAGTTTAGTTACTTCTAATAATCATTTAAACCAGCCTTTCATTTTGTTACAGTTTTTTTAATCTTAAGAAGAAGTCTGTTGTGACTTCTTCAGTTTTAAAATCCCAGATTATTTGCTTTCACACCATGATTAACCATGGGTTTAGCTAGTAAACACCTCATGACTTACAGTTACACACACACGCACACACACACCTGCAGGTATTTCATGTTGGACAGTCCACTGGGGATGTTGGAGAGACGGTTGTGGTCCAGGTGAAGCTCCCTCAGGCTGGGCAGGTACGAGAGCGCGCCGCGTTCAATATGCAGGATATGATTCGACCCGAGACCCAGCCTGATTAAACACACAAAGTAAGACAGAGCAAAGTAACTTCTTCTTTTTGTCTGGTTCCAGGTAAAGCTGGAAACGGAGGGATGTAAGTAAATTAGGTGGTGTTTATTTTATTTTTTGTGGCATCAGAATGGATTGTTTTGCTACTAATACGGTCCTAATAATATCACATGCCTTTGTATAAAGCAGTTTTAGCATTGTGTAAAATATTTTGTAGCTTGTAGTGTTTATTTAAACACTCTTCTCAAATGTAAGGTGAGGTCAGTATGCCAATCATCAAATACAACTTATCCCTATCTTCATCGATTTAATTGTACCTAAACAGGATATTGTTAAATGACCTAAAGGTATGTGCACCCCTGACCATCTCATCAAACCATGAACTGTAACTTGAACTTTCTCGAAATCCTAACATCCACGTCTGAGCTCACTAATGCTCCTGTAGAGTGTGTGAAAGAACACAAATCCACACAGCCATGCGCCATTATCTTGAAAGCTTTCTCAGAAGTGAAAAAAAGATCAATCTGGAATGGGATGTTCAGCAGGATGGGTGTGATGGTCAGGGGTGCACAAACTTTTGGCCATATAGTTTATGTACACTGTAGCAGGGATATTTTTGGTATTTTAACAAAATCAAAAAAAGCATCTTGTAATCCAGCAAACACAAAATGGCATCTTTTATGCAGATAAGTATCAAGAATCATTAATATTTTACAGTGTTTTTTTTTTATTCAACTGTAAATTCTAAATAGATGCAATTTTTTCAGTTTTTATTTGTTATATAATGGAACTACAATACAATTATCGTCTATTCAGTCCGACTTGTTTCTGTCGGAACTTCTCCCATGATTAGTATACTGGTGATGCTGAATGCTAAGTAGAAATGACGTCACTGCTGAGGTTGTTATATGAACAACCAGTTTTTTTATTGTACCTTTAGGCACTTTGTCGCAGTAAAATATTTGTTCCTGTTTCTTTCATTTAATCTACGTCATTTAATTTAATATGAAGAAATGAGGGGAGGTCAAGATTTTTTGCACAGGACTGTAGATATATATACAGATGTTCACATACAGTGCATAAAGCATTTCTATTGTACAACACACAGAACATTTCTTTTCAGTACGGCTCCATGTGCCGTATCAGAATGAATCAGTCTGACCTCTGCAGCTGCTTGTATCGGCTGAGGTCCTCCAGCTCGATCGCCTGAATCTCATTATGATCTAAATGGAGCTCATGGAGAGTTGCTGGCAAATCTGACCAAGACACACACACACACACACACACACACACACACCAACAAAATACTGGGTTTAAATTCAAGGAAAACATAATTACTAGTTCAAGTATGTTCATCTGGATAGAAGAAATTCTAAATGCGTCAACTCTAGACTTTATAACATCAACAGAACTTTCAAGACTGATCTCCAAACACTGAATATAAATTCATTATTTAGCACCTTTAACAATATATGCATGCTATATTTAGATTTAGATTAAAATATAAAGCTGTCCTTAATTAGAGGGATGTGAGGGCACCCTTGTGTGACACACGTTACCTTTTGGCACACCAGTGAGTTTTGCCTCTGAGATTCGTAGGTAGTTCAGTTTGAGACCTTTGAATGCTCCTGGCTCAAATCCGCTGTTGTGGATGGGATTACGACCCATTTCTGCACTCGACAGGAAACAATCACACACTTTTCAGACATTACAGCACAGTTATCATTATAACTAGATTCCATTCATAGTGCCAATAAATCTATGACTACTGAAAATACCTGAAATGATATATTTTTTCTATATGCTTTAAAGAAAAAGACATTCAGAGTGGTCACTTTTCTAGCTCATCTTTCTTTAGTAAGGTTTAGACAATGCTTGCAATACTACCAGCAGCCATCAGATTCCATTCATCTGGAGGTACTGAAAGTCCCCAGACAGGTAAACGGTATAGCTCACCGATAACATGCATGTTCCCCAGGGCACTGAAGGTTCCTGCAGATACTTTGCGGATGCGGTTGTCATGGATACGCATCTCGACAAGGGATGCGGGCAGGTTGCGAGGGATGGACGTGAGCAGGTTGTGGGAAATGTAGAGCTTCTGCAGGCGCTTCAGGGGCAGGAAGGCACGAGGGTGAACTCGAGAGATCAGATTGCTCCTCAAAATTAGCGCCTGGTACACACATTAATGCACACACACACACACACACACACATAGACACACAATATTGTTACAATACATCTGGAGCTGGTGTAACTGGAATTTGTGCCACAAGCACAAGGTTGTCTAGGTTACATTAATCTCAATCTTGTTCTGGATCTTATACTGAAGCCTCAAGGTAACATGTTTCTTTACCATCAACTTCAAGGTCTTGGTTTAATTTCTTGTACAGTTGCTGGTTTAATCACTTAGAATCTTGGATTTGGTATAATTGTGCAAGGTCATAGATTGTGTGTGGGTTTTATTACCCATAATCCTCATCAGATTTTGAGACTTGATACTCAATATGGGTCAATCCAGAACTCTGGGTCATGGTCTGGGTCTGAGTATTCATGGACTCGGTCTCGGTATTCAGATTGCTAGTTATTGCTTTTCTCTCAGTGCTCAGTACTTAGACTCTTGGTCTTGGTCCAGGACTCAGACTCAGACTCACCCCCAACTTTCTGATCAGTAACCGTTTGAGCCATCACCCCTTGAGCCACCACTGCACACTGTTTGATTGAGCTTACATAAACAATATGGCCATATTCTGCTTCAGCTTATTGGTTGTTTTAAACTGTAAAAAAAAAAAAAAAAAAAAAACGAAATTTGCTACTCATCAGAGGTAGCTGCGTGATTAAGGCATTGGACTACAGATTGGAAGGTCCTAGGTTTAAGATGCCACAGTTGGGCCCTCCAGCGAGGCCCTTAACTCTCAATTGCTCAGATGTAAAAAGTGGGATAAAATGTGAGCCACTCAGGATAAGGGCGTCTGCCAAATGCTCAAATGTAAACGTATTAAAAACTGTGAAGCTTGTTGGAAATCTTATGACTTTTAGGAGCCTTACATAGAGGTTACTGAGGCCTTTAAAATCTCCCTCTCGGATATCGGTGATGCCGTTGCACTGCAGGTCCAACAGCAGCGTATCAGATGGGATGCTGGACGGGACATACAGCAAACCTGCAAAGCAAAACAGAGAAGAAACAATGATTTATTTTTAGTTTATTCACTCACTCACTCATTCCCTTACTTTTAAACTCTATGTATTATAAAGCCTAGTAAAACTACTGTATAACTAAAAACTCTCCAATGTGGCAAACAGCTTTTTCCCCTTAATAAATGAAATCCTCGTTTCAAAACTGCAATTTGGTTTTACTCAGGTTAACTTTGTGTGATATAAAAATTTGTTTGATGATCGCAATCATTTAAGCGTGACAAATGTGCAAACAAAATTAAAAATCTGGAAGAGTCCGGTACTCTATACAGAAACAAAATATACTGGTTAGATAATAAAATGTACGTGTATGTGACAGTTTTGCTCTGTGCATCGTATTTTAGAAAGCTAGCTATAGAGAGAGAGAGAGAGAGAGAGAGAGAGACAGAGAGAGAGAGAGAGAGTCCGGGACAGTTTGTTCTGGAAACGCACAGAGACATCTCTGGAGCTGCGAGGCCCGAGCGGAGCAACCGAGAGACGTTATTTTTTGTTTTTACTTTTTTGCATTAGAAACTGTTCCCCTGGCAGTACCAAGTTTTTTTCTAGCTGAGAATGCAATATTTATTCCAAGCTCTCATATCCATGCACTTGGGGGGGTTGGGGATGGTGGAGTCCTAAAGAAGCAGTTCATTGTTTATTATAACATAATTAAATGAATATTTAGCAATGGGGGGATAAAATACTTGGAAAACGTACAAAGAATTTGACACAAGTGCAGCAGCAAACTGGCCTGAGGATTGTGCTGACCTGCAGTCTGTAAATAAACTCTAATAAAGCGGGCCGGGTAGACTGGGCTCAGAACACATCCTTCTTCTAACTGCTTTATTTTCACTTGTAAACTTTTCAGAAAGCAGTAATTTGGGAAATGCTGGGTAAATTGTGGAGTGCTTGGCCTCTGTGTGTGTGTGTAAGTGTGTGTGTGTGTGTGTAAGTGTGTGTGTGTCTCCATATAATTACGACGGAGCTGGACTACCAGAGCTCCACGTAGCACAGCACGATGGCAGGCAGATGAGGGAAAGAAAGAAACATGAAGAAAGTGAAAGAAAGAAAGAAAGAAAGAAAGAAAGAAAGAAAGAGAGAGACAGAAACATGGGAAGAGAGAGAAATGGAAGCGGAGTTAGACAGAGAGACAGACGGCAAGAAATAGAGCGAACAAGAGACGGATATTTTTCTGCACATACTGCACACATCTGTGAATCAGAACCTGTCTTGTGGTCCTGACGTTACCGTGGTTACCGGTGACTTATTTATATATCAAACAGCTACTTTTCGGCTTCATGGGTGACGGCGAGACGGGCGTCGGTGTTTATGGCACATTCGCTGCCATGTAATAACGCCATAAACAGTAACGTCTGTAATAAAAAAAAACATGTGCACAGGTGTCTCTGTCTCCCTCTCTCACACTCACACACACACTCACACTCACACACACTCACACACACACACACACACCATTTATCCAGACAGTAAAGTAACAGCTCTCTCCCCACACGGCTTTTCATGTGGCTTCCCAAAACGCTTTAATGCTCCTCCATTACAATCCCACAAGCATTCAACTTCCTTTCCTCGTTTTTTAGACGCTGGTTTTTCGTGCCATTTCGATTAACAGCTGTCAGAAAGGGTACAAGAGGAAATCCTGGGAGAAAAGTGGGACATAAAGGAGAAAATGAAGAGAATATTGCTGTGTTAAACACTTCCACTCAGACACATCGGTCAGTCAGATCCGGTCAGCCATCTTATAGACAACTTGTGGACATTATACATACAGCACTCAACCTATTGCTCTCTTCTAAAAGCCATATAAGGTTTAAATGTGTGCATTAGGCTTTAAAAATATAACCAATCATATACACTGCGCGGCCCAAAAAAAGTCACACACATCAAGTGGTGTCCATTTCAAGTGTGAAAATGTTCTTGTCTTTAACAATTTGAGTCCTGGAATATACCTGTACCATCAGTGAAGAATTAAACCCTCCATAGATGTGATAACCTGCTGATTCAGTACATTCAGGTGGTCAGCTGACTTCATTTTATTGCCCCATAACGTTACTGAGTCTCGACCTGAGT
>JAOVVA010000032.1:16046735-16098104 GCA_028565275.1 Leiocassis micropogon
TTTATCCTTTGATCTACTTTTTCCATTTCTCATCTGTGATTCTCTCTCCGATTACCGAACAGGGAGTGTATTTGGCTTTTAACTATTTCTACAAACTCTTCATATCAACAACATGTACTTCCACTAGTAAATAATAATGCAGTAATTTAAGCTATTGAGAGGCAAGGACAAACAATGTCAGACACTTTTACTTAAAAAAATTTAAATGTATCATTGTGAGATTTGGGATTCCAAAGAGTCCTCAAATGATCTGACCAAATGATCTGAATTTCCATCAACAGGTGAAGTGTTTCTGATGTCATCACACCTCCTCTGTGCTCTGTGTGTGTGTGTGTATAAAAGTATGCAGACTGGAAAACAATATAAAAAAATCCATACAAGTTATATCAATTGAAAATATTGTTTCATATAACCAAGTTAACACTGTGTTTCAGAATTGCATTAATGAATTTGCAAAAAAGGGGCGGAGACAGAGCAATTATGATAATTTACCACACTTCCAACATAAAAAAAACTCTATGACTCTGTAATCTGCTACACAAACACCCTTGTGTGTGAGGTGAGACTAAGATGACATCCGGAGAACTCACCTGTATGTCCAGGTGTTTTAAATCCAGCTGTCGCTGCCACAGCTCGACTCTTCTGTCTCTCATCCCTTCGGCTCGCTCGTAAGCCGTGTGTGACGTTCAGACACACAGACAGACACACGCACGTGTAGAATAAATTCAGATACATGATGTGTGTGTATTACTTAAGTGCTTAGGAGTGTGTGAGTGAGTGAGCTTCTTATACGCTCAGCCTGTTGGGAAAGAGAGAGAGAGAGAGAGAGAGAGAGAGAGAGAGAGAGAGAGAAGGACAGGGAGAGAGTGGGATGGGGAGGGGCATATTTAACAAAACCACTCTTTCATTCGTCCTTAAACCCCACCGCTTCAATCAGCCCCCAAACCCACCCATCCACCCGCACACACACACACACTAAGCTCAGTCAGACAGCGAGGCCGTGCGTACCTGTGGCCGAAGTTATTACAGAAACAGACCTCCTGTACCGTAAAGTTGTTTTCGAATCCAGAATTCTGATTGGTCTAAAGTTGAGATCTGTAAGAACAGAAGCTAAACACTACAACACTGACTAAAAAGTACATGCTGGTATTTAATAATGATAAAAAGTGAAAAACATGTAAAATGGCGTTTTATAAGATATATAACACTTCGCTTAACATCCCCATGTCAGAAGCTTAGCTTACGCAGCATGTTACTAAAATATGCTAGCTACATGATGCTAAGAGGCCACATTAGCTAAACATAAATAACTAGCTAGCCAGAAGCTCTATAAAATAAACTATTACAGCGGTACCTCTGCATGCAAACTTTTGGGTAAAGAATTTTAATTTTGTCTCAACATACGAAGCATTTTCGGTATACAAGTGATCGAACCGAACCAAAGTCGCGTGTACGTCTGGGAGCCGTTCAAAACTTGTTCACGTCAGTGGAAAGCCAAACGAACCGAGTTTACATATTTTTCATATGTGGGTTTTTTGCATTTTGTGCAAGATTTAGTGAAGACGCAGCACCATGGGTCTCAAGAATGTTATCAACGACGGTAGCAAGAAGTAAAGGGAGCCGCTTTCAGTTTGGTTTTTAAAGCAGCCGGTGCCAAGAGGAATCATAAATTAAGCTTAAGTGAAGTTAAATTTTTTTTACCTCGTTTACATGTCTTTTCTAAATGTTTTGATTGGTTTTATATGGAAAAATATAATAATAGTGTTGGAAATTCTGAAACGGATTATCTACAGTTACATTATTTCCTAGGGGAAAATTTGTTTCTCAACATGGAATTTCACCTTAAGAACTCGCTTCCAGAACTGATTAAATTCATATGCCGTATATATATTCACCTGCTCCACATGTAAATAGCTAGCTAGAATTACAGTAATTGAGCTAATAAACGTGTTGGTTAGTTAGTTAGTTATTATTTCCCTATAAAAGATTAACATATTAAATCAACTAAGCTACAGTCAGAGGCACAATTAAAATATAATTAAAAATAGCACGGAGCTAATCTAGTGTTCCACTTTATGTTCATAAAACAATTTTAGTGGTGAAGTCAGACGAGGTGAACTTCCTTTGAAGTCTACGACCGTGTCTGATCTGACGGACCAATCAGAAGCGAGCGTTCCACAGAGCTGCAGTGTGATCATGACGGTGGAGTGTGTTCTCACTAACACAGACACTCACATGGCAGTGAAAGGCAGCTCTGTGTATGTGTGTGTGTGTTTGTGTGTGTGTGAAATTCCTGTCTGAAAACAGTGTCTCTCTGAGCAAACCACAGTCTGATTTACATAAATATTGCCGGATGGAGTAAAGACGCTTCCTCCTGGTGCACTCAGCCGTTAGGGCCTAACTGTACTTTAGTGTGTATTCATATTTATATATACATACTCATATACTGTAAGAGGCACTCAGACATACAGAACAGTGCGCTACTATAATTCCAACATAAGTGTTATAACCTCAGACATAAGTTTAGAAGTCATCAAAGTGTTACGTGTTAGTGGGCGGAGTTTATCTGAATCAGGTTCTGAATCACAGTTCTCCTGAATTCTGACCTCTGCACATGTTTCCGGCGTTATCTCAGCTCGATTTTGAGGAGCAGGGTTAAGTGCAGCGCCCCCGTCTGAATGTTTGATGTAACTACAACCTGTCACAGTGAAATACACTCGCACACACTCACATACACTCACATACACTACGGAACGCCATTTGAAGACAAAATTTAACATGTAACAGATGACATCAGAGGAAAGATGTGTTAATCAGAGACATCTGATCTGGAAGAGGAAATATCTGATGTAGAAATGGTGCATTAGGTAAAAGTGTCTATGTTTGGTGTAGGAGACGAGCGCTTGATCAGATTCTCCTTCACTATGAAGACTTGTTCTCTTTACAGCAGAGAGGGCATTAAATTAACATGTGAGCAAATAGATTACATCCGCACATACACACATATTATTATTTTCATGAGTAACAATAACTAGTGTATAATAATAATAATAATAATAATAATAAAGTGTAAAATTTGAAGGAGTGCTGGATCAGGTGTTGTTCTCGGTGCTGCTGAATGATGAATGTTGAAGTCATTTTGTGTTCAGTTAAACGTGATCGTTACAGCTAGCCCTAATCAGGCAGTGATACACTGGCAATATTTTAGACTCTGAGTAGATTTACAGAGGAGCCAAAAATGTACATACACTTCAACATGAAAAATATATGCATCACTTGCGTCACATGATAGCATCAACGATGGTGCGACTACTGACATCACGTAATACAAAACATAATACTACACATTGCTGCCATAATTCAAGTGTGTGTACGTTTTTGGGCCCCTCTGTATTTAAATGCTCCATGGTGTAGTGGTTCACACTTCGCCCTTGCACCTGTAGCATCCAGGGTTTGATTCCCACCCCGAGTCTGTGTGTGTGGAGTTTGCATGTTCTCCATTTGCTTGGTGGGTTTCCTCCAGGTACTCAAGTTTCTTCCCACAGTCCAAAGACAAATGCAGATTAGGCTAATTGGCGTTTACAAATTGCCCGTAGTGTGTGAGTTTGGATACATTTGTGTCCTATGATGGACTGGGACCCTGTCCAGGGTGTACCCCACCTAGTGCCCAGTGTCCCCTGGGATAGGCTCCAGGCCCCCCACAGTCTTGTACAGGATAAGCGGTATAGACGATAAATGAATGAATACTTGTTGTTTGTTACATAATTTTAAATTTTCTTCTTTAGTCTGTCTTTTCTATCCCTGATTTTCAGGTTTAAAATGAGTGTTTGTGTTTTTAACACTCATCGATAGTTTTCAGCTCTTACAGCAGTAAAGGTTTACGATGTTTTCCAACACGCTGCACTATTTGCTCTCACATGATGAGTCCGCTCATATTAGCAAGCTGTTTGCTCTAATAGTTCCAATTAGCCACCAGCTTCACTTCCTGTTGTTCAATTCCAAAATAACAGAACTAAACAGGGAACTAGGAGGCGTTTTTAAACACGCAGACAGACTGCGGCTGTTTCCTGTCTGTCTGGCTTTAACGCATTCTCAAAACATCTACAAAAAGAAAACATGAAACACCATAATAGGCAGCGCTGGGACATTTATAACTATCTAGGTGCACTTTAGGATGTGTTTGGGCCGAGTGCAGGTGACCCCACACATCACACATTACACCACGCTGTTTGTCTATTTTGTTCATGACAAAGTGTGAATCACTGTCTCCAAGGTGGATCTACACACACACACACACACACACACACACACAAACATAGAGTATATTGACACACAGACACATATATCCTTGGTGGAGCCAGACATGTCAGAAATACAGGTTAGCTCACAGCCAGTGTAAACAGAGCAGATTGTGGACGAGACGCTGGTGCAACCTCAAGCTCAGCTCATATATACACATTATTATTATTAGTAGTAGTAGTAGTAGTAGTAGTAGTGATAATAATATTAATAATATGAGGGTGAGTCAAAAATTATCTCCAGTCACTGGCGGCCATGACTTACTAAGCCATGGGAATACCATAGTATGTTGTGACCACTATTTACTAAGCTGTGGGAATGAGATCCTATGTTGTTTTGGAGTTATGCTGTATGTCAGTGAATAAATAAAGATAATCATCCATCTATACTAACAGTAAAACAAAATCGGTTTAAATTTGTCTGTAGTTCACAAGAGACTAAATGCTATGAGGTTATTAAGTTGTGGCCATTGTATCATGGGGACACACATTATAATATTTTGTTCCCATGCCTTACTAAATCAGGGCCACAACATATTTTCTTATAATCATGCCTTAGTAATTCATGGGCACAACATAGTATCACATTTCCATACCTTAGTAAGTCATGGCCACAACATAGTATCTCATTCCCACACCTTAGTACATCATGGCCACAACATAGTATCTCATTCCCACACCTTAGTAAGTCAAGACCACACCATACTATTCTGTTACCTTGTCTACCTTGTTAGTAATTCATGGGCACAATATACTATTTCATTATCACACCTTAGTAAGTCGTGGCTACAACATAGTATCTCATTCCCACACCTTAGTAAGTCATGGCCACAACATAGTATCTCATTCTCACACCTTAGTTCGTCATGGCCACAACATAGTATCTCATCCTCACACCTTAGTACGTAGTGGCCACAACATAGTATCTCATTCCCACACCTTAGAAAGTCAAGACCACACCATATTATTCCATTACCTTGTCTACCTTGTTTGTAATTCATGGGCACAATATACTATCTTGTTACCACGCCTTAGTAAGTCGTGGCTACAACATAGTATCTCATTCCCACGCCTTAGTAAGTCATGGCCACAACATAGTATCTCATTCCCACGCCTTAGTAAGTCGTGGCCACAACATATTTTCGCCCCAGTGTACCTCAGTATGTCTCAGAAGTTAAGACAAAAAATATTATTATTTTGTCGCTTTTGTCGCCACCTAGTGACCTGTAGTGTCATTGCAGCCTTAAATGTAAATGGCGTCTGCCGTGAGAGTTAATGGAGTTTTCAATGCTGGCGCTTAAACTGTCGCTTATTAAGCGTCTTGTTTTCATTAAATCAGTGTAAGAGTCAGAAACAGCGCTTGACGATGAGCACGACGTTGCTGTCGTGGTCGGAAAGAATGCTTCAGCTTCTCCGCCGCATGAACAGCTTTCATTTAGCAGGTTAGCAACCGGGTGGTGTTTTAACGTTTTAGTGCAACGCAGCAGATCGTACATCCGGCTCTGACTTCCGGGTTCTGTCAGAGACTGGTTGAAAATAAAATGTATATTGCTTTTATATCATTCAGAGTAACATAATATTTCGAGCTTGTTGTTTCAAACATAATTCAGACGACTTTAGATCGAGTAGATTTACTTATACAAGCTGGACGTGGGTGATTTTAAAACAGGCGCTGTGAAAGCCACACGAAAGGGTCCTTGGGATGCAGAATAAATCAGCAAACCGAAAGAGCCCTGAATATAGAGCCCTGAATATAGAGCCCTGAGTATAGAGCCCTGAATGGTGTGACAGGATTGTACAAAACAGTTTTCTGATCTAAAGTGATTCAGAATGTGGAAAATGAATAAAATTCATATGTGATGCAAATATTGGGATGTATTGAAAAGGTTTATTTATGAACATTTAGCTAAAATTAAGAAATGTAGCATTAAGGGCCCAGGGTTCGGAGGGCCCTGAGCTCTGAGGTTTCGTGCAAATACATTAAATACATTATATGTGTGTGGATGAATCTAAACTGCCTGTAGATGTGAGCAAGTGTGTAAGAGTGTGTGTGTGTGTGTGTGTGTGTGATTTATGCGTTTGTTTGTTTGTTTGTTTGCAGGTTCCAGTTTAAAGAATTGTCTGCGGTTTGAGGTTGCGGGTCAGCAGGTGGGCTGGATCCGGCCGGACGTGGCTTCGGTTCTGCGCCGTTATCCAGATGTGTTCTGTACAGTAGGTGGCGCTATAGAGCTCTGCCCAGCGCTGGACTCGTATGAGCGCAGGACGCAGGCGGTGGAGGTCGTGCTGCAGACGCTCAGACAGGAGGCGGAGTTTAGTTGTCTCAAGGGGTGGAGAAATGAGGTGCGAGCTGTGAAGTGTTTTTTTTTTTTAGTAACGGAAGCGTCATTTCGGAGCCGTGATGTTCCTCATAATCTCAGATGTTATTTAAATGTTTTTGTAATCTGTGCTGTTTCCCCTAATCTGAGATACCTGAAGCTCTTCTTTTGATTTCCTCTAAAATCTGAGAGTTTCTTCATGATCTGAAGTGTTCTTTGTTTAATCTCAGGTGCTATTAGTTACGAGATGGTCTTCACGACATAATCTGAGATAATCAACACTCATAATCTATGTTGTTCTTCATAATCCAGACTGTCCTCTGCAATCTGAGATATTTATTATGAATTAGCTGAGATGTTCTTTATAATCTGAGAAGTTCTCTGTAATTACAGATGATCCTCTTAATCTATGCTGTTCCTTAAAATCTCAGATGTTCTCTCTATACTAACAACATTTTTTTTGTTTAATCCGAGATACTCTCAGTTACATGATGGTCTTCATGACATAATCTGAGATTTAAGATAAGATAAGATAAGATATACCTTTATTCGTCCCACAGCGTGGAAATTTCTTTGTTACAGCAGCAAAGAAAAAAATTATTAATTGTGCAAATAAAACAATAGGGACATTACACTGTGTAAATACGAAGAAAAAAACAATACAATAATTTCATCTTAGACAAACAAATTGCACAAGGGTAATATTGCACAGTTTAAATGTTGTTATTACACAGTTTCTATTGCACCCAAATTTAAGATATTATAACTGTATTGTAAGACAGTAATGTTATATTTAAGATATTATAATTATTGTAAACATCTAGATATTGTAACATTATATACAACAGTGTGAAATATGGAGACTGGTTCACTGGGAGCAGCTCTGATTTCCTACATAATCTGAGATAATCTATATAATATACACTGTTCATCATAATCTGAGAGTCTTAAAATAATCCAAGGCATGTTCTGTAATCTATACTTGTCTTTCTAATCTGAGATCTCCTTTGAAATGTAAACTGTTCCTTGTAATTGGAGATTTCCTCCATAATCTGAGATGATCGCCAGAGCGTGAAATGTTCTTTATACTTCAAAAAGAAGATGTTCCTCAAAATATATATTTTTTAAAATCTGTAGATGTATGCGGTGATGCCGAGACTTTGCGACACCCCACTGATGCACATGGAGAGAGCAGCGACAAGTATGTCACTATACATCTTACACACACACACACACAGTGTCAACAGTGCTAACACTCTTAGACAGTACAGTTTTAAACTGGAGAAAAATAAATAAAAATAAACATTTCATTGATGGACATTACAGAGATCCTCAGCAGTACATGTGCTCTGTAACTCACAGCTAGCTTTGTGACGTTACTACGTTAGTGTTACAGAAGGGATTAACGCTAGCTAGTTAGATGTTTCATGTGTCTTTGGAGAAAAACACATCACTTCAGAATTTTATAAAGTTCCTGTGATTAATTTGTGAACTTTAAGGTGTGGTGTGCTCATGTTTGTCTTTTAATTCGACTCGCCGCAGGTTTGTTCGGAGTGAAGCGCTATGGCGTTCACGTTAACGGGTTCTGTCGAGACGGAGACGGGAATCTGAGCATGTGGCTCGGCAGGAGATCTGACACTAAACAGACTTATCCTGGAAAACTGGATAATCTGGTACACACACACACACACACACACACACACACCTAAATAAATGTATGTTTAATTTTATCTTAACTGAATATAAGGTATTAGAATGAGATTAGCATAAGATTGTATAATATTAGCATGAGATTAACATGAGATTGTTGTTAGCATGTTATAATGATATTAGCATGAGATTGGGGGAACGTTAGCATTAGTTTATCATGAGAGTGTTGTAATGATTGAGTGCAGGGTTGTTTGTAGCATGAGGGAAAAGCAATCCCTAAACACTTGTTTGTGTGTGTGTGTGTGTGTGTGTGTGTGTGTGTGTGTGTAGGCAGCAGGGGGTCTAGCAGCCGGCTGCGGTGTTAAACACACCCTGGTGAAAGAGTGTGAGGAGGAAGCGTGCATCCCTCCATCACTGGCGCAGACAGCGCGACCTGTAGGAACCATCAGGTACACCATCCTTATCCTGTGACATCACTTCCTGTTTCTCTTATCATTCTGAAAACGGTGACGTCTGTCAGTGAGGTCATGTGCTAGCGTAGCATGCTAAGGCAACAGGCGTGGTGGATCGGGTGTCAGTGGTTTAGCTAGTGGATGTTGTGCGCAGCTCGGTTCTCTCTGTGGTTCTCCGGTACTTTAACGGCGTCTGCGCTCCTCAGCTACACCTACGAGGACGGCGAGGGCGTGTTCCCCGAGTGCCAGCTCGTCTTCGACCTGGAGCTCCCGCGCGACTTCACGCCTCAGATCGGAGACGGAGAGGTGCAGGAGTTTTACTTCTACCCCATCGAAAAGGTAAAGGACGTAATTTACCTTGTCATGTGGTTTTGGAATGCTTAGTCCTTCTTCTAGACATTTTGATATGTGTGCGTGCGTGCGTGCAGGTGAAGGAACTGATCGCGAGCGAGGATTTTAAGCCGAATTGTGCCATGGTGGTGCTGGATTTCCTCATCAGACACTCCGTCATCGAACCTGACTCAGGTTTCACTCCTCCTCCAAATGCACCATTTCAGTGTCGATTCAAATGAGCTACAGCTGAGCCACGCCCCTCCAGAGAATAACTGAGTTAGAACAACAAGCAGAGGGAGGGGCTCTGCTTATATGAGGTCACATTAGGGGGAAATAATGTTTTTTTTTTTTCCTTTGCTTTCCTTTCCTTTTCTAACTTGCTTCAGCTCCAGGTGTAAAACTAATCCTGTCCGAATAAGGCTTCCGTCAACACCATGCTCTGAAACTGTTCGTTATATATTAGCAGCATATTTACAGACTTTTACAGCATGCTCGCATCACATTGGTTCTCAACATGCAGCAGTTTATTTAACCTTAACACTACGAGTGTGTGAGAGACAAGCCGAGTCTCGTCTTTAACATAGTTTTGCATTTTCTTTTTCAGAGCCGTATTATCAGGAGTTCGTCGCTGGGCTGCACAGAACCTTATAAAGCATGGACAACTGTCTTAAACCACACACACACACACACACACACCAGACAGAATCAAAGATGAGTACAGTGTGACAGAGTTACTCAAAGTTTATTTGTTTATCTGCTTTTGTATACAAAAGTTTAACCGATCAATGAAAGGTTTTTTATTTTATAACAGTATAACAGAACAGAATCCCTCCAGAAATCATGCGTGTTTTATAACATGGCATTAAACAACTCTGAAAAAAAAAAAATCCTGATTTGTTTTTAACTATCTTAAAACTTTTTTTTTCTTTTAGAATAAATGAAAGTGATACAGAAAAAGCCAGCAGGAAGTCACATAGCTGTTAAAGCACACAGCACAAATAGAAAGTAGAAAAACAACAACGATATCCTAACAACACCAGAAGGAAAAAATATATATATATATTTATATATTTAATATAAAACTCTGAGACGTGTCGTCATTCGAGCTGAACAGTGACAGATGTGCACATCTGGAGCTGCAGGTTCCGGGACCTGAACAGCTTCTAAAACGTTACAGTACGTAATGGAGTGTAGAAATAGTGAGGCGTTAGTATTGTTACTGATAAATGCGCTTTACACTGGAGCCGTTCAGCTCCGAATCACTGAGTGGACGTTTAAGTGTGTGTGCGTGTTCAACACCACTACAGTGTGTGTGTGTGTGTGTGTGTGTGTGTGTGTGTGTGTTTTGAACGAGCAGTTCCCTTACTGAATTAAACCACAGGATTCCATCCACCGCGGTTCTAGAGCAGCTGATGGAGGGATGTGAGCGCTCACGCTCGAGATCGTTGCTATGGGAACAGTGTGTCAAGGGGGAAATACGACTCAATCCCTTTACATTGTTACCCCACTTTAATTGGGTCCTTTGGCCTACTTTAGTAAATGACTTACCCCGAGGTGCTTATCTAACCCTTAGGGGGCGCCCTCTCTCTCACTATCCTCCCTTCTGCATCTCTTCCTATCTGTGGCCTGTATTTCTGTCCCTCCCTCCCCCTCTCCCTAATTATGCCCTCATTCCCCTTTATAGGAGAGCGCAAGCGTTCTTCTTGTTACGTTTCTTGGCCTGCAGCGCCGCCCTGGTGGCCATTTCGAACACATCCCTGACGCCGTCTTTAGTTTTGGCAGAACACTCTAGGTACCCGGAGGCGTTGATGCGGTTGGCCATGTCTCTTCCCTCTTCTGCTTTAACAGGCTCCTGTTTACAAAGAAAAAAGAATTAAACTGTAGCACCGCAATTTCAGTTCTAATATTACAGCTTGTATACCACTGATCGTTAATGACCTGTTTCATCTTGGCAAGCTCTCTCCGTGTGTGATCGTCATTGCGAAGGTCCTTTTTGTTTCCCACCAGGATGATGGGAACGTTCGGACAGAAGTGCTTCACCTCTGGTGTCCATTTCTCTGGAATGTTCTCTGTGAAGACACAAACAAAAATAGCAATAAGTACAAATAATCTAAGTCAAAAAGTCTAAGTCTAAAGTCTGGGCTTGGGTCTAACCGGGAGTGTGAAACCAATGGACTGGAGTAAAAAAAAATTTAAAAAAAAACAAGACTTTGGTTCACCTTCTCACATCAGACTAACTAACCACATTTACTGACCCCCTGTGATGACGAGGACTGAAGAAAAATCAGAACCATAAATATCCAGACTAGCAAAAATATTAAAAACTCTGTGACCAGGCTAAAAGAAGCTCTGACTTAACACTAATCAGAATCCGTAACACCGACTTACTGACTGCCGTCCAGAACTCACCAAGACACTAAAACTGAAGACACCTAAAGACTAACAGGTAGTCAAAATATAAAAAAAGACTTGGATTAAGTAAGAACTTAGCCCTACCCAAGAGTCAGAACCCCAGAGACAAGAAGTGTCAAAGAGTCAGAACCTTAGAGACCGGGAGTGCCCAAAAGTCAGAACCCAAGTACTAGGACTGTCTGAGTGTGAAATATCAAAAGACTTGAACTAAACACAAGATAGAGTCCTAGACAAAGGAGTAACCAAAAGTCTACTTGGAAAAAACAAAAGTCAGAGTCCAGAGATTCTGAATAAGAAAGAGTCAGAACCTCAGACCCTGGGTATAAAAGACTGTTAAAACCTCAGAAACTGAGAATGAGTCAGAAACACAGGCTAACTTGGAATATCTACAAGTCACACACTTAGAGGCGGGGCTTAACTTGGATAGATCTAATGACTGGGACTAACCACAAATCTTAGAAATAGCAAATAAGCATTAAAAATGGACGCTTCTAAACCAGACTGTTCCTGGAGTGTGTCCCGGGTGAAAACTCCAGATAAAGCGTATGTTCAGTTGTGCGGTCTCTCACCCAGACTGTCAGGGCTGTCGATGGAGAAGCACATGAGGATGACGTCAGTGTCGGGGTAGGAGAGCGGCCTCAGTCTGTCGTAGTCTTCCTGTCCTGCTGTGTCCCACAGCGCCAGCTCCACCTACACGTACACAGCAGGTGGGTTAGTCGGCAGGTGCCGCAGCAGAGTAAAAGCGGTGGACTCCAGGGTGTGAGACACTCACCTGTTTACTGTCTACCTCGATATCTGCCACATAATTCTCAAACACGGTGGGGACGTATACCTCGGGGAACTGGTCCTTACTGAAAACGATGAGCAGGCAGGTCTTTCCGCACGCTCCGTCCCCGACGATCACCAGCTTCTTGCGGATCGCAGCCATCTGAACACCGGGGCGAAATTGGGACAAAGCAGATCAGGACACTGAGACATAAATCTGGGACTGATTGTAACCTAGCGAATATTTTTAATATTTCATCAACTCTGACATTTTTAATAAGGGTAAAGGTGTAGAAATGTCATTTTAACCGCTTATGAAACCTTCTTAGACTTATATAAAACAGAATTAACTATTTATTACTATATATATAATTTCTGTCGGCATAAAAATGATGAAATCTGTGGAACTTTAATTTTGTCCAGCCGCTTCAACACAGCAAGTTCTCTTTTTCTCCCCACAGCTAAAATAACCGAACGTTTCGACATATCAAAGAGAGTTTTATTAATATGTGATCACTTATAAACTTTTATTAAGCTTAAATATTAAGTGATTTCGCCAGAACTCCGTTTCTTTACTTTGTTTCCGTCATCAGGATTAGCATCGCTGTTTTCTTTCCCATCCGTATTTAGAATTCTCGCCTTCTACGGTCGAATTGGCCAAATGCTCAAGAGCCGAACGACAATTGGCCAGATTATCTCTGGACCACGAAGCACTAACCAATCCTACGACAGAAGGCGGGGTTTAAATAAATACGGGTGGAATATAAAATAATGCAAAGTAGCTTCCTTGCTAATTACCGCATTTGATCTTTTATTTTAAAGTCCGCGCTGTGTCGAGAGTTTATCGGACGTAGTTTACATGGAATTATATTCAGGATCCCCATGGAGATCAACCCAAGAAGTTTATAACAAAAAGAGGGTATGTTTTAAAAGAATGTTTTTTACCGTTTTGCTTTCGAGTGTCGTCCCGCTTTCTTTTCCTGTTCGCGACCCAAAGGCCCCGCCCACTCAACGCAATTCGGTTCCTTGTGGCCAATCAGAACAGAGCTACGGGCTAAAGCGGACCGAATACCGGAAGTGTGGTCAGGGGTTTACTTTTGTGAGAACAAACCAACCAACCATTAGAATAAAACACTAATAACTCATTAGGCTGTTTAAAGTTAACTAAGGAGTTAATTAAGGGACGTAATATTATATTTTTAAAAAGTTTTATTCTTCTGCTTTTGAAGCTCAAATGCATATAATATTATATAATATATAATAAAGTACAGTATAATTTCAGGTTAAATTGATTATTAAAAAAATAATAAAAAATAAAAATAAAATGAATAACTGTGACCAGGCGTATGTGAAGCAAAATAAAGGGCAGGGTAAAAACTAACATAAATAAGCAAAAATTATAAGTAAATTATTGGTCTACATTTTTATGGAATAAAATGCTTTAATAATGTATTTTTTTTTAAATAAATGCCGATGTAATGTACTCAATAATTTTATAGTCACAAACTGTGTGTGTGTGTATACATGGTTGAAATTGAAAGAAAATCACATGACACTGAATAATAAAGGTTTTATTGTGATATTTTACTAGAATTAAATGTACAGTCAAACACAAATGAAGAATAAACAGAGAGGTGGTTGCTGTCTACTCGTCTGAGGACGACGGGAGGACGATTTTGCTCGGGTCGTAGTAGTTCTCGTCGATCAGAGGCAGACCCTGCGCCTCTCTCAGGATGATGAGCCGCTCGGCTTCGCGGCGAGCCCACTGCCTCATACTGCGGGGACACGACACGACACGACATGACACAGGGATGAGGTTAATTCAGGATTAAAGAAATTAAAAAGATTATAGAATTACAGTAAATAAGAATCCACACAAATGTTCACACGCAGCAGGTAGAGATTAGAGTCAGGAGACGTGACAGAGACTCGCGCTCACCCGTGATCCGGTAAATAGTGGATGAAGGTTCCACCGACGACGATGGCCATGGAAATGCCGAAGAAGAACGCCAAGCGCATGTTCCACTCGTCTACAAACGGGTCGTCTGAGAAGCCATGGTAGTCTGGGTTCTGTAGAAAGAAAACGAAAGTGTTGACACCCCTCTCTCATGGACCCGGTTTGTTCTTTACACAGCAGTGACTTCATTCTCCTAAATCTCACTACTTTTCCTCAGCGGTTCCGTTCACACACAAACAACTTCTGCGATCGGAATCAGTTCAGAATCATCGATAACCTAAAGACAGTGTTCTGATGATTTCGAACATTCGATAAGGAGTTCGATAATGATTTCTGTCACAGGAAAAAAGAATTATCCAAATATGATTATTAAACATACGGTAAAAAAAAAAAAAAACAAGAATTTGCTGATTCGGGTTAATCTTCACCTGAGATTTAGGAATAAACCACACCCTGTCTGTTAATCAGCATTCACCAAGCTTGGATGAGGTCGTTTTTATTTTTTATTTAATTGTTTTAATTTGCATTATTTGTTTGTGTCATTTATTGTACAAACCACATGGGATCATTTTCTTTTAAAATCTTGTCATTTCATATTAACAGCACTTTCGATCCAAGAGAAATTTGGTTGTAGACAAGACGAGATCTTCAATGAAAAGGAAACACTGCATTATGTAAGGAAGGCGAGGCGGGGGGAGGGGGGACAGGGCAAGGGCAATCAGAGCTAACGATAAACTCCTGCGCTGTTCCTGTGCACGATCGTCCCCACTGTCACGCTGTCTCCACCATCACTTTGCCTTAACTCACCGTCACAGACTCTAAATGTCAGGGGTGTGTGGGAATCACTGCAGCAGAAATCAAACTAACCTTAAAGTGTTAACTCCTTTATGAACCCTTTAATGAACAAACCGTTCTGAACTATCTCTGTTTATTTTATTTTACACAGATTGCATTCTCTAACGTGTTTTCTAAAGCCCTACTCGGACGGAATGAGTTTATCAGTAGGACGTCGAGGGAAATACCAAGGTAAGTCAAAAATGATCTGCACTCCGGTTATATTAAACCTTCTGTTGGACTCATCAGCAATTTCTGTCTCTCCAGTCATGGCTGTGCAGGTGTGAGCGCCTTACATCAGTTCACCTGTAACTGCGGTGCGAGCAAAAACAGACGCCCCGCTTGTGATTTGCACAAAAGAAGAGCAGCGTGCAGCTATTCAGTGATGTTTTTGTGGACTGAGGGTGTACCTGGTGCTAAAACAACTCACTGCAGAGCACAAACAGAAGTGTTTTGATATCAGTAAACAAAATGTGGAGTGATACTCTGAGGAAGGTGAACGTTTCTTAAAGAGAATCATTACTGGCGACGGGAAGCCGATTCATCACTATGAGCCTGAGAGTAAACGGCAGAGTATGAAAAGGAGACCGACCATCACAGACCGCGAAAAAGTTCAAAAGTTGACCATCAGCTGGAAAATTCATCAACACTTACAGTTTTCTGGGATTCTAAAGGGCCAGTATTGGAGCATTATCAGGAAAAAGGTTCGACAATCCTGCGATGGATTGGCACCCTGTCCAGGATAGGCTCCAGGCCCCCCGTGACCCTGAATGCAGGATGAAGTGATATAGAAGACGAGTAAGTGAGTGAGGTTCGACAATCAACAGCACTCGTTACAGTGAGAAGCTTATTGAAGAGCTGAAGCCTAAACTTCCACACACTCCACACTGTCGACACTCTGAGGTGTTAAAGCGTCCTCACTATAGTCCTGATCTCGCTCCATCAGACTTTCACCTGTTTGAGGAGACCTAAAAACAGCCCTACGAGGACGAAGAGTCACTTCTGATGAAGACAGCAGTGCATTCATGGCTCACGGCTCAGCCTAAAACATTTTTTTATCAAATTTCATATAAAGTTTGTCTTCTGGAGCCATACATGCTTCATAAAGTGTTTAATATCTAATCCCATCCAAATTTAAGGGCTTTAGGAAGTATTTCTTATTTCAACGTGATATTTAGTGTGTGAGAATCTGCTCATTTCTCATAAATCAAGAAGTAAATACAGCGGTACCTCGGCATACGAAATTATAATTCGATAATGTTGGTAATGTTTTTTGGGTGGCTGGAACAGATTGTCTGCATTTACATTATTTCCAATAGGAACATGTGTTTCACAACACGAAATTTCACCTTAAGGACGGGTTTAATTCATATGCCGAGGCACCGCTGTGAAAGTTGAATTTTTTTGGTTTGACCCCTCAGTCACCTAGACACCATGGGGGCACAAACTTTTGCACGAGGTTATGATGTGACGCTGGACCGCAGGCTCTCTGGATCAGGGTTCAGGAAGGAATGAGATGTTACTATGGAAACGATAAACCATCAGCGCGAGCCCGTTAACACCTTCTGACCAATCAGAGCGCAGGACCCAGCAGCTCATCACGTGATGAGAGATCTACCTTAAACGTTTTAACGGACTCCTGTAAGGCTGGGTCCAAATGTATTTGCCCCCTGATGTGCGTGTCCGTTCCTGCATTAGGAGACGCAATGACGTCACACACGTAAATAGAAACAGTAAATAGACAGTTTTAAACAACTTATCCGAACGTTAAGCTCGTGCAGCGCTGCAGCAGCAGCAGCAGCTCGAGCCCCACCCCCCGGTGTCGGTGACCGGGCTTGTTTACGGTAACGCGCGCGCGCACCTTGTCGAACGGGTTGACCTCTGCGTGCCCGTGGCTCTCGTGCTCGTGCGTCACCGCCGGCTGCAGATCCGTCACGCTCGCGGCTCCGGCGGCGCTGGAGGTCCGGCTCTGAGTCACCGAGCGCCGCAGGTGGGCCGAATGTATCCGAGCCCGGCACAGACCCGACCAAACCCGGCTCAGCTGCGCAGCCATTTCTGCTGAAGCTGTCTGCCTTCAGGACAGCGGCGCCTCCTCCGGATGTAAATAACTACTACTTCCGGATTACCAAAAAAAAAAAAAAATCATTTAATTATATTAAATATATATTTCATTTGATTATAAAAGAAGAAGAAACGTAATTTAAGATATTATACATGATACCTTATGGAGTATTTCAATGTTTCAAACATTTTAATTTGTTTTTAAAAATGTACGTTTAAGAAAATTCTAAAATATTTGAATCAAAATGTACACTAAAATTATAACACAACGTTGTGATGTACTGATTTATTTTCAGCACATTATTCTTTATTTTTCCTCCTTTCATTTATTAGTATTATAGGTATTAAGCTACTATCGGCTGGACAACGCTGCGCATGCGTACAACGCCTACACTGTTGTGCGCATGCGCGTGTTTCCGTTAGCAATCGTTTTGAGTAGCACCAGCGTCTTAAAACATCACATTGATGTGTTTAATCATTAATACAGAATTATTAATCAAAGGCTATTTAATTATGCGTATTCAAGGATAAACTAAATATATTACCAACTTTAAAAAAAAATGTAAAACCAAATAAATAAATAAAAATATATATATGTAAATAACTAAATAAATAAAATAGATTAATGGACAAGGTTTTATAATACTATTTTAAATACTCCAAAGTGGAATGAGGGATCTTTAACTTATTATAAATAAATTCGTTTATACAGCTAACATTTGTATTTTTGTATTTTTTTTCATTTTAACATCTTTAGTGGATTCCGTGATTACCATGGACCAAAGTAACAGCGCCCTCTGGTGTACAAGTACATTAACCAACAAATACTGCTTACAGGCTCTTTATCTGAACAGTATAGCTGTAAATATTAGGGGTGTGCAATTCTATAGCTATAAATTCTATATAATATATTTTCAAAGTCTGAAAATTAAAAGGATATTTTAATTAAATGGTAAACAGGTTTTTTAGTTCAAATTTATTTTCTTTACACCTACGCCTTATGCATTAAAAGATTTATTGATTTAGACATTTACTGAAGGCATGTGTCAAAATTATTCGAAGATTTTACTAAGACCCAAGATTTTACCCCACTGTGTGTGCGTGTGTGAGAGAGAGAGCGCGACAGGAGTGTGCACAGTTTTGACTTGTTTTCTGCAGCATTAGCAGGAAGTGCAGAAACCACAATGGCTTCAGAGTTTCAGCGTGTTTCCTTCAGTCTTCTGCGTCCTGCAACTCAAGATTCAAATCTGAACAAGAAGAAAACACCGAGCCCCATCAGCTTTGTCTTGTGTGTTGGTATGACTGGTAACTCTGCATGTGGTGTGTCATCACTTGAGACACTGGTTTTGTGCATCATGGTGATTTTATTGTACACGTAGCCTTTACATGCAGATGAAGCAAAAAAAAAAACATAATGTGGCATACAGAATAAACATCAGCTTCGTTTACAAGCACGCTTCAGGCCTCAGCATGCTCAGTGACACTGAGGTGTAGATAGATGAATTGAAATCACTCTCTTGAGTTTATTCACTGAACCTTTATGAACGAATGATGATGCTCCGGTGCTGCAGGTGGCGCTGTTGAAATTTCATGATCATTTCCATGCCGACTAGAAGATGATTGTTTTGTGATGGGAGAATATAAACATAATGTAGACCATGAGGGAAAAGGAAATGCTGAGGGATAAAAAAAAAAACGGAGAGTTTAGCATGCTAGTAATACATGAGAGACACCATGTTAACCATGAAGGAAACCAACATTTCCACACTTGTTGGAACCTCATCCGTTTGCTCCACAGTACCGTCAGGTTGTTCATGGAAGCAGAACGTCGTCACCTCATGGAGGACGCCGAGGCTGAGTCTTGCTAAGACGAGTGGAATCGGCACGCGTCTGTGTACATAATCTACATCATGTATACATATACAAGCAAAATTCAGGATGAAACAAAAACGTGTGTGTGTGTACAGTTAATATTTTCCACAATAAGTGTGTAAACGCAGAAGCCGTGTTTAATTCTGGACCTTCTGCATTAAATGCATCTTAAAGAAAACGTTAAGTACTGAGGTAAGTCACTGTGAGTCCGTGGGGTTTCAGGAGATTCACGCTGCTGAAGTGATGACCTCAGTAGTGCTCTCTCTCTCTCTCTCTCTCTCTCTCTCATATGTATATTTGTGATCATTGGTCACACCAGTCAGCACCCCGCCAGTGAAAACTGAACCCGAGGGACGGATTGGGTCAGCCCCGCCCCTCAGTGTGTGTCCATGGTTCCGTTGGAGGCCTTTGAGAGTCGGTTCTCCGCCGTGTTCTCTTTGCCTTCTTCGTCCTGTTCGCTGCTGGTCCGTCTGAGCCGCAGCGCCGGATCCTTCTGCGGCGGGATGCGGAAACTGGAGTAGCCTCCTGTGGACGACCGCTTCTCTGAAAAAAAAAAAAAAAAAAACCACACCGGGGATTTAACACACAAACACTTACACATAAACACTCCACTTACGTCTATCAAAGCGGAGGAGATTTAAAACACTGCTTCAACTGGTGCAGGAGAGAAATGATAGATGGAAGGAGAGAAAAGGAAGGAAGGAAAGAAAGGAGAAAAAAAGTAAAGAGGGAGGAAGAAAGGAAAGAAGGGATGAAGAAAGAAGAGTTAAGAAAGAAGCAAGAAAGGAAAGATGGAAGGATGGAACTCCTGTCCATGTAGAGTGAGAGAGAGAGAGAGAGAGAGAGTGAGGGGGTGTCTGGGTCTCATTCGGGTTCTCTGGTTTCATTCCTCATTCCAAGACCTGCAGGTAAGTAACCCTAATACAGAACACTAAATTACCAAATCAGAGAAGACCGTCTCAGGGTCCGGAATAGGAATATGTACACACCACTACCTCCTGGTCCAATAGGATGCATCAGTCTATTCATCTGTACGTTCCAGTGTTTAACGTTAGTGCTCGCCTGCCGGAGCTTCCTCTGAGCAGCCTGACACACACACACACACACACACACACACAGTTAACGCACACTCAGCTATGAACAGAAACAATCAAATGATAAACCTAAGAATAAATAAATAAATCAAAATTGTGTGTGTGTGTGTGTGTGTGTACTGACCACCACATCCTGCTCAACTCTGTGTCTGTTAGCTCTGATCTCCTCCAGCTGTCTCTGCGCCTCCTCCAGCGCTCGTGTTTTGTTCTCCATCTCCTGCTTGAGCTCCTGCTTCTCCTTCTGCTCCCTCTGAATGAACTCCTCCTGCTCCTCCTGCAGAGTCATCAGAGACTTCATCTTGTCTTCCTCCTCCTCCAGCAACCTGCAGAGTTATCGTCATACTCATCACCATCACCATTATCAGCAGCAGCACTTGGACCATGTATACATTCATTAACATCATCGCCACCATCATTGTCATCATCGACACATTATCACCACCATTACCATCACCACTGCCTCTCAATACCACCACCATCACCACCATCATTACCCCCATCGCCATCACCACCACCATCACCAATACCATCACCATTATGACCACCATCACTATTGTCATCACCACCATCACTATCACCATCACCATTATCACCACCATCACTATCACCATCACCATTATCACCACCATCACCAATACCACCACCATCACTATCACCATCACCATTATCATCACCAATACCATCACCATTATCATCACCACCATCACCATTATCATCACCACCACCAGCATCACCACCACAACACCACCATGACTACCATCACCATCACTGCCACTATCACAACCACTATCACCACCAACATCACTATCACCACCAACATCACTATCACCAACATCACCACCATCACAACAATCCGCATTACCACAACTGCCATGATCATCACCATCACAACTACCACCATCCTCATCACCATCATAATCATCACACCATCACCGCCACAACCATTACCACCACCATCTGCTCCACCTTCTCCAGAAACCTGTTATAGAGCTGGTTATTACGCAATAATTTCCACAATCCCTATCTGCACCATCATTACCATCATCAGTTATCATTATTCCCCCTATTTCCACACATTATCCACAAAAGATACATATCTTACTAAAGTTGTACTCTTTTATAAATTATTACCTAAAAATAAACATGAGTGTTCTTAGTTCCTCTTTATATTTATGCCATCCTGTAAGCCCCGCCCCCTTCCTCCAGCTCCTCACTGTTAGTTAACATCAGTTTTATACACCGAATTTATCAGAGAAGCCACTGACATTAACACAACCTGTACAATCGCCATCTTCATCATCATAACCTTCATGTTTTGCTTTAAACACTTACACCACCTGAAAATAGATATATATATATGTGTGTGTGTGTGTGTGTGTGTGTGTGTGTGTGTGAGATCAGCACTTCCTCTGGTCATTTCCTGATGAACGTTGTGTAAATGCTTTATAACGGAACTCATGCTGCATTTGTAATCCACGCCTCGAGCCCATATAGCTTTTCAGATCTGCATTGTCAGTATATGTGTGTGTGTGTGTATATGTGTACCTGGCTTGTTTATATCGGTGCTGCTCTTCATCCTGTCTCGCTTTGATCTCCTGCCTCAGTGCTTCCTCTAACCTCTGCTGCAGCTCCTCCAGCTCTCGGATCCGTCTCCTCTGACGCTCCGCCTCCTCCTCCTTTAGCGCCATCTCAGCCTGCATAAACACACGGGCCTACGCACACACACACACACACACCCACACACACATGAGCACTTACAGTATCCTATTATGGTTACACAGTTATATACCAAACACATATTTCCTAACCAGCGACCTCCCCGTACCTCCTGCGCCTCCCTCAGTTGGAGCTCCAGAGCTTGTTGGAGCTGTTCGTGCTGTTCGCGTCTTCGCTGTTCCTCTTGTTCCAGCAGTAGTTGTGCCTGCCTCTGCGCCTCCTTCAGCAGCTCCAGCTCAGCGTTCTTGCGCTCGCGTTCTTCCTGCAGCAGGTGGAGGTGCTGCAGCTCCTGCTCCTTCTCCTCCCGCCTCCTTTCTCTGCGCTCACGTTGCTCTCGCCGCTTCAGCTTCAGCTCCTTATGCAGGGAGCACTTCCCTTCTGCGTAGAGCCGGATCGCCGTCTGGATCGCTAGGGGACCAAACACAACGCCCTGCGTCAGACCACTGTGGACACGTCCCAAACCGCATCCTACTTAACTCCACAGGCCACTTAAACACCATCTCAGACATCTCTGTTCCTAGCATTCTGTTCCTAACTAGTCTATTATGGATGTGTCCCAAACAACACAATGGGGCAGTTGTAGCTCAATGGTTACGCGGCTGGCTAGCTGGTCATGGGCCAGAAGGTCATGAGCTTAAAGCATCATCAAGCTGCCACCAAACAAGGCCCTTGACCCTAAACTGCCCAGTCGAATCCCGTCTCTCAATTGTACGTCACGTTGAAGAAAGCCAACACCGTATGTTTTGAATTCAGTTGCACTTTTACAGCACATTAATTGCAGACACTGACGAAGACATCTCAAAGGTAATAGCGTTAGACCTGGATCCTAATGAGCAAGCCGGGGGCCTGAGATGACATGACGAAGAACCCTTGAGGGGAACCAGACTCAAAAGGGAACCTGTCTTCTCCTGGGTGACACCGGATAGTGCCATTATGAGTCATTACTTTTCCACAGCGGTGTGCTATAAACAGTCAGATGGCTATAAATAGCTACAGCTACAGCGTCAAACAAGGCTGACCGAATCTTCTGACCCTATCAAAGACTTTTATATAAAACCAGACTTGGGTATAAAGTCTTCTGAAATCTTTAGGCTTTAGTGCTAAACTATACATAACACTCTTTGGTGAATAGGTAAGTCCATGGTGGAGTTTCGTCCTCCTCATTAAGGCCACACAAACACCTCATCACAAACCTCTTAAATCAGGGGTCCATTGTGGTCACACACTGCTCACGCAACAGACCACGTAAACTTTGTAAACTAGACGTGCCATAACACTCACACCCTTTGCCTTATATATTGTACACGAAATCCACACTCACGAGTGTCTCACCTCACCCAATTTCATTCTCTGTTCCCAAAAACAACAACTATCTTTTCTCTCTTTTGTTTTGTTTTTAAGCCTGACGCTATAGACCTTAAAATCTTATAATATCGCACATTTTTGGCCATTTGAACTGAGAAGAGTGTTTAAATCAGCGGTTGCTCTTTCATAGACAAAATGAGAAGTAGGATGAGGAGAGTGGAGTGAAGGACGCTGACCTGTTGTCCACTCCTGACGCTGTTTGGTGTCTGAGGCGCTGAGCTCGAACGTCTTGGAGATGGTCTTCAGACAGAACATACACCTCTTCCCATCTCTGTCTGGTAGAACCTGCAGAACACGCATGGAAAGCGCTGATCTAACACCAAGTCTACTTTTCAATCTACATTTACTTTTACTTCAAAGTCTAGCACGAGGAACCTTCAAAAGAAGCACATCAAGCTTTACACTTTTTTCCCCGCTTATTTCTTAACCAAAAATGCAATATTGATTTTCACTTTGTTGAGCTAGAACAGGGCCGCAGGACTTAAACTGCCATTTAAGACAAGACCACACAAACACACATACCTCTACGCAGCAGTTGGTGTCCAGTGTGATGTTTCCCTTGCGCTCTTTGCGGTCCTCGCTGACGTAGTAGTCCAGAGAGTTCGGCTTAAGCGTGAACCATCGCTCTGTCCAGTTCCTCCTTAACTGACCCTTCTTCCACAGGTAGCCCTGAAACATATAATACACACTTTAACTGAGATTACATTACGTTACAGTGCTCCTTCACGTTCATATTCCTGTACAGCAAGAGGACGGACCAGAGTCTTCCCTGTTTTTGTAAACGTAATGTAATTTATGGAGGACGTATGAATATCCCAGAACACTTGCAGTGATTCAGACGTCCCATGATTCCTAATATTCTAGCCTCCAATGTATCCAAGTTTCTAACTTTCATATCTTCCTCATCTCCCGGTCCACTAGCTTTACAGAGAGCTAGTTCCTCTAGTCTCCCAGGATCCTATTTTCTTAGTTCAATAAATTTCAATCCCCTAGTTTCTCATGTACTTTCCTCAAATTTTTTTTTTATTATGAGTTCACAGGTTCTCCATCTCCCAGTATTCATTACCACCATAAGCACTATTTCCATAACCTCTGTGAGAAAGTCTATTCCCTGATACAAAGTACAAGTACAGCAGTTTTGCTTTTGGACTCTACCTCCTTCAGCACATCTCCCACTATCTCTCGATACACCTCCTCGATGGCCATGCTGATCGTTTCCTTGGCAAGTCCTCTGGTGAGCTTCCCGGAATTCATCATCTCCAGGAACGCCCACACGCTGAAACCGTTCTGCTGAATGGAATCCTGGGAAATAAAGTCCTCCAGCTCCACACAGTTCAGCTCCACACTCATGGCCATACACAGCTTCTTCAGTAGGTACTCCACCTAAGGGGGCACATTGTTAGAATGTGTTATAGCACTTTTCTAATGTGGTGTGGCAACCATTACCACATCACCTCATTATTTTTACTGCTGAGCTAGACATGCAATAAGAAAGTGTCTACACTCATTATTGTTTATTATTACATGATTGAAGGGGCACCACTGATAGATGTAAAAGATAAATCAGTAAAGCTAGAAATAGTCCAGAATAAAAAGGTACTCAACCCGAGTTTAGATAGTTCTAGATGCGATGGACTAGAGCCTCTGATGGAAGAGTGAGAGGGTTAATGTGCCAGGAAGAGGGTTAATGTGTATATGTTGGAGCAAAAATAACACCAAAACTAGAAACTGAGAATGAAAAAGTCTAGTAGCTGCGTTCTCGAGGGGTGGTGAGCAGTCTTTAATACAACTACATAACATCTGGAACTGTGAAGAAACACCTAACTCACTCCTCATATGCAGTATTTGTATGATGAGCCAGTCTAGAGCTGTGACTAGTGGATCTCTTAGAGCAGGGTGTACGGGAGCTTTGAAGCAACTCAGTTTCTCAAGACTTTAAATATTTGGCAAGTGGCGCATCTATTCTGGTCCTTCTACACTGGTTGGTAATAACCAACCAGTGATGACCATCTTAAGGTCCAACCAATGATCAGGATGGTCCAACCACTGATCACCATTGTCCTTAAGGTCCAACCAATGATTAGGATGGTCCAACTACTGATCACCATTGTCCTTAAGGTCCAATCAGTGATCAACATTGTCCATAGTCCGTAAAACTCAGAGCATTTTAGCCTTTTTTTTGTTTTGCTATTTTTTTTAATAATCATATATATAGGTCTCAGGATTTTGCAGTATTGAGTAAGAAATCCTTTTTTTTTTTTTCCTTTTATTTCATTTTAACTATACAAACATGACTGAGCACAGATTCACATGACCACATGTTTTTCTGGTAGTTTTTAATTGTTTCTATGACCAAAAATAATAATAATAATAATAATGAGTTCTACATTTTTGCGAAGTCATTCCCATATTCTAACAGTCCTCAAATTAACCCTTTATAAAAGTAATGATAACTTTCCTTCAATCTGACATTTACAAAAACCTGAAGCCTCCCTCTTAACACACTCCAGCAAGGCTTCCACATAAGCTGCGCTGTGTTGCTGGCACGGATCTGTTTTAAGGGTTTTAAGGTCACCATCACCATTGTTCTCACCGACAGATCATTATCATCGTTCTCAATCACCAACCACTGATCATTATGCTTGTGCTCGTTTTGTTCTCAACAAACAATTACTGATCATGTATTGTTCCAAATGACCGATCAGTGATCACCAATGTTCTCTATAACTAATCACTGAGTGTTGTTTGTCCACACACTCATGTCCTTGTTCTAGGCTTTAAACTCTCTCCTTAGTGCAATTCACAGTAATAAAAGCAAGTTCAATTCTATTTAATTCTAGTCACATTTAGAAACTCTTCCTTGTTCGTGCAGCACATTTTGATATATAAACATTATAATATGATTATTCATGGCATTTGCAGATTAGGCGATGACACCGCCTGGTGACCTTTGCTGACTCTTTAAGCATGATTTAATATTTTCCCCCGAAAGGAACTGCCGACGCTGATTTTCCTCTGAAAATGCAGCAGCCTCATACACATAACACATGGTATCATATCGAGTACCTGATCGACAGGGAACTCTCCGCAGTACTGTGTATACCCTCGTACAGTGTGTGTTCAGATGTATTGTGCGACAATAGTAAAAACTGATCAGAACATATGCAACCATGCAAAATTATTATGCAACATCAATTTCAACTACTTTCTCACACGCATGTACGTACACACACACACACACACACACACACATACACACATACACACATACACACATACACACATACACACACACACACCTCTCCCTCTTGCAGTAAATGAAACTGCTAAATGCCACGCTGCCTACAGGAAATAACCAAACTGTAACCTCACGGAAAGAGAAGCGGAAAGAGTGCAAGCATGAAAAAGAGAAGAAAACGTCGACCTTGTTTTCTGTGCTTAGCTCGTGCAACTAACACACACACACACACACACTTGCATTCAGTACACCACAAAGCTGCTGTCCGAGTTAAAGTCCAAGTCCATTACAGTGCATCTACTGTATAGCAGGTTTAACAACACTGTACAGGGCCGTGGCAGGGGCTCTAACTCCCTGCACTGAGAAGAGGACACACTGTGTGTTTATTCACATCTGAACTACCTCATTTATAATGGAAGTCTAAGAGCAGATGTTGGACTCTGTTAGATAAAATACATAACTTTATTCTTTATAACGCAAATGCAAAACTCTTCAGCAATAAAGGCATTAGGATGACACACAACCGGAGAGACGGTCTCGCTCAGAATGAATTTAACACTGAAGCAACACCGTAAAAAAAAGTACTTCTGTTTACTCTCCGCTACTTTCCTGAAGGTTGTGCGGAATTCATGCGTCACCAGAGCTGCACAACAAATACAAATTCTTTTCTCTGCCAAAAAAAAAAGCTGTTCTGGGACACTTCAGTAGCTACGATCGCTGGTTTAGCTTCCTATTCATATTTTAGCTTTAATCAGTAGTATAGCTTTCATTTAGCTTCCCTTTAAGGATAACAAATGAAAGCTTTTTAAATGATAACTAGCTAGTTCCTAACAGTTGTTAAACAGATCGATAACACAGATTCTAACGACTGAACCTTTCTCTAAAGTTAGCTCTCTTTGAATTAGAATATCTTTTAAAATATACAATTTTCTCTGACGTTAGCTAGGGAGTTTGTGGACCAAGCTTTCAATAGACCCTTTAAAATTAAATCATATCAAAACTTTATAGCATTTTAAAACAACTGACAGTTGCCTAAAGTGCTGTACAAGGTTAAAATAAAACATAAAAATGAAGAATAAAACCTATAAAAGATAAAAAGGATCGTGCTCTAGCGGGAATGATATGCAGGAGTAAACAAATGTGTCTTGACTCTAGATTTAAAGAGGCCCAGGCCTGTTATTAATTGTGTATCAAGTGGAAGTGAGGTCCACAATTTTGTCGCACCCACAGCAAATGCTCGATTCCCCCAGCGCCTACACCTCGCCCTGGGCACGTCTAGACATCACTGGCCTGAAGACCTTAAGCGTCTGTCTCAATTCTACATAGTCAAAAGATCAGTCAAAGAGGTCGGTGCAAGTCCATTTAATGTCTTAAAAACAAACTATAAAATGTTAAAACCAATTCTGAAATGCACTGGGAGTCAGTGGAGAGAGCGGGGAACAGGTGTGATGGCTAGTTATGCTATTGGGAATTTACTACCATGGGAGCTGAGTCATGTCACCTGCACTTCTTTCTTGTTAGGTAGAAACGTTTCCTGTAGCACCATCAGACTTAAGAAACTACTTGGATGACTAATGACACGTACAGTATCTCCCTAATAAGAAAGACGTCCAGCTGACATGACTCAACTTCCAGATAACCTCAGCTATTAGCGTAGGTTGTGCAGCGGTAGGCTAGGTTGAGCCCACCTCATTAACCTCCTGTTACTAGATTACCTTTTAGTTGCTAGGTTATCTAACATTTACCAGGTAAGTGATCATTTCCTAAGTTAGCTTTCACTTGACTTGCTAGGTTAGCGTTTTGTTTCACTTTATATTTTGTTTTCACATGGTATGCGTGTTTTCCTCACTTTTGTTAGCTTTCACTCACTAGCTTGCTTTTCCACCAGCGATATCGGTTGTAGTCAATCTCTCACCCATGTTATTTACCGTTATCTTCACCCACTTTATTGCTAAACTGAAAAAGGAGAAAAAAAGAGCCCCTGAACCACACTGCAGATAAAACTGTGGCACCAGCACATTTCAAAACCCTGAAGTCTTATGGCGCTTTCTTACTTCCTGTCCCAGCACACCCTGAGGTTAGGCTTCAGAAACGCCTTAACACTCACACACACACACACACACACACACCACTGCAGCTAGAACCACTGTGCTATACTAACCACAAATAACTAAACATATCAGGTATCAACTCCTGAACTGCTTCACAATTAACCACAGCGAATTTAGCCAACATGCCAACTTCTAGCATGTGAATTAGCTGTGTTATTATTTCATTATCGAGTTTGTAGCCTGATGTGTCTCACCTCATCAGGGATCATCACCAGCGGATATTTGTCCTCCGAGAGGAAGATGAAGAGACACCAGAGCCGGAAGGCGTCTTTCTGGGGCAGGATGCTGTCCCCCTTCGGCCTGTAGTTCTTCTTGGCTGTGAGAGTCCAGCAGAGCTCATCCACGTCCTCCTTCACAAACCTGCCCTCCTCCACCTAAAATCACACACACACACACACACACACTTCAGGTCAGTCACCGTGCTGTTATTGTTCTCCTCCTCTTGGGTCAGTGTAATTCCGGTTCCTAGATTATGTGTCCGTAATGTTTAAGTCCTGCGTTGTTGGTTCTGCTGGATCAGTACTCTGGTTCTGTTGAGGTTCTGATTATGCCGAGTCAGTGCTGTTCTTTTCTGACGGAACATCAGTAGAACCAGTAGTAGACGCACTGAATCATTAAGTTCTTATTTGATGTCTTGGTTTTTTGAGTTTTAGTACTAGATGTTATGATTCTTTAGTTTTTTTTTTGTAGTTAGTAGTACGTGTGTAGATATTTTGATAAATTTTAACCAGTGATATACTTTATGATCCTTTTTCGTCAGTAGTAAACATTCTGATTCTTTTTAATCCGTAATATATATTTATTATTTATTAGCCATTAATTGATTTCAGCCAGCGATATATATTCAGATTCTTTGTAGCTATTAGTATATTCTTTTATTATCTTGAGTCAGTAGTATATACCCTGAATATTTTGAGTCAGTAATAAATTTTATGTTTTTCCTGAGTCAGTGTTAGCCATTTGAGTTATTGGATCAGATGCAACAGATGTTTGGATTAATTTCAGTAGTAAATATTCAGACTCTTTTAAATCATTGATTGATTTTTGATTAATTTCAGCCAGTGAAATATATTGCGATTGCGAGTCATTAGTCATTATAATCCTTCAGTCAGTAGTGGACATTCTGATTCCTTTGAGCCATTAATAAATGTTTAATTAATTAATATTAATTAATTAATATAGTGATTTGTGTTTTGATTCTTTTGAGTAGCATGTGTTTGTTTTTGTATTTTTTGGGTCTGTAGTAAATGATTTGAGTCATTGGAGTCAGGAGTATTGTGATTCTTGTCAGACAGGTAGACATTATGATTCACTTGAGTCAGTAGTAAATATTCAAATTCTTTTGAGTCATTCGTAGATGGTGCTATTCATTAGAGTCAGGAGTTAGTTTAGATTCCAATAAATTTGATTCAGTTTCAGTCATAGAGCAAAGTTCCTGTACAGACTCAATGAAATGCAGTATTCTTTTGACTCCATGAGTATTTTGATTCAGTTTTCGACTCAGTAGACATTCTGAGTCAGTAGAGTATATTTCAATTTTTTTGAGTCGTAACTAGATGTTTGGATGCGTTTGAGCTTTTAGAAAACGGTCGGGTTGGTGTGTGAACGGCCGGTCAGTGGTGCGTGTTTTGAGTCACTTGATTCACATGTAAGTGTTAATAAAAGAGGAGACACTTGGATGTTGGTTTTATTGTTACAAATTCTGCCCGACTGTAAAGACCGATTTAGAGTCCAGCGTTCAGACACATGGACCGAAGTTTCTTTTTGCTTGTTTTTAGTTTAAACACAAACGTTTGAGTAAGAAATCAGATCTAGGGAAAGATGGATTCGGTGTGAATCACCTAGAGAGCAGCTGTGCGATAGAGTTACAGAGAAAAAAGGAAGAGAAAGAGGGACAGAATAAACAGTAGAGCGCTCAGACTTTCAAACCCTAGTGCACTTCTCAGGATGAGTCACAGATCAGAAGGAGAGAGAGAGAGAGAGAGAAAGATAGAGAGACAAGTGGTACCTTATCGAGGATGTACTTGTTGAGGTACGGCATGTAGCCCTGACTGGACACCGGCCCGTCGTCGTCATCACGGAAATGTTCCTCCAGAGCAGCCGGGTCGTGAGGGATACACAGCACTGTACACAGATTATGAGACAGAACCTGGAACACACACACACAAAAATGAATATTATGAAACCGAACTTGGAACACTCACACACACATACACACACACAATAAATATTATGAAGCCGAACCTTGAAATACACACACACACAGGATATTATGAAACCAAAGATGGAACACACACACAAAAAAATTAATATTATGAAACAGAACTTGGAACACACACACACACAAACAATATTATGAAACAAAACCTGGAAAACACACACATTATGAGACTGAACCTGAAAAAAAAAACAGAAACAAACATATATACAAGACAGAACTTGAAACACACAAACACAAAATTACTATTATGAAACAGAACCTATAACACACACACACACACACACACACAATCACATACAAAAAAAACAACTACACACATACTGTATATGAGACAGAACTGAAACACACACAAACACAAAATCAAATATAATACAGAACCTAGAAAACATACACACAGATTATGACAAAAAAAAGAAACAAACACACATACAAGACAGAACTGAAACACACACAAACACACCTCACTGTGTACAGATTGTGAGATTGAACCTAAAGCACAAAACACACACACACACAGAAGGAGATGATAGATAGACAGATAGAATGAACAATGATCAGACTGTGTGAGTGGTGTTCCTCAAGGCTCGGTTCTCAGCCCACTGCTGGAAATCACATACACACTTAACTACGGTGACATCACAGAATTTATAATCTACAGATTTACACCTAAACACACATACACACAGCTCTGGTTAATCAGTTGAGGCTTGACAGTGATGAATCTGAGCTCACACTGATTGTAGGGGGCGTGGCCAGGGTGGTTCAGTAGTAGGTCACATTACCAAAACAGTCTCCCTGTGCCAGGAGCTCAAGAACTTTCCTAAAACCTTCTTAAAGTTCAGGTTTCAGATTTTTTATTTTTTTTTTAACTCTCAGGAGATGATAAAAAATAGAGAGAGAGAGAGAGACATAGTGAGAGACAGACAGAGAGAGAGACACAGCACATCACCTGGAGTTATTCCTATTGCTCGTGTTAACAGATGGACACCTCCATGTGCGGTCAATAAAACGGACAGATTCAGAAACTGACAGATAAACTGACATTACATCATTTCACGGAACACAATTTAAAAAAACAATCCAAACAGGGCTGAGGTTCAGCTCTCGTGTCTGAAGAACATCACAGGAACCGATTCCACTCTGCAGCTCAGCTATTAGGAGCTTCTTTTTGTTTTTTTTAACAAACAAACACGTCATCGTCTCAGGGCGATGAAAAGATATTTCAAGGTCGCCTCACCCTCACCAGCGTTGTGGTTCGGGTGAGGGATCAGATTTGAGCCTCGCAGCATGAAGACAGCGGGGTTACGCGGCTTTGCAACACTCACTCTCAGTTTTTATTCTCAGAACCTACTCAGCTCATGTGGGTGTGATTGGATGAATAGTTAGGGCTTTAAATATTTAAAGTATATTAAGTTAAATACTTAATTAAAAATAATGAGTTAGATTACCGGCGGCACGCTGTTGTAGTACTTAGCACTGTCGCCTTGCACCTCCAGGGTCCGGGTTCGATTCCCGTCTCTGTGTGCATGGAGTTTGCATGTTCTCCCCGTGCTTGGTGGGTTTTCTTCCGGGTACTCCGGTTTCCTCCCACAGTCCAAATACATGTAGGTTAAGTTGATTGGCGTTCCCAAATTGCCCGTAGTGTGTGAATGAGTGTGTGTTTGTGTGCCCTGTGATTGATTGGCACCCTGTCCAGGGTGTATCCTGCCTCGTGCCCTAAGTCTCCTGGGATAAGCTCCAGGTCCAAGTGACAGGATAAAGTGGTATAGAAGATGGGTGAGCGTGAGTTAGATTACCCAGGATGCATTGGTGTGTGTGTGTGAAGACTGAATGATCTTTTTTTTTTTTTTTTTTAATAAACACCTGAATTAATTCAGCATCAGGAGCAGTTCTGTGTGTTTTGGTTTCCAGGTAAAGTAATAATGTACTGATTTAACCTCATGTTTAACCCAACCCAACTGTGTGTACACACACACACACACACACACACACAGAAATGTTTCTCAATGAAAGATCAGCGATGAGCAGAACGAACCGAACTGCAGCTGAACCCCGGCTTAGTGTTTTTGACGGTTTCAGAATTTCTTCAGTATTTTGACTTCAGTCTAAGATGGTGCTCTGTGTGTTATCTGATCAACACACACACACACACACACACACACACACACAAGCTGAGAAGCATCACCACATCCGGTGGCTTCACAGTCATGCCTGAAACTCAGTTGAAATTGATTTTTAAAAATGACATTTTGTTTAAAGAGTTCCGTCAGGGCGACAGGACAGCGCTACATTAGTTTGGGAGGCGACGACTGAACACTAAATCAAAATCAGTTCAGACACGTTACAGTGAACACCAGAGACACCCGGCGAAGGAGACGAGACGCTGCACATCTTTCACCAGAAGGATATTCACGATACCTGCATTCACCTATTAGTAACCTATGGCTATGACAACGCACAACAAACAGAATAACAACCGGATGCTAGTTAGAAAGTTTGTTAACAGTGTTAGGTTAGCGTTAGCATTAACATTAGCATGCTCACACTTAATAAATGAGCTCAGGGACCATTTCTAACTTGGAGACCTACAGTCAGGACGTTCAGCTTTATTTGTTTGGTTTTTTTGACATAAAGAATCAAAGTCTATGATTGGTGATGACGGAGACACTGTGGACACGGCGGCGCGCTCCTGCTCCTGCTCCTATTCCTTTCACACTCTGAGATTGGTGTGAAACTAAATTTGAATCCCAACCGACTAATGATGTCATAATGAGGACCAATCAGCATCCGCTCTCACAATCAAACTGCAACACACACACACATTTCCATTCTCTCTCTCATATCTATGCATCTTTTGTCTTCTCTCCGTCCCTTCATTGTGCTCTCTAACCAGTCTAGTACAGCGGCTCTCACTGTCAGCACTGTTAACCACAGACACGATGTTTTCACACTAAACACGTTCCATGGCACGTTATTATACGAGGGGCGTTCGAGTCAAAGCGGGACTTTTGATTGTACAGAACTCAGTCCTGAGAGTAAAAACTCCCTTTATTTCTCTATATAATCCCCTGATACACTATCGCACTTATCACAGTGTCTCACTAGAGCTTGGACACCATCAAGGTAGAAAGTTCTCTCAGTATGCCGGAGACATGATCGGAACACACTGGCCTCCCAGGAACTCCTTTTAACATCTGGAAATGTTTTCAGGACTGGACGGCGGGTGTGGCGATAACTCCCATCTGAGTTCCTGTAACGTTCAAGTGCTGTTGGTGGATGAGGGTGTGTACAGTTCACAGAGACCGATGCGTCTCTTCCACAAGCTATCCATCAGATTTTAAGGATAACGACTGCAGCGAGCTCAGAGCGACCTCGGCCAGGATCGTCATTCCCGGACTTACGGCCTTCTCTAAAATGTTTGCACCGTTCAGATGTTCTACGGCGACTAAGAGTCTCATCACCGCACTGTGCTTATAAAGTGTTCTGTAAATGTTAATCGCTTTTACATCGTCATATCCAAGTCCCGGTTTGACTTGAACACTTGTTGTGAACAACAAAACGTGTTATTATTCCGGCTACTGTTCGTTTCCTTCTCCTCAAATTGTAATGTGCTTCTCTGTGCTTCAACCAGGAAGGGATGATTTCTAAGTAATGTCAGCTTTTCAAAGCGTCCCAGAAACCCACAGCCAGCGATCCTGATCTCGCCCGTTTCTACAGCTAACAGAATTTAAGCTCGGATTTTATAGACAAGATTGGACCGGGTCACGAGCTGGTCGACCCCTGGGCCGCTGTTTGAAGATCTTTTGAGAAGAACAACGCTCTGAGTGACAGAAGAGCCAGAGAACATCGATACACCATCAGCCATAAGGAAGATCCTTAGAAATCAAAGCTAATAGTAAAGAAGAGAAGTGAGTGACATCCGTCTCTCTTTATTTACACGTTTTCTTCACTTAACAGGGTGGAAATTTTTAATAACAGGACAGTGGTGTGTAACATCCGTTAAGAGTGTTAGTGTGTCCTGTTTGTGTGATTAATGTGCGCGCAGATTTAATCTAACAGCTTTAACACACACACACACACACACACACACTCTCTCTCTCTCACACACACTTTGTATCCTACTTGTTTTAGCATTTTTAAATCTCTAATGCTCCTGTCTGAGATTAAACACTCCGGATACAGGACTGCTCGTCCTCCTCTCTGACCTTTTTTGATTCAATTTAAAAAAAACAAAAACAAAAAATCCCCTCGGACAAACCTCAGTGCTCGGATACAAAACAGTAGTTTGCGAGAACTCTCAGGGAATTTTATAGTTTATTTTACAATTTTTCCCCCTGAAAATTTTTTTTTATTAATTTTAAAAAATGCAGCCTTCTCTTTCTTCTTTCCTTTCTGAATATTTTAAACATGATGTATGAAAAAAAGAAAAAAAATCTGGGTTTGATGTAGAGAGAGACGTTCATTTAAAAAAAAATAAAAAACCTTTTCCTTAAATATTGACTTGAGACACTTTTATTAATTAAAAATTTTTTAAAAGTAGGTTAAAATGAGATTTGAGCAGCTGCTGCACACCATGTGGTGAAGGAGCCAGCACACACACACACACACACACACAGGAAATGAGGCTGTAGAAGTATAGAAGGTTTTACACTAAAGTAATAAAACAAAAGTAATATTATGAAACAAAAGCCTGCCATCACTAATAAAGTTACACACCACGCACACACACACACACACACATACACAAACAAACACTCCTGTGTGCGTGTGTGTTGTTAATGCCTTTGTGTACTCTCTGGTTCCAGTTCTAATCGGTTCTGGTACTCACCTTCAGCTGAGACTTGGACACTTTGCCGCTCTTCTCCACGTCCAGCGCCGTGAAAGCGAACCAGATGGACTTGAGGAGCTCCGAGCGCAGGTCCATGACTGCACACACACACACACACACACACACACGCGCGCGCACACACACACACACACAGCTTTCTCTTCCTGCTCTTTCACTCTATTTCTCTCCATCTATCTGCCACTAGGGTTAAAACCAAACCAACACACAGAACACTGTACTGAGGGACCAATGGGGACGTGGCGCCACTTAGTGACTGTCACACACACACACACACACAGACACACACACAGACACACACACAGACACACACACAGACACACACACAGTGTTTGTAAGAACTGCACAACGTGGTTGTTTTATTTCAAGATAACTGATACAGGATCTGTGTTATACATTCCTCTGCAAAACGCTTGGATTTCATCATCTCATGTTTTTAACATGTAAAAATTACATCAAAGGAAAAAAAAAAGAAAAAAAAAGCATGATTTCTGAGAGTCGATATGATACATGATTATTCAGATCAAAAGCATCAACGTGTTGAGTCTCCAGCTGATGACGTCACTCATTCACTTATAGCCAAGAGAAGTGCACATACAGAGCACACACACACACACACACACACACACACACACACACGTACGGCTGGTTTCATATGCTAAAAACTACAATGGAAAAAAACAAAAGTTTTTCATTCATTCATTCATTCATTCACATCCGATTGGCTGTTCAAGTCCACACCATGATTACATCCTCAACGCCGCATCTGTCCTTCTCGGTGTGCGTGTTTGTGTGTACTTATGTTTGTGTGTGTGTGTGTGTGTGCGTTTTGGGTGATGAGGGCGTGATCGTTGTGCGTCACGGCGAAGCCGGGGCCTTGCTGCTGTACCGCACCTGGTACCTATTGACAGTTTGACCTTTGACCTGTGACACCACGCAGGTGGTCTTGCAGGGCAGGAGGTCATCGAGGTCGTCTCCGAGGAGCCAGGCGTGGACGGAGCGGGCGGCGGCCGGGGGGACGTGCTCGCTCTGCCATGCCCCGTGCCACCGGGAGAAACGCTCACGCTGCACCCGGGACACGCGCATGTGTGTCTGAGAGAGAGAGAGAGAAAAAAAAAAAAAAAGAGAATGAAAGGACAAAAGATCAGAGGTGGAAGATATTTCACAGATTTCCCGTCTACCTGTTTGTCTGTCTGTCCAAGCCTCTGTCTGCCCGTCTCACTGTCAAGTAGTGTGTGCTTATCTCTGTCTGTCCATCTGTGTAACCAAAGAGCTTCCTGTCCACCCGTCTAATTGTCCATCTTTCCTCAGGTGTATTCGTCTACCCGTCTGGCAGTCTGTCTACCCGTCTGGCAGTCTGTCTACCCGTCTGGCAGTCTGTCTACCCGTCTGGCAGTCTGTCTACCCGTCTGGCAGTCTGTCTACCCGTCTACCCGTCCGTCAACCCATTTACCCACCCATCTACGTCTGCCCGTCTGTCGGTCTCTGTATGAGTAACAGTGTGGTAGTGTGCACTATGTAGTGTGCACTACCTTCCTGGCCTTGATGAGCGCCCCGCGGCGGTACATGTAATCCTCCGAGTTCATCACGAACACCATCTTGTGTGTATTGAGTTTAAACCTGCAGTCGAGGTTTCCGGCGCTTTCCACACCGAGCTGATCCCGCAGCTCGCGCCGACTGCGCAGAGCCTCCACCTGTCGCAGCTGCCAGCGCCGGAACTGACGCAGGTTCCTACACACACACACACACAGAGGGGAAAATAGAGAGAGGTATGAATCACACACCAATACAAGTAGGTAGGCAGCTTAAACTGGACCTCTGTGTGTGTGTGTGTGTGTGTGTTACCTGGGCAGGAATACTGGTTTGAAGTAATAACCTTCTCCCTGTGAACACGCCGACGTTTCAGTTCCAACAAACTGCTCCATGTAGTTCGACAAGCACTGCAGACACACACAAATTACATAAGGATTTAAAACATCAACATATTAGCAAACCCTACCGCGCGCACGCACGCACGCACGCACGCACGCACGCACGCACGCACGCACGCACGCACGAATTACCTGTACTTCCAGTGGATCGTCAGCCTGAGCCTCCTCAGTGTCCAGCAGCTCGATGGTCATGGTCACCTCACCTTTATTCTGGATAAACATTACCTGCGACACACACACACACACACACACAATCAATCAGGCTCTGGACAGTTTAGTTCTCTCTCTCTCTCTCTCTCTGTATTTTTATTCTTCTGCTCCTTCTCAGTAAAACTCCACTTTTTATGAACTTCCTTTGAACCTTACCTGATGACATCACCACAAGTCACATGACAGTGACGGACCAATCAGCCTCTCCTTCATTCTGTGTATATCCCTTAATTCCTTTCTCTCTCTACATTTCTACGTCCTTCTTCCTTTTATCTGCTTCGTTCTTTAATCTTATTCTCATATATTGCTTTTCTTTGTTTATTTTTCAGTCTTTCTTCCTCTTTCCAACACCATTTACCTTCTTTCTTTCTCCCTTACTGCCCCCCCCACACACACACACACACATCATCCCTTCATCCTGTTTTATTCTCCTTCCTCTTTATCCAGGCGAGATTTCGAAATGCTGAGATGGAATCCGACACTCAAACACACACTGTTCTCTCTGTGTGTGTGTGTGTGTGTACCTTGAAGCAGTTCTCCTCAGCCATCACTCTCTCGGCTTTCCACTGGTAGCTGGTCTCCCAGGCGGCTCTCACACACTGAGAGGAGAGATTTCCCCCCGCGGCGCCGCGTCTTCGCTCACACGCGTACAGCTCAGCTACCTGAACACACACCTCGTCGCTCACCAGGTGCTGTAGCTGTATATACACACACACACACACACGCACACAGAGATCAGTTCAGCGGTGGTACTGTAAACAGTTCAGGATTTATAATGACAAACAGGCCCCGCCCATCACCACTACTCCCCCCTCCCCCCCCCCCCCTTTGTCTTATCCCTCTCGCTCTCTTTCTGTCCATCCATTTCTCTCTCTCTTCCCTCCTTTGTAACTCTCTCTCTTTTTCAACTGACTGATTTAACTGTCTGTCTGTCACTATACAAAACACGTGCATACATGTGCGTCTCTCCATCTGTCTCACCCTCTCTTTTATATCTCCTTCTCTCTCTTCCTGTCTGTCTCTCTAATTGCATGCATGTCTTTTTTCCTCTCATCTTGGGATGCCTGGATGTCTCTCTCTCTCTCGTTCTCTCTCTCTCCCCCATCACCTGTCTGACGATGTTCTGGATGAGTTTGTCGACGGTGAAGCCGATGTAGGCGTGGATGGTGAACATCTCGCGCAGCGTGTCCTCGTACTGCGTCGACTCCAGATTTCCGTCCAGCAGACTGCGCACCATGTCCAAAAACGCCGGGTAGTACTCCTCCAGCTCCACCTCACCTACACACACACACACACACACACACACACACGTTCAGTAACAAAGTCCTGTGAGAAATCCCATACAAACATGTTAAACCTCTATTTCAAGCTTCTTAAAGGAAAAAAATTAAATAAATCACGACAAGACGAAAACCAAGAACCAATTCAGATAATATCGGGATGTAAACGGTGTGTGTGTGCGCGCGCATCTTACTGGGTTGTTTGAGTCGCAGCTCCATGGCAAGATCCGTGGCCTTGTCTCTGCGTCCCTCGGCCACCAGGAGGCGCTCTGCGCTCTGTTCTGCGCGGTGCTCCAGCAGCTGTCTCTCGGCCTGCCGGTACACCTTCAGCAGCCGCGAGCACAGAGTCTGGTGCAGCCGCAGGAAGAAGTACCAGTTGTTGTTGACGAAGAACAGGTTGTAGATGCCGTCCTGCTCCTTCTGCTGCTCCAGCTGCTCCTGTTGCTCCGCCCCGCGCGGGGACGCGCACCTCCGCCGCCTCGACTCGCCGTTCACCTGCTGCTGACTCCCCGGAGACCCTGCCAAGTCTCCTCCCCCTCCTCCTCGCTCCGACATCGCCGCCACCGCCGCCGCCGCCTGTACGTCCGACGTCGCCCCGGCCGCAACCCCGCCCCCATCCTCCGTCTCTGCCTCCTCGTCCGTCCACTCCTCCGTGTCGCTGAGCTCGCCACGCCGCGAGAAGAACAGGTCGGGGATGAAGTGGTGGATGATGCGCTTGATCTGGTCCTTGTCCTCCTTGTGGATGGTGGGCTGACGCTTCACGTGATAGATGATGAGGGACGCGGCGTCCTCCAGGATCTGCTTGTCCTCGTAGGAGAAGATCAGGTGAGGTTCACTCGAGGATCTGCCCCCTTCACGACTCTGCTGGCCGACTCCGCCCTCCTCTGTGCTCTGCTCCTGGCGCTTCACACACACACACACACACACACACACGCAAGTGAATAACACTTCCTTCAGAAAAGCTTTTTGGTGTGTTATGATGTATTAAGATTATACAGATGTGCATGTTGTGGTTCTGCGCTATGACATCACAGAGGTGTGTCTATTGGCGTTATGACGTTACGCAGGTGTGTGTGTGTGTGTGTGTTACTACCTCGTCGTAGATGCTCTCGATCTCGTTGAGCAGGCTCTTTGACCTCAGGGCCTTCATGTCGTTCTGTTTGAAGTTGACGCCCTGGTGGTCCAGAGACTTCAGGTACGCCTTCTCATACTGCTCCCTCCAGATCTTATTAAAGCCCTGCTGAGCTTCTCTCCACTCCTCCTCCTTCGCTTTCAACCTGAAACACACACACTGTAAGCAAAAACTCCTATTACCTGGCACATGCCTGACCTTGACCTCTGACCCCAAAATCTTTCCATGATAACTAGATTTATAGCTGCTGGTCTAAGATTTGCAACCGAAAGAGAGAGAAATTTATGAGAATTAACAGACAGACAGACAGACAAGGGGCAGAGAGACAGGTATATGCATCTGTCAGTCTCTCTGACCCTTGTACGCCTGTCTGTCTCTGCTCACAACTCCAAATGACAGACAGATGTACATGGGCAGTGAGACAGACAGGTACACATATATGGATAGACAGAGAGAGAGAGAGAGAGAGAGAGAGAGAGAGACAAGTATGTATACAGACACACACATACGAAAGAGAGACAGATGGGTATACAATATGAAGAGAGAGAGAGAGACGGGTACATACGTATGGGTACTCGCTCTCCAGGGAGAGAGAGACAAACAGATGCAGGTATATATACATGTCATATTTATACAGGCAAACACACACACACACGCACACACTGTGTATGGCGAGACAGACAGACAGGTTTGTACCTCTTGAGTACCACAGGTACCGCAGTGGCCGGGTTCCTCTTCAGTCCCTCGATGATCTCGGGAGCTTTATCTCCGTAAATGCGGTACACGGCGCGGCGCTGGATCACCTCCGAGGTCCCGCCCAGACAGTCGTCCAATCGGAAGCGGTCCTGGTCCTCGGGCGAGAGGCGAGACAGCTTCTTCTGCACGCTCTCCAGGACCCTGATGGTGGCCAGGTTGGTCTCCAGAACCACGTCCAGCTACAAGACCGCACGCACACACACACACTACGTTTCTTTCTCTTTCCTTGTTTTTATTCACTTCCTCCATCTCTCCATCCCCCATGTCATTTCTTTTCTCATTTTACTTTCCGTCTCCTGCTTTTCCGTTCTTTCCCTCCAGCCACTTTTTGACTTCTTTTTCTTCCTCTGCTCGTTCGCTCCCTTCATCACACTGTCTGTTTTACTTCATACTTTTATCTGACTTTACATTTACCTCCTTAACCCTGATATTCATCCGTTCATCTCTTTATCCTCTTTCCTGTCATCACTTCATTAATCTCATCACTCCATTACTTTTAAACACGCACCTCTTGCTCTGTACATCACCTTTGCCCCGCCCTCCCCACATCACTCCATTACTTTTATCTCTGCGTCAATTATCCACATCATAACTTTATCAGTTCTTCTCTTATTCATCTCGATACCCATACAGCATCTATCCCTCCATCTTTATCCATCAAGTTATTCTTCTATCAATTCTTCTTCATATCCATCACTTTCATCCGTCCATTTCGATATGCCTCCATTACTTTTACCTTTTCACAACACTTTCACTACGTAGCTTTTCTTTCTTTTTTAATCTTCTCTTTTCTTTCATCCATCCATCCATCCTTCCTTCCTTCCTTCTCTCCCTTTCATCACCCCCAAGTATTAATTACAGTTTTAAAAAAACAAAACAAAAACAAACACACCCCTCGAGTTCGTCTGGTCAACTAGAACCCAAGCAGAAGCGTACGCCCGGGTGCAGGGTCTCACCTCGAACCTCTCGTCCTCGCAGCGGTGCAGCTGCTCCTCGTACGGCGTCTTCTTCGAGCTCACGAAGGTGGAGTCCTCCGACCACGACGGGAATGAGACCCAGGTATCGTTCAGCACCTACACACACACACCGAGAGAGAGAGAGAAAGAAAATGTTCTAGTGAGTCCCTCTGGAAAAGAAGTAGAGCCCTTCAAGTGGGCGTCGCCTGATATTCTAATCAGCAAGCTTGACTGACAGCTCTCTTTAAGCAGGGCAAGCAACGTCAGCCTTCTGACTAGTTGTGTGTGTGTGTGTATGCTTGTGTGTGTGTGTATGCATGTGTGTGTATGTGTATGCGTGTGTGTGTGTGTATGCGTGTGTGTGTGTGTGTGTGTGTGTGTGCGTGTGTATGTATATATGCGCGTGTGTACCTCTTTACACAGCGCTGTTCTCCCGCTGCACTTGGGTTGTTGGTACGTTTTCGGCAGGGCTCTGTAACTAGAACCGAGTCTCTTACAGGAAGCGTAGTCCACCTCCCTGGCTCCGCCCCCTTCCATATAGCGCTCCGACAAACCGGATACAGAGTGCGACAGCTCCTTCTCGCCAAGGAACGACTTAAACTGGGAGTACAGCTCTGGAAACTTCCTGTAGCGCGCACACATACACACGTACAACGTTTAATCTCATTTATTAAAAAAAAACGAATAATAAATGAATAAATAAATAGTGATGCTCATTAGAATCTTTTATTATTCTACAAACGAAGCACCGCGGTCGTCTTGGTTACCCGAGAAACGGCGTGACGAGCTGCAGGAGCTCAGCTCCCGACACCACCTCCTGGTTAAACAGGGCGATGCAGCGCAGGAAGTTCTCATACACCTCCTGACTCTTAAACAGACGCCGAACCTGGAAACACAAAAAAAATCTTAATGAGGAACAAAATCGGGGGGTAAACAATATCAGGACACATGTGACGCTCCGTGATACGTACCTTGTCAAAGAAGGTGAACTCGCGGAGAACCCCGTGCTTCCCAACTGACGCGAAAGACGGCTCTTTAGAGCAGGAGAACTTCATTTTCTTCTGCCGAGACAAAGAGAAATACGTTCAAGAAGTGACAGATCTTACACAGCATCTCAGATATGTCAATTATTAACATCTCCTGTACTTTTTTTAAAAAAAGGAAAAGAAATGATGCAAAGTGGAGACCAAGAAACAAACAAAAAAATAAAAAAAATAAAAAAAAAAACACCAGGACGGGGATACAGGTGGCGAGGAGGAGGCGGAGTCAAACCTTAAGCAGCGGCGTCATGTGAGGCAGCAGAAGTGGGCGTGGCCTTTTCTTGGGCTGCTTGTTCAACTCCTCCTCGTCCGTCTTCTTCACCGGCTCCTTGCCTGTTAACGAACCGCTAGTAAACTGCAACAAACACACACACAGCATTACAGATCTGTGAAAGAGCCATATTCACACACACACACACACACACTTGTAGTTTCTAAAGGCGTAATCTTCTCACCAGCGATCTCTTGGCGTCGGGGAGGAACTGTCCAAACTCCGCCAGCAGGTCCTCCTGTCCTTTAAACAGGCTCGCAACTTTGGAAAAAACCTCATCCTCCGTCATCCCTGTACTCGTCCTGCTCCTGTTCTCCTTCAGCTCCAACTGCTCCTTCTACAACACACACACACATCTGTCTGGTGGTCTGATCTCTAACCCTCTGCCTGACTCCGCCCCACACGCTCTCGTATCATCTACCTGGTAGGTGTGCAGGATTTCCAGGAAGGACCTGTAGATTTCCGGATGGTCCAGAAATCTGCTCTTGATCTTGTTCACGTAGCTGATGGCGCTGTCGAACTCGACGGGACTCGCTTCCGATGCGGGCGGCGACGCGGACGACGTGGCTGGCTGCGACTGGCTAGGCAGAGGCAGGGCGAGTCTCCCGGGCGGGTCCGGAGGGACGCCAGACGACGGCGAGGTGCTCTGAGGCGACGCCACCGTCTCGCTCTGGGCCGAACTCGACTCGGTGCTCTTCGCTTTTCCGGGAGAAACCTGCCGCGGAGATCAGGACGTGTGTAACAAACAACACACAACGCAGAGCAAAAATGTGCATTCATGTTCGGGACGGGGTTAGGTGATGTTACGTGATGTTATTCACCTGCGGACTGAAAGGCGACTGCAGGAAGGCCATTCCGTTTTTCGGGATTTCTATCCGATATCCGGGAGGCAGGAAGGCGTTGAAGCCCAGCACGAGGTCCGGGTGGCCGTGGAACAGCTGAGAGACGCGGTTTATCACGCCCGGCGTATCGATACTGCAAAACACCACATCAACCCGACCAATCAGGAAGCAGCAAATCACAAACAACCAATCAGGAAGCACTAACCACGCCAACAATAAATGAGGAAACAACAATCATATAAACAACCAATCAGGAAGCATTTTACATTCCATACTTCTTTTAACAATTAATATTTTTCAACTTTTACAGAATTTAAAAAGGAGAGAGCATGTTACCATTTTACAATTTACAAAGATTTAAAATCTGCACAAATACAAAATTATCCAGATTTTTAAAAATATTTAAAGCTTTTCAAATTAAAAAACACAATAAATATCTAAAAAACGTGTTTCTGCACAGACTAAACATCAGATCTCACAACACTGGTACACGTCGTGTGACTGCGCATCACCTCTGAGACTTAAACTCCTTCATGATGTCCAGGAACTTGTTGTAGATCCCGGGATCGTTTGCAAAACGGATTTTAACCTGATCCAGGTACGACAGAGCATCTTCTACCTGTGGAGGAAGGAAAAAATATTAATGAACCGTGACCAAAAGACTCAGAAATATAATTTTAATCATCACTGTCAAACTCCCATTAGTTTTTGGGATCACGCTTAGCTCCTCTCACTCTAATTAACAGCAGGAAGCAATTCATGAAAGTCTGTATTTTAAAATTCAACACATCAAAAGTCAGTATAACTGTGATAAGGTGTGTTTAATCCTTGACACCGCCTCTTTTACTCTTTTACACACAAACACATGAAAATCACACTGAAAAATCCTTTGGTAAAGACACCAATGAGGAAGAGGAAGCCTGGAGGAAGAGCGAAAATTGTAGTGTATCTTGTTCACTTGTAGTGTATCCTGGTCCCCCCCCATTTCGTTTCAGCTGTTCCCTTTCGTTTCAGCTGTTCTCTTAACGACACTCCCAGCTGTTCATGTTTGGCTCTTCAATTAACCTTGAGAGGAACCACGGTAAGAGGAAATCACTCAAATCACTCTGTGTAACGTTATCTGCTTATCCATTTTTGTTTTTTTTGACACATGATTCTTCAAGCGTATTAACCAATCAGTGAGGAGGAGGTCTTTCATGTCTGTTGGTTGTTTTGAGGAGGCTGAACAGCCAGTAGAGTACAGGTTTTAGCCAGTTAACGAACAGGACGTAAAGGACAACGCTGAGGTGGTATTCAGAGACGTGTTACACGTTCAACACCACATGTGTAAACATATTCCAATCAGATCAGATATGGAGTCACAGTTTCAAACGGTTTCATGTGTAAGAAAAGATCAGCTAATCATGTTGATCTCAAGCCATAAAAAATAAAATGAAATAAAATGGTGCTTATAGATAATAAAAAAAGGCCTAGAAAAGGTTACTGTTGGGAAGTACAACGTTAAAAGCTCAAGCTGTTCTCACATCCAACTTGTATCTAAATTCTGATTTTTAGGATGAAATGAATAGCTACATGTTCTGAAACTTCACAAGGTGTAATGGGTTTTGGGTTAAAACATGCGTGTTGGGTTACTGCTCCTGTCGTTACTGAAGAGCCAATGAACAGCTAAAACAGCCAAGAGAGTTAGTTTAAAAATAAAAGGAACAGCTATTTGTGTTTCTTATAACACAAATAAAAAACTAAAGTAAATAAATAAGTACAGTAGCCCCCCCGCAAAGTTGCGGTTCAGAGTTAGAACCTGACTAATAATTGTTGGCGGAAACCCCCGCAATTTTCCCGAAAACCGCAAATATCCTCAATTTATTTTATGACTTTTTCCATCAACATATAATTTTTCATGTGTTTTAACGCTAAATTATTAAGAACAATATAATTTACTAATTTTGTAACAAATATTCAAATAAATCCAGCTAAATTTCCATATAAAATATAATACTGTATACATTTTTAGTACTGTAGAGAGAACACAAGAGTAAGAGGTAAAAACACGCAGCTTGTGATGGTGAATTAGTACTGCACAGTATACAGGTTTACCTTTACATTGTTAATGGTAATGTATTAATCGGAGTTTGAAATGAAATTAAAGTGTTTTGGGGTTTAAACTATAAAAAATAGGCATTTATAGACTTCTTTTTTTTTGTCACATCCAAAATGTGCGGTTTTTCACAATTCGCGGATGCTCAAGGAACGCAACCCCTGCTAATTTCGGGGGTCGACTGTATCACAGCTTAATAGATTCCGTTGATGGTGAAACCAGAATGATGTTATAAAAAGCTAAACAGCTAAACAAAGGGATAAAAAAAGTTAGAAAAGCTAAAGCAAATACCTAAAATAGCTAACGGTCAGTTTAGATGAACAGATACTGCTAACGGTGTTATTATAGCTAAAGTGGTCAGCTAAAATGGATTAACTGCTATCATAACATGGTTTCCTGTTACTCCTCCTGGTGTTACTAAAGCCCAAACGAACAGCTAAATACCACCCGTGGTGTAACTACAGTTGAAGTAAAGAGCATTTTGTTCTCTTAAAGCCAGTGAACAGTTACATTTTAGGCTCATGTGAGAAATGCCTTAACTGTGGTACTAAGGCTAAAATTACAGCTTGAGCGGCTTCTTAAGGACCAAACAAGCAACAAGCAACATTCAGAAAGCTAAAGCGAACAGCTATACCAGGCGCGCTACACGAGTTAGGTGGTTTCCTGATACTCTTGATGGTTGGATAACAACCTGGTGGTTATTAAAACAACTGAAATGAACAGCTAAATCCATTAAGGATGTCATTAAAGTTAGAGAGCAGTTTTCCTAAGCCTGATTTAAACAGTTGAAGGAGTCTCTTAGAGCAAAACCAAACAGCCAAAATGATGAGCAGGGGTAATAAACCTAAAGTGAGCAGTCTAAACAGATAACGCTAAAGTGAACAGTTGCTGCTGCTGTTGCAAATGAAGCGAACAGCCAAAGGTTAAAAAGTTTAAAACAGCTAACAAACTGCTGAGGCGTTCCATAACGCAAAAAAAAAAAAAAACAGTTACTGAACCGAACCTAACGTGAACAGTCAAAACCGTTAACACTTAAATGAGCAGCTTAAACAGCTGATAAAACTGTTAGGAAGAACAAACTGAAAAGCTAAATAAGAGCCAAATAAACAGGAAGAGGTGAACAGCTAAAACAGCCAGTTAGAAAGTTAAACAAACAGTTAAATCAGACAAACAGTTAGCACTACACAAGCTATTGCGTGTTCTGTTGCTACTTTTACATTCTGATGTTTATTAAACCGAAAAACGAACAGCCAAGACCGTCAAGGATGCTGTTGACATTAACGCGAACAGTTGGAACAGCTAATGCAAACTTGAAACCGAGAACAGCATTTTATTTTACCAATAAAACGAACAGCTGTGAAGGGGTTCTCAGGATCCAAAAGAAAAGCTAAAACCGCAGACGCTGTTGCTACAATGAACAGGTGAAGGTTTTTTTTTTCCAAACCAAAAATGAAAAGGAACAGCCAAAACAGTGAACAGTGTTGCTGAACCTGAAGTGAACAGCATTGTGAACAGCGCAGTGCAAAAAGCAGGCGAAAAACAAACTGAATGGGGTTCTCTGGGATCCAATAGAAAAGCTGAAACCGCTGACGCTCTTGCTACAGTGAATAGCTGAAGGTGTTTTTTTTTTTTATTTAACAAAAACAAAAAGGAACAGCCAAACAAAGTGAACAGTGCTGTTCAGCGTGAGTGAGTGTGCAGTGCAAAAAGCTAGTGAAGGACAAACTGAAGGGGTTCTCAAGGTCCAGATGAACAGCTTAAACTGCTGAAAGCTTTTTTGTTTTGTTTCAAAGAAGCCCAAATTGAAGAGCTAAGGCAGATGAACAGCCAGCAGTGCACGGGCTTCCTGTTAGTGGTTGTTAATCAAAGCCCAGAGGATCAGCTAAAGCCGGTCTCTGTGAGGACAGTGAAGAGAGAGAGAGAGATATGAGAGATATGGGAGATAAGTGTGGCGGTGAAGAGCCAGGAGGAAGAGCTGGACCGCGGTGTACAAACACAAAGATTGAACAAAAGATCAGCCTGTTGTTAAGACAGAAATATGAAAGAGTGAAAAGTGAGTTAGCTGAGCTAGGGCAAGCTAAACTCATCCTGCAGGGCTTCGGTGTTACTGTTAAATGTTCCGATACCAATAATCATGATGATTGTGATTACAGACAGGGGGTGTGGACTCGGCGATGGAGGTGAAGTGATGAGAGCTCAGGTGAAATCAACTGAAATGGAAAGATAAGGAGTGAAGTTCGAGACTGCGGAAGGATCTGAGAGGTGAAGCTAATGCTAATGCTAAAGCTAGGAGCTGGGGGTTTATGGCTGAGAGACACAACAATGGTGCAGCGGGGGAAGGAGCCTCGGCTCTCCCTCCGTCCCCGTCCCTGTCCCCGGGTCTCACCTTGAGTTTCTGGAAGTGCTGCTGGTGTTTCTGGGCGGTGAAGGCTTTCTCCTGGAGCGGGGTGATGTGCTTGGTGCTGCTGTGAGCCTGGATTTTCGCCATTGTGCTCAGAGCAGCAGCCACAACACCACACCGGGATTAGTCTCTCTCTCTCTCTCTCTCTCTCTCTCTCTGTGTGTGTGTGTGTTAGAGATCCAGCAAAGTTACAAATAAAAAACAAAAACAAAAGAAGGGATGACTTTAAGTGGTCGCCTTTTAAATACCTGCTGAATCCAGAAGAATAAATAAATAAGGAAAGAAAAGAAGAGTCTTGGCCAAGTGGCAGAGCCTCGGCTGAGGGGAGAGAAACTAGCCAAACTACCTCAACATCGCTGCGTTTCTCTCACAAATAAAACCCGCTCCAACTACGCGCAAACACGAAAGCACGACTTCCGGTTGTAAATGTATTATTACTATTGTTATTATTATTATTATTGTTCTCGTTGCGAATAACTAACAGCGAGCGGCGGCGGTCTCTTTAAATCTGGCCGCAGCTGAGCGCGCGAGCGAGAAAAGGGGAGGGAGGGAGGGAGGGTGAACCGCGCACGCGCTCTCGCGCTCGCGGGGCGGAGCGCGGAGGGACGCGGGAGGGGGCGAAGTGCGCACGCGCGCCGCCGCCGCCGCCGAGGGAAAGAAAAAAAGAAAAAAAAAAAAAAACAACGAAAAAGAAAACCGCGGAAACTGCCGAGCCGCTCCGAGTCTGGATCGGGAATGAACCGAACTCACTCACTCACTCACTCACTCACTCAGCGTCTAAAATTCAATTTTTATTTGTCGCATACACAGTCATACACAGTACGACATGCAGTGAAATGCTTAGACGAGACCTTAAAAATGTAAAAACAATTAACAAGAAATAATAAATAAGAAAAAACTATAAGAAAATAGAACAAAATATGAAAAAAAATATATATCAAAAAAATATATAAGAAATATAAAAAATGTAAAAATATGTCTCTACCGCTTAATCCTGTGTACAGGGTCGAGGTGGACCTGGAGCCTATTCCAGGAGACTTAAGGCACGAAGCGGGGTACATCTTGAACGGGGTGCCAATCTATTGCAGGACACACACACACACACACACACACTACAGACAATCTGGGGACCCCAATTAGCCTAATCTGCATGTCTTTGGACTGTGGGAGGAAACCAGAGTACCCGGATGAAACCCACCAAGCACAGGGAGAATGTGCAAACTCCATGCACACAGACCCCAGAGGCGGGAATCAATCCGGGATCCTGGAAGTGCAAGGCGACATCATTTATTCGATTAATTCATCAACATTTAAGAATTTTATAAAATCTATTACATATAATAAAACTGGACGTAAGATAAGTAATAGAACACATCAAGAATCTGTGGAATTTTTGTCTGTCTGTTTGTCTGTCTGTTTGTGCATGCGTCACGTAAAAAATACTTAACAAATTTTAATGGCGTTTTCACAGGTGTTTTTGGCCGAGCTTGAGGTAACATATAGGCGTAGTTCATCATAATCGGCCCACAGGAAGAGAAGATATGCTCACTTGAAATTTAAATTAAAAACACCTTTATATCATATCTGTTAGGAATTGGACTACTTTCTAGTTCAGTAGAAACGTTTCACTACTCAACAAAAATAGCTTTACCAGTCCAAGGGAAGTTAGAAAGTTCCTGTTATTTAAGTCCTCCATGGTCAGAAGGATCTCCGTCTATCTGAAAATGCTTGTTACTTAAACAAGCGATTTATGTTTGGTGAGGATTGTGGCAGCTTGTAGGTGTTCAGTCGTTTCTGTGTCTTCTGCATACTATGTGTATACACGATTTGTTATTATGGTGTATACACGGTGAACTATGGCCTTGTTTGGCTCTGTTGAGTGATTTATACACATGTGATACATTTAGCCACGGCCACCTCGAGGGAAAAAGTGTTATATTCATGGTGTTATGGTCATTCAATTTATAGTGCAAGTTTAACTTCAGAAAAATACAGAAGGACTGCCAAAGTTTCATTAACTTCTGTCCAGGCAGTTTTGTGTGAAGCTGTAACAAAATCTGGCTGGACAGACATACAGGCATACAGAAAGTTTTCTAATGAACTAATGATTTTTTCAAGGTTGATTTTAATCGACCTCCTCCATATATATATAATGCTTACTCACGGCTTACTCAAAAAAAAGGAAAGTAGATTATAAAAGCTGAACCTCCAAAGATGAATGGACAGATCAATGTATGTTTATTCTTCCCGCAGAAAGTTTAAAACCAGATTGTCTCATTTGTTCCAAAGGCTTGTTTATGTTCGCTCTACCGATGCACATAGTCAGGGCCGGAATTATATATGGTCCAAAAATAGAAAATAAATATTAAAAAAGGTCACCACCTGGATTTATCTAAACAAATAGTTAAGAGGCTTCCATTGGATAATTACTGATATAATATAATTCAGCTGAAACAATTAAATCGTGTTAATTTCTTACAAAACCAAGTTAGAAGAATCGATGACGATGCCAGGATTCATCAGGCTCAAATTGTGATATATACATCATTTTCACACATGGAGTCCAGATCTTAACCCCAGTCAGAATCTTCGTGATGTGCTGAAGAAGCCTTTACACAGCGGTCCGACTCTCACATCATCAATACAAGATCTTGGAGAGAAATTAATGCAACTCTGGACAGAAATAAATTTTGTGACGTGGCATAAGCATATCGAAACCATGCCACGGTGAATTCATGCTGTAATCAAAGTAAAAGGCAGTCCAACAAAAAATTTTATTGTGTAGTGTGTGAGTAATATATAAATACACCCTAATGTACTGTAATTCGAACCATTATATACTGATAGATTTCTTTTTAAATATGTAAATATTAGGCGAAATAAGACACTGACCAGTGGCGATTTCTTTAAGACTG
>JAOVVA010000032.1:16176403-16188555 GCA_028565275.1 Leiocassis micropogon
ACATTTTGTGTGACAAACATGCAAAAGAATAAGAAATCAGGAAGGGGGCAAATAGTTTTTCACACCACTGTACATGAGCATGCCCTTTACAACACGCATTTGCACTACACACTTACCTATCATTACTTTCATATAAGATTGATATCATCTATCAACGTTATTTTATCTCTCGATTTTTGGGGAATTTCTTAATGACCAGTTTCCCGGGATTGTGCAGCTCTCCCCATCACATTGGTATTAGCATTTAGCGGCTCAAGTTTGCTCTCTTGAGCTCCAGGCTATGGTGACTGTGGCCGTGTCAGGATTCTAGTGTAATTTCAATCCTACACTCAGTCCACAGTAACGTTTCACTAGTAGTTATGATTTTACTGTAAAATTTACAACTTTACAGTCAGAGTTACAATAATATAAATAAAACGTTACATCCACACACACGACATCCATAAAACGTTACATCCACACATATGACTTTACACACAGACCTGCAACTTTAAATTATGACCTCACAATCAGAATTCCGACTTTGTACCCTGACCTACCACTTTACACCCGTACTTATGACTTGCTTATTACTTCATTTGATACATTTAGCTAAAATAATTTATATAGCATAAGTTACTCATAAATTAATTTGTTAAAAAAAAAAGTTAAAATTTCTTTTTAAACATGCGATGTCATTGTTCCTGAAAGTTGTACTGTAGCAAATGACTGACTGTAATACTTGAGGAAGAAACATGGCTGATGCAGAGTTGGAAAAAAAAAAAGAGACACAAACCAAAAAAGAGACGTAAAGTGGCAACAAAAAAAGTTTTGAATTACAGTAGAGTTCATACAGGACAGCAGTTTGAAAGACGGACATCATAGAGTTACGACTTTACACCCAGAGTTACAGCTTTACATTCAAAGTTGTGATGTTCTACTTTTACTAGCCACATTATATTGTAACTTATGACTTTGCATCCAGAATTATTAGACTTGTTACTCTGACTTTCTGCTCGACACCCAGAGTTACGGTTTTACACCAGAATTACAGCATTGCGCCCAGACTTGGGACTTTCCCAGACCTCCCTCGTCACACTGGTTTACGATTTTACGGCCAGACTTACACTTTTACACTCTGACCTATGATATTGACTTTCTAGCCTGGCGTGCGACTTTACACCCAGAAGTGTGACTTTCTACCCTGACTTACACCATTATACCATGATTTATACCCTTGTGCCCTGATTTATGACTTTACATTTAGACTTATGACTTTACATCTTGACTTACGATTAAGACTTACTTCCTACTTTGATTTTATAGATAAATAATTACATGTCGATCTCACTGCAAGTAGGCTAATGCTGATTTATCGAGTAGTAGGCTAACGTTTATCCAGTTGTTAGGAGGCTAATGTTTGTCAAATTGCTAGATCACTAATGTTTATCGAATCGTGAGCAACAATCCATTAACTGACACTAATGTCACCAATTTTTTTTCTTCATCTGTACTGTTTTGTCCCAAACAGGATCTAAAAGGTTAAAAATAAAAAAAACATGCAAAACATGTGACAAGAGCTCTTTAGCAAGCATCATTGGCTGTTAAATATTTTCTTGCTGCGTCTCTCATTCGTCCCTGCCAGCCACAATATGGACACTCAACAGCTTTATTCCTGCTGCTCGAAGCGCTCACATAAATACTGCAGAACATTAAAGCTGTCCACAGAGCGAGAGAGAGAGAGAGAGAATGAATTAAAGTATTTCCCAGCAGAGGCTGGAATTGCCCTGCTGCTGCTTTATTGGTCTTTCCCCTCATGAGCTCTTTAGCTTTTCCTGCAGCATTGATTTTCATATTAGTGTGGTTTATGCATTTATTTATTTTTTGTAGTTGTTTTTAAACTGTGCATATGATCCTGCGCTTGCCCATGTTAATTCCCTGCCACTCCTGGCCTAAAATGGAATCACTTAATGGAGCCAAAAATGTCCCCGGGGATGGAGGGAAGGAGTAAGCGAGGGAGTAAGTAAGGGAGGGAGGGAGGGAGGGAGGGAGGACTGAATATGGTTAACGTTTTGTTTACAGAGACGCGCTCTAAATGCTGAATAGGCACACTGAGAAAAGACTCGGGCAAATCAATGGCGAGAAACCATCAGCGGGTAAAAACTCAGAGAAAAACGAAAGATGGAGGAGGATGGAATGAATGCTGATCTATCTGTCTTCTGGGATGGAATCGGGCTGGATCTGTGTTCGGGACTCACTGAATGTGATGATACATTATACAGTACAGTCAAACTTACGTGCACCCCTGACCATCCATATGTCCCTGTTGAACGTCCCATTCCTGATTTATCCCTCTGTTTCCTGTTCCACTTTTCTAAGAAGGCTTTCCACTAGATGTTGGAGCAGGGCTGTGGTGATTTGTGTTTATTCAGCTACAGGAGCATTAGAGAGCTCAGGCGCTGATGTTTGGATGTTGAGGAAGCTCCAGTTCATCCCAAAGTTCTTCCACTCCAACACAGTCTTAACGCACAGTGTCTTCACAGAGGTGACTTTGTGGATCTCACAGGAGCATTGTCATGCTGAATAAGGGTTTGGATAATCGGTAATCATCTGCAGCAGGTGATCAGAATAATCGGAGTTTTATACCACTCTTCTTGAGAAAGTCTGTCTTTGGTACCATCATTCTCCATGTTGTACTGTAGCTTGATGCCCCGTAGTACTGTCATGTCTAATAGACTGATTTGTCTTGACATATGGTCCTTAGTTAAATTTATTAACGTGATCTCTGTTATAATCAATGCTTCCTGCACCAAGTAGTCTCCTTAATCCTTTAACTTTCTGCTCAGCTTCTTGGTCTATCATTTTAATCAATAATGTATATAAAATTGATCCAAAAGTCAAAGCTTTTGAACTACCGGTCAATCTTCATTCCTACCCTCACCTATGGACATGAGCGTTGGGTCATGACTGAATAGACAAGATCACAGATACAAGTGGTCAAAATGGGTTTTCTCAGGAGGATAGCTGGCTTCTAACCTAGAGATAGGATGAGAAGCTTAGTCATCCATGAGAGACTCTGAGTAGATCTTCTGCTCCTTTGCATGGAAAGGAGCCAGCTGAGGTGATTCGGGCAAACCGAGGATTAGGTGGAGGGATTATATCTCCATGTAGTTGGTAGAGGTGGCCGGGGAAAGGAAAGTTTGGGGTTCCATGCTGGAACTCCTACCTGCCCAACTTCAGATAAGCATTTATTTATGGATGGATGGATGGATGGATGGATGAATGGCCAATTTAATCGTTATATTGAAAAATGTGTTGATCTTAGCCTGATTGTGTCATCTCTACCACTTGGTTGAGGTGTTCTATACTAAAAAATGTGTCTGTTTTTAAATGCTTTGTAGTACACTACGAGAAATCAACTTTGCGCTACCACACAAAGTTAGTATTCTATGTGATTTATAATTTTTTTTTCTGACTCGGTTTGGTATTGGGTTAAATGTATTAATAGTTTTACAATTATATATTCACATCTCAACCATTTGGAATAGGTCTATATTGGGGTCTGTTGGAAAATGTTTTTATTGCATTTTATTAAGGAAATACATTATGCTGAGAGAGCCATTTCCTTTGTTTTTTGTTAAAGGGCGAGTCCCACACCTGAACCTTTCGATCTAAGGAGATGCTTTAACCCGATGCCTAAAATCCAACCTTAACCTCAACCACATAATAGCTGGACTTGCTAAAACAGCCCCAACTGCAACCCCAATCTACACCTCAAGAAAAATTAGCTAAACCCAACTTCCCTAAGTGGTTATCTCATTGTTAGCTCCGCCCACTTGACCTGACTCAGGTCATGTCATACCTGGGAAAGAAGGGGAACCAAATTCAGCACAGATGTTGTTAGTCTCTCGACTACTCCAGGGGGTCCAAGCTTGCCCCCCCGCCCCCAATTTATCCATGCTTGGGACCAGCACTGCATTCAGTGTCTGGAGTTTGGGCATTGGGTGGGATTATAGTTAATTATTTATATACTTTTAAATTTTGTGCCTCTTGTGCGGACTGATGTAGAAACAGCGCGGCAATCTTTAGGAATTACACATGATCCTCCATGTGTATATATATATAGGCACTCTAACTAGGTTTTGTATTGTACAGTGATGGTGTCCAGCCATCTCAAGGACCGTTTGAAGGATACAGTGAGCGCACACACACACGCACACACACACACACACACACACACACACACACACACACACACACACACAGACAAACACATTGACTTCTGCAACACAGCCTCTAACTGACAAGGTGAACACACCCGGCTACAGGTGAAGCAGATGCAATTAGGCCTCAATGGGTTTCTTTATCCTTTTAACACACACACACACACACACACACACACACACACACACACTCGTGTGTGTTCTGATGAATGGCACTTGCTGATTAGTGTGGATCTGCATAAGAACAGACCAAAGCTCTATCGATCCCTCTATCCGCTGCACTCGTTCATCATAAATCATCATTACTTACCCATTTCCCTCACTTCTCCAACTGTACTGTCGGGGGGGGGGGCGATTACGAGACTGAAAAATAAAAGAAGAAACACATTGGTAGAGAGAAGAATAAAAGAAAGGGAATGAAGAGAAGACTGAGATGAAGTGAGAGAGAGGCTGAGATGAAGTGAGGGAGAGATGAAGAGAGAGAGAGAGAGAGAGGCTGAGATGAAGAGAGAGAGGCTGAGATGAAGAGAGAGAGAGAGGCTGAGATGAAGTGAGAGAGGCTGAGATGAAGAGAAAGAGAGAGGCTGAGATGAAGAGAGAGAGAGAGAGAGGCTGAGATGAAGAGAGAGAGAGAGAGAGGCTGAGATGAAGAGAGAGAGAGAGGCTGAGATGAAGTGAGAGAGGCTGAGATGAAGTGAGGGAGTGAGAGAGAGAAAGAGGCTGAGATGAAGTGAGAGAGAGAGAGTTACACACAGACCATTACACACTAACCATTTTCTCTCTAAACTCTATTCTTTTCCTTTTTGTTTTTTTTTCCATGTCTTTTTTCCCTATTGTTTCTCTCCACCCTCGTGTGTGTGTGTGTGTGTGTGTGTGTGTGTGTGTGTGTGTGTGTGTGTGTGTGTGTGTGTGCGCGCGCGCGCGCGTGTGCGCGCGTGTGTGTGCGCGTGCATGCATGCATCACTCCTATAATCCAATTGGTGAATACTCAGGGGTTTTTGGCTCAAGACGTGGAGCGATAGAGCGAGAGTGGAATATTGATAGACTCTTTAGAGTATACACACACACACACACATATACACACACATACATACACACAATAACATGCTTTCGTGTCATGATATATTTGCTTAGTTTTTTATATTATATTTTTCATTCTTACTGTTATTATTAAGGTCATTATTACTGTGAGTAAATAAAGAGTGGAGTGTGATTGCTGCGCCTCTGCTCTGATCGGTCAGCTCCTACACCAACCCCGGCTGTGTCTCATTCAGAATTCATCATACACCTCATCACCTGTCATCACTCCTACTGGGAGGAAGAAGCAAAAGTAGGAAACAGGAAGAGGAAGTAATAAACAAGTAAAGAGTGGAAGAGAGGAAGAAGGAAAGAAATGAAAAAGAAGAGAGTAAAAGGAAGGAACAAGAATGTGGTGATAAAAAAGGAGGAGAATAAGGGTCGGGAAGGAAGGGGAAGGAAGGAAAGTGGTGGTGGAAAAGATGAATGACTAAGTAATAGGTTAAAGAAATATTAGAAATATTAGAGTGGTTAAGAAATGCAAAAAAAGAAAGGAATTAATGAAGGAAGAAGAGGAAAGTAAAGAAAGAAGAAGTGCTGGTGAAAAAGCTGAAGAGGAAAGTGAAAAAGAGAATCAGCAGTATGTGAGTTTTCTGCAGCATAAGGAAAACGGGAACAATAGTAGTGTGTGTGTGTGTGTGTGTGTGTGTGTGTGTGTGTGTGTGTGTGTGTCTTAATGGATAGATGATGTACAGGTCACACCTCAGCCCCTCCCTCAACAAAATACAGTAGACAATCCAATTTCTCCCCGATTCCATCAGACTGTCCCTGATTCATTAGTCTGAGCCTGCACACACACTACAACATAAGTAGTGTGTTCCTGTACCCATGGTCGTGTGTGTGTGTGTTCCAGTTTCAGATTACTGAAAGCAGATTATTGTTGCTAAAGCTGTGCATGTTTAATTATGCCTATGTTATATGTCACTCTTTCTCTCACACACACACACACAAGCACAGAGAATCTGTGGAACATCTCGCGTGATCCACAGGTGTGTGTGTGTGTGTGTGTGTGAGAGTGAGTGTGTACTCCAAATGATGAAGGGGCAATTAAAAGCTCATCGTTTGTGCAACACTCACAACCAGCAGGCAATTAAACCATCGTTTAACCTGCATGATGTGTGTGTCACCTGCTAAACATCTTGATTTACAGCTCACACGCACACGGCCATGACCTTCATCCTAAACATTAACCCATGTCCAATATTTTCTCTCTTTCTCGCGCACACACACACACACACCAAAATATTAGATTCGTGTTCAGTTTTCACTCTTTTGCTGATGACAACTTTGTCCTTGGTCTATCACACTGTCCCTGGTCAATGACTCCGTCCCAGGTTGATGATCTCATCCCTGACCTAAGAATCTGTCTCGGTCCAGAGACTCCATCCTCTGTCTGTGACTCATCCTCAGTCTGCAGCTCTGTTTTCAGTCTACAACTCTGTCCCTTGTTTCTGGCACTGTCCCCGGTCTCCATCTCTGTCACCTGGTCTCGAAAACACTGTCCCTCCGGTCTATGACGCTGTCCTCGGGCTACGACCCTGTCCCTGGGTTAGGACTCTGTCCCCGGTCTACAAATCTCTTCTCAGTCTATCACTTTGTCCCTGCTGCACTACCCTGTTCCTGGTCTTTGACTCTGTCTGCAGTCTATCACCCTGTCCTTGATCTAAAACACTATCCGTGGCGCAAGACTGTACGGCTCTGCCCGTAGTGTACGACACTGTCCCAGTGGCGCGGCTCTATTAAATCTTGCATGCGTGTTTTCACTTTTAAGTTAGTCCCGTAGTTCCTTGTTGCTGAGTTTCCTAGTTACTTTTCCACCGGTTCCTGTCATCCTTCTTTATTGATTTCCTCTGAGATTTATTATGGTTAGTCCTAATGTGTGATGATGGATCCTTTGGGTGGTTGAGGAATCTACAGTAGCTTCTGATTCATCAGAGTCCTGAATCCAGTTGTGCTGTGGTGTAAAACAACGATGTTATAGTTGTATAATTATCGCTCACTCAGAATAAAATGTATACTCTCTCTCTAACCTCTCTCTCTCTCTCTCTCCTCAGGATAATGAAGGTCAGACGCCTCTGCATTACGGTAAGAACCTCACATTTCCTGCAAGTCTGAAGTGATGGGAGACACATTTTAACATAATTTTAACATTTTATTTGAGTAAAAAAATAAACATGCACAACATCACCAAAAAAAAAAAAGTCAGTTGGCCTAACAGTGAGACCATTCTGACGTTTAAAAGCACTACAGTGCCTATGATTGACTGCGTGATGTCTTGAATGAACACGCCTATGGACACGTGGATCACTAGGGGTCCCCTCGAGACACCGCGATGAGCCACGATCTCGCTGCATGACTACACACCACTCGTCACTGCCTAGTAGATTCGTAGCGAAAATCATGAAACTGGAAATTTAATCCTGGTCAGAGTGCCGTTGGACACAGAGAGAGAAATGATGACGTTTGAAAGGGATAAAGGAAAAATTAAAGAAGGAAGTTAAGGTTTGAGGAGTGAAGAGTCAGGACAGGCTGAGGGACAGGGAGAGACACAGGGCCCTGCGTGTGGAGGGAGACGACGGGGACTGGAACACACACATTAGTGACTCCTGCTGCGTCTTCTCTCATTGTTCCATCAAGAGAATTTCATCCATCACTGTCTCTTTTCCGTGTGTGTGTGTGTGTGTGTGTGTGTGTGTGTGGAGTCTGTAATAATCACCAGTTGTCCCAGAGGAAATCAGCCCTCTTTCTATGTCACATAACAATACCTGTGTGTGTGTGTGCGCCATCTGTCCTTAAAATGGACGCTTGGCAGGATGAACAAATAATAAACGTAAGAGATGAAGCGTGTGTGTGTGTGTGTGTTTGAGAGAGAGAGAGAGAGCTGCAGGGCCATGATATTCATGATGACTTTTAATGCACATAATAAATCACACACACACAGAAGGGTCATGGATGTGACGTCTCCTCACACACGGTTCCTCTTCAGTTAAACTCCGGCCCAGTCTGCTGGGCTCCTCCAGAGTTCCTGAACTTTTAAAGGAACTCGAGGCTTCTGCGTTTCTATATAAAGAGTTCCTGGTTCTGTGTTCTCTCAGCACTACGGGAACCATCAGAGTCCTATAGACTAACAACTAACATGTGTCACCATGGAAACGACCTGTCAGGGCTTTGACAGTGGAAACACAGACTCTCACACATTTACACTGTTTCTTATTCTGTCTGCCTGTATTTCTCACTCTTTCTGTCTGTCACTCTCTCCCTCTCTTTTTTCTGTCTGTCCGTTTCTGTCTCTCTATCTCTGTCTCTCTCTCTGTCTGTCTGTCTCTCTGGGTCTGAGGTTAAAAGCACTTTGTCAGTCAGCATTTTTCTCTTGAGGAAAGTTTGTGTGTGTGTGTGTGTGTGTGTGTGTGTGTGTGTGTGTGTGTGTGTGTGTGTGTGTGTGTGTGTGTGTAGGTGAGTGATTGACTCTGGCGTGTAAAAGCTCTCCAGATTTTTCAGCATCAGCTCAGGAGCTTTACTAACCCAGTTAAGGACTCTCTCTCTCTCTCTCTCTCTCTCTCTCTCTCTCTCTCTCTCTCTCTCTCTCTCACACACACACACACACACACACACACACACACACACACACACACACACACACACACACACCGAGAGAGGGCAGAGATTAGTGTGAATTCACCTGTCCGTGTTTGTGGTGAATTAAAGATGGCGGCTGTTTTATTCCAGTTAAAGGTGACTGATTGAGTCACACTGAAATCTGTGTTCTGATTGGATGTCAGGGAGCAACACACACGCAAACACACACTCTCTCTCTTACTCTGTCTCAGTTACTCTGTCTCTTCCTCTTACTCCATGTCTCTCTCTTCCTGTCTCTCTCTCTCTGTCCCCCTTAGCGTCCGCGTGTGAGTTTGGGGAAATCGTGGAACTCCTCCTGCAGAGCGGTGCCGATCCCTCCATCAAAGACGGAGAAGGTTCTCTTCCTGAGGAAGTCACAGAGTCCAGTTCCATCTCTTCTCTCCTACGGCAGTACAGCGCTCCAAAAGGATAAACACACACACACACACACACACACACACACCTGTACCACCCCACAGCCATTCCGAGTGTCTCTCTTGCTGAGCTATTATTAGGACACAGCCGAACCCACTGTCTCTTTTTGGTGACTGTACATGGGGTTAGGGGTTAGGGAGTGAGTTTGGTGTACTGTGCTCCAAATATTCCCTTGTGAGTTCAGTGGTTATGGACAATATGTTTTAAAGATTAGGGGTTAAGGTGTAGGACTTAGGACATTTAGGTTAGAATCGTAATCCTAAAGCCTAATTTTAATCAATAATCTCCATCACTGTCCCTAAACCCTGATTCCTAAACCTTGATCCATAAACTTTAATCCCTAAATCATAATTTATAAAATTTAATCCCTAAACTTGATCCCTAAACCCTGATTCCTAAACCTTAATCCCCAAACCTTGATTTGTAAACTGTAATCTATAGATCTGAATTCTTAAGCCCTAAACCCAAATATCTTCTCTCTAAACCCTGATCCCTAAACCCTAATCTCTAAACTTTAGTCCCAAAACCCTGCTCCCTAAACCTTAATCCCTAAAACCTGATCAAACTGTGATCCCTAAACTGTAATCCCTAAACCTTAATCCCTAAACCCAGATCCCTAAATTGTAATCTATAAACCTTAATTCCTAAACCTTGATCCCCAAACCTTGATCCCTAAAGCCTGATCCCTAAACCTTAATCCCTAAACCCTAATCTCTAAATTTTAGTCCCAAAACCCTGCTCCCTAAATCTTAATCCCTAAATCCTGATCCCTAGATTGTAATTTATAAACCCTAATCCCTGATTTTTTAACTCACTGGTAAACCCTAACTCTCCACAATCATTAAACTGAGTTTATCAGGTACTCTGTAGGGAACATCCTGTTTAGTTCAGCTGTGGAGTGTGCAAACACACACACACACACACACACACACACACACACACATTCTGGTTTTATTTGATAATTAGCATCAGTGTTGCAGTTATTCTATTAATAAAATTGCTGGAATTTAATCACAGTCTGTTGTTCCTATGTTTTGTGTGTGTTCGCGCGTGTGTGTGCGCGCGTCTATACGGCTTTCCTTTCTTTGTAGTTCTGTTCAGTACAAATAAACAACAATAAAACATGAGTGTCCGCTGTACACGTCCCTGTGAGCAAGTGGTGACTATGGAACCGATATCGTATCATGGTGCATTAATAGAAACCTGCAATACTGCAGAACCGCTGTTAGAAAGAGAATTAATCAACACTGATCACCTCAGCGCCGTGGTTAAAGTTCAACATTGTGCTCGTGAGCTGTGTTTATATCAGTGTGGTTTTATGAAAGCCAAGAGACAGAGAGCTAAACCTAGTCTCTTCATAAATTTTGTTTCATCTGCAGTGCATCTATCTACTTCGACACACTTACACAAACACACACACACACATAGAGACACTGAGTAAAGATTTAAAGTGGGTCATTTTGAGTAGAACAGAAGGGTTAAACACTCGTGTATGTTTTACACGTCTGCTCTCTGCGTCGCTCTAACACCATTATTGCCAGATGGCAGGGTTTGTTCTCTCTCTCTCTCTCTCTCTCTCTCTCTCTCTCTCCTTTTCAGGATAAAAGCGATGGCGTGTCATCCTACTGGCCTTCGCTTAATGCAGCTTCAGCTCTGCTTAACATTCCCCGGTTGAAAAACGCTGCGCCACACAAACGTCCAGTGCTAATACCCTCCTTACACACTCCTCTTAACCACACTTCAGGAAAGAAAAAAAAAAAAATCATGGCTGCGTCCCAAATACTCATTACAGGAGTTCTTATTGGAATTCGTTCCAGCTGGTGGAGAACAATAAAAAAAGAAGGCACGAGGTTCAGTAGCTACACAATGAAAAAAAATTTTAAAAGCCTGCCCGTGAGTGAGTGAGTGAGCAAGCTAATCAGTGTGTGACATTAGGCCGTGATAACACACGGCGAGAGATCTCATTACACACTCGTCTGAAAGTGACGTTTGTAAACCTCATCTTTGCTCACAGTGTGTCTCGGGGCATATTTTTAACCGTACTGTATTTATCTCTCTGTTAATCCTGTGCTAATATTTCCACAGTTTTCAACGTAACTTAGCGCCTAGCTAATTTAGCAGGAGTCGGAGTTAGCAGATCAAGGCTGAGCGCGCATGTGAGATTTTAAAGATGCAGAAAATGAAGACCTGCGTGTGCTTTTAAAAGAGAAGATGAACAGAATTATAATCCGCAATGAGTCCACCAGGTATCTGGCAGAAGTAGGATGCAAGTTGTTTGTGTGTTTGTTGGTGTACTGTTCTTGCAGGAATGATGAACATTTAATACAAGAACTATCCAAGTTCATAATGTTTTAGCATTAATTACCCAAGTCTGTGGACGTCCAGTCAAAATGCCTGGGTGTCTTTCTGTGAAAACAGCAAAAATGAGTGCAGCTACAATGACGGTTTATCGATCAAAACAGGGATGAGTCAGCAGGTGCAGAGGACTGGATCACTAGAAGCTCAGGAGCAACATGTGTAGATCCAAACCATCATGAAGCAGAATCCAGCTGGAAGTGGTCCTTCTCTGGATGCCTCAAGATCTTCACATGCTTGGCCTCTGCCTACTGGAGCTGGCACAATCTCGCCTCGGGATGGGTAGGGAAAGGAAGAACAGGTGGAAAAGAAAAGAATAAGCGTTGATGCTGTTCGGGATATTAGCAGCACTAGATAGGAGTGTGCATTTAGATATACTGGGGTATAAGGCTACAGTGGAGCAAAAAAGTATTTAGTCAGCCACCAATTGTGCAAGTTCTCCCACTTAAAAAGATGAGAGAGGCCTGT
>JAOVVA010000032.1:16233376-16248746 GCA_028565275.1 Leiocassis micropogon
TCTCTCTCCGATTACCGAACAGGGAGTGTATTTGTCTGACCACCAAAGAAGGACAACTTAGTGTAAACAAGGCGTGAACATAAACCTTTCTACATCATCTCTTTCCTATCGACTGTAATAAGATGAGATGAGAGTAGATCCAAAACCCTGCGGTGAACTTGGTACATTTTGTACAATTTCCTAATATTTACAACACCGTATAATGGTCTCACATCAAACAAAATTTTGTGAAATTACAGTTTTAAAAATAAAAATGATGGGGTTCCTCTTTGTTGCAGGCAGACGGGTACGTCTTGTATTTCTTATTTGTGATCAGGGAGCCGACCGGAGTAGGAATGTCACTGTGCAGTGTAAACTTGTGTTTTCACCGTGCACATGACAATAAATAAAGATAATATAATAATAATAATAATAATAATAATAATAATAATAAATAAAAAAAACCACAACAATAATAATAATAATAATATCACTGATTATATTAAAGCTGATCAGATTATTTTTATCTTTAACCTTTTAACTATTTCTACAAACTCTTTAACCATCAACGACGCCAGTGATCTATATTCAGCTACAACATGAACTCATCACTGTTTATTATCGTACATGTCATTAATAATGTATTAATGTTTATGAAACCCTTTGGTTTGGTTACTTTTATAACCAGATACTGATTATAATTCTAGGATTGTAGAAGAAATGATTTTTAAAAGTTTTGTGACTTTACATGTGTATTAATTTTCGGTCACATAGTTTATATTGTTTTTGCTTTAATTGCATCATCATCATCATCATCATCATCACCATTTTAGACTTATCCATAGAAAAACAAGTGTGATGAAGATGTAATAAATGATTAATAAAGTCTGAGATGCTCAAACACACACACACACACATATATATGAAGACAGATTAAATAGATGAGACTGAGTGTGTGTGTGTGTGTGTGTGTGTGTGTGTTCCACACCTTTAATGTCCATGGCCAGTTTCTTCCACACCGGGGAGAAGGCGACACAGTGTCCGCACCAGGACGCGTAGAACTCGAGCAGTGTAGCGGAGTGGGACTGGAACAGAACCGCATCCACATTGTCCGGAGTCAAGATGGCGACCTGATCGGAGCCCGTGTAGAGCCCGGCCCGAACCCCGCCGAACAGCACCGCACTCAGCACCGCACTCAGCAGCGGCACCGCGCCGGGGATCCCGCACTGTCCGCGCGCGCCGCGCCGGGGGAAGGACGTAGCGCGGGAAGAGCGCGCCGCCATTTCTGCTCTGTCTCTCTCGCTCGCTCCCTCACACACACACACACACACAAACACCACAAGAGAAAACTTCAGCGCTCTCTCTCTCTCTCTCTCCCTCCCATTCAGTGTGTTTAACTCTCTTCACTCCTTATCTGTGTGTATCAACTCAAACCAATCAGCACTGAGTCAATCAATCAATCAGACCCACGTGATCAATGACTAATTACTGCAAGTCATCATCTACATCACACACACACACACACACACACCTTACTTACCTCATAACCTATGAAAACTAATTAATAACTTCCTGTCATACTGAGTGACATCATCATATGATGCTTTTTGAATTTCTTTCAGAATCCAGGGCTTTTTGAAGGTCTTAACATAAAATTCCCGCCTACTCTAAAGTGATAAATAACTGGGTGATACTGCCCCGTGTATAGGCTACTAATACTACTTATGATGTAATAATGGGATGGGCATTTCCCCTTTAAATGCATGTGCCCGCTGTGCCCACCATCTTTCTGGGCGATGGCACAGGTGCTTGGGCCCGATCATCGTTGCTTGTTTTTATTATTTCAGGTTAAAGCCCACCTACACGTCTTCCTGCAACAAAGGTTGATTTTTTAAGCAGTAATTTCACAATGTTTTGTTTGATGTGACATTATCGGGTAGTGGTTTCCACTAGATTAATGGCTAAATATTAAGAAATTGTAGAAAAGAGTTCACATCAGGCAGATATCTAAGTACTGTAACAAAATCTGTCTGGACAGACAGACAGACAGACAGACAGGCTGGTTTCTGGTCCTCCAGTATATGAAACGTAAAGATATCATTGAAAGAGTTCTGACCCAATGTACAGACAAAACCTTTCTTTTATTTATTTAGATTTAGTATGTTATTAATTTTATCCATATATTATACAGAACATTTCTCTTTTTTGATTTTAGCAGATTAGTCTCCCAAAACATCTTCAAACTAGTTTACATTATGTTAATATTTTCCAGACTGAGTTTTAAGACACATTTGACAAAAGAACATATTGAAATCATTTGCAAGCTGTTGCAAGATTGCACACACACACACACACACACACACACACACACACACACAAAACACTTTCGGCCAAACTCAGTCATAAACCCCAAAAACACTGCAGAAGAAGTGAGAAGTGAACGACCACAAACATCCTGTATTACACGTCAGCATTATATCACATTACATAATGTCACTTTAACAAACAGCAGTTTGGAAGAACTCATCACACATGAAACTCGAAACCATTCCAGTCTAAAACATTAAACAGCGTTAAATCAGCAGCTGTGTATATTATATTATCATTTCATTAATATGTTAATCAGCTCATTACACTGCTCATACGCAAGAGATACTTACAGTAGATACTTACAGTAGATACTTACAGTAGATATTTACAGTGCGGTCAAAATGTTTGTCCTGTTTGTATGTTGGAGACTCTGGACGCACCGTGCGTCTTCTTACACTCTCACATGCTTCTGTTTCTGTTAAAAAGCAGCTCAGCCTAACTAAGGGGTCAAAACTTTTGCAGATAATTGTACATCTGTGTATCATATTGTACAAAGAAGTAATAAACCTTGTGTTTGTATTGAGGCATTTTCCTCTGACAGCATGTCCCTGAGTGTTCTATTCCTCTTACACCAGGGGTGTTCTAGAGGGGGGACACAGGGTGAATATTTTATTTTTTATGAATAAAAGGTACAAAAATCTTCTTCCAAAAATACTAAATGACTTTCAGGCTCTTGTGCCACATGTAACTTAATACACATGTATTAAGGGCACAGGGCATTGAGCAAGAATATGGAAATCATGCTTAATGTTTTCTGAGCCATTATGTATTTCTAATTGAATCTGATTTCCCATGCCATCGTAGACTGTTGTATTTATTTCCATTTTTACAACCATGGTGAGACCTCTGGTCAAGACACACACACACACACACACACACACATACACACCTCATGCAATTTGGGAACCTTCTAATCTGCGTGTTTTTGGACTGTAGACCAATGGACCAATCAGGACACAGATCACATCAGCGCTCCAGTGTAGCCTATGTTCAGTTTGGCGGGCTTGTATTATTTCATATCAGTTTGTTTGTTTGTGTTGAAGGGTGAAGTTGAAGTTAGAGTTTCTATTTCTCTAGAACAGACTAAAGGAAGAAGGTGGAACTTATGTGCTCCCTGATGTCAAATATTTACACGCACACACACACACACGTACACACACACACACACGTACACACACACACACGTACACCTTTGTAAACAGAGAACAATCACATAGCTTCATCTGTCAAATCTGAAAGCACACGGTTCCTTTCAAAAGAGCTTTTAGTTTAGAACCACAGAACACCGTCTTCAGGTTCTTATTGTGTAAAGAGGGAATCCTGGTTCTGTCCAAAATGCAGACAGGGGGTTCTGCTGGGCTCAGCGTCGACAATTGGTGCAATTTCCCAGTAGTCCCAGTTTAATTTAGGGCCTTTATCATAATCCTGATTTCTGTAATTCTTTTTAACCGAGTGTGATTTCTGTAATCCAGCTCACTTTCCCTACGTTATTCTAAACCAGGTTTAATTGATCCAGGTTACAGTAGCTCGGCTGGAAGGCATCTGTATGTTGAACTTTAGAACTGACCCAAGATCAGAAAAAATCCCAACACACACATCACACAAACACAGCCTGTTTACTCCGGCCTGGACTTCGTTCCTCGGGTTCTCACTGTGTAATGTAGGGAAGTGTCAAGTTTACGGGTGGATTTGGGCCGCAGTCCGACTGGAAACGCGTTCGATTGGACAGCAGTGTTTATTTGGAAATTATTCTCTAAATCATTTGTTTGATTTTCTGGAGTGCAAGGCTTTTCCATTTTTTGTGCATTCGTTAATTTATTTTTATCTGATAATTAAATTAAAACTAAATAATACATTCTGTATTTAATTTCAGTAGATGATTTTGCTCATTTCAGGCATTTTAACTAATTAGCTAGTAAATAATAGTTTATTATTTTACAGTAATAAAAATATATATTTTTTAAATACATTTTAAGTTAGTGCTTTTTGTGATATTATATTACAATCCAATAAATATATTAAAATCCATAATAGTGGATGTGAAATAGTGAATGTTTTAATAATTTCTATGATATATTTATGTTATTTAAGAATCTTTTTTCCTTGGTTCAGGATTCCGGCTAGACTTTGTCCCTCTCTGCGTGTCCTCTCAGGTCAGATCAATACCTCTGTGGCTGTTTGTTCATTTTCTTATTGATTAAAAAGTAAATCATTCTCTTACACAAACGATAAATATATTTTGAAAAAATCAAAGATGTGGCAACGGATATTTATTTCACCTTTAGACGAGCAGTGAAAATTGAAAACAGTGTGTTTAATCCAGAGAATTTACCCCAATCAGCTACAACATTTAACACCACTGACTGATGAGCTGAAGAACACTCATCACTAATTTACACCCCAGTAAACTGGTGACAGGATCATCAGGGGCACCTGAGGCTCACACATGCCCCGTCTATGAGAAAGGCACCAGAACCCCCAGTGCACCACACGCTACCACGCACGGAGCCCAGCGGGCCAAGACGCCCCCGACCTGACCAGCACATTCCCCAGATCCCAATCCGATGGAGCCTCGTGTGATGCACCAGACAAACACGTCCGATCTACGGAGGCTGTGATTTCTCCCGAGCTCCAGTGGGTCGTATCAAAAAAAAAAAAAAAAAAAAAGGAAACTCTCAGGAGGAAGATCCAAGCAAAAAATTAAGACGACGAGCACAAAAAAAATGTTTAACAAGCAAATGTTAAGCGTTAGGTTAGCTTAAATGTTAGAACGTTGTAACGAGGATCTAATTAAGTTTAGACGTGAGGTTTAGCTGAAGTGGAGCATCACACTTTTGTTTCACTCCACTGAAGGAAACTGAACTGAATGACGTCATTAAACGGCTGTGAGAATGTCACATTTTACAAAGTTACAGAACTTTTAATACAATCTAGAATTATAGCATCGAGTGTCAAGGACACGCCGGTTAGCCTGCGCCAGTGCTGCAGTCATGCTTTTTAAAAATATTTTTGATGTAAAAAAAAAAAAAAAACTTATTAGATCAGTGTCGCCCTCTGGTGGCCAACTGTCTAGATGACACGTTTTGAATCAGTTGTTTTCTCAAAGTGTGGCCCTTGGCTATGAAGGTACTGCAGGAGGGTCACGAGAGACCACTCACTCATCTTCTATAGCGCTTTATCCTGTACTCAGGGTCGCGGGGACCTGGAGCCTATCCCAGGAGGCTTGGGGCATGAGGCGGGGTACATCCAAGACAGGGTGCCAATCCATCGCTGGGCACACACACATACACACTCTACGGGCAATTTGGGAACGCCAATTAGCCAAATCTACATGTCTTTGGACTGTGGGAGGAAACCGGAGTACCCGGAGGAAACCCACCAAACACGGGGAAACATGCAAACTCCATGCACACAGAGCCGGGAATCGAGCCTGGCGGGGAATCGAACCCGGACCCTGGAGGTGCAAGGCAACAGTGCTAACCACTACACCACCGTGCCACCCCATGAGAGACCAGTCACAATAAATTGTGTTCAGTTCAAATTTTTTTAATCAAGTTTGAAATTATAAATAAGACTAAAAAATATAAAATCAGACCTGATAAAGCAATGAAATTAATACTTCATTCTTAGTAGTCTTTTTTTTTTTACTCATTTAAACTTGAGGCAAAAAATAAATAAAAAATCGCAACCGGAGAACGTTAAACAGATGGTTTTTTTTATCCGTTTATTGTAATGAGCTGTTGCATATAACCTGCACTGCTGCTGTTAGAGAGAATTAATCAACACCTTCTGACCAATCAGAGCACAGCAGCAGCACCGTAGTGTAAAAGTTTACACAGAAAATGAAGAGTCAGTCAGGAAGCACACGTTTATTTCAAATATTTCAGCTTTATTTACAATTTCAAACAGTCTTTTAGGTTCACTATGTACATGTGCACAAGTCGAGCTGCATTCTCCGTCCTCGTGTCTGACTTGCACTCTGCTTTCGGAATATCAGATGCTTCCATGAAGCAGAGCGGTTAAAGAGTGGAACACCAAAGTTCTCACGTCTCTCAGACGTGTGCTGATAACCGGGCGTGTCGATAGATCGCGATATTTGAACCAGCGAGACTCTCTTGTTTTATTGTGGAAGTTTAGGAACGTGGAGAAGGCTGCTTGTGTTTGGGGTTTCATCCTAAACGCAGGCTGTAGGGAGTCGAGAGTCTTTATAAAAGGCAACACGGAGACAATAATTTTGTAAAAGCCCTTTATCTTGGACAGATCTGAAAGAGCGTCCGATACACAAACCGCTCTTGGAGAAAGCGACCCATACTTGCGTTTATAGTGAGAGAACCACGGCGGAGTGAGGAATGATTACTTTTATACAGGTCATAATTTTATTCTAAAATTGTGATACAAAGTTCGTAAAATTCGAGTGTGTCAGCTATCAGAAGTTCCCTAAAAGAGGTAGAACATGGGAACACAACCTTGTTCCTCGTACTGCATAGCTAGAATTAATTTCATAGCATTAAACAAGAAGAACACTACATAAGATGCAGAGCAGGTGATTCGGGACGTGGCCCATTTAAGGAAAAGCTCAAAAAAAAAAGCAGCGCGCTGCTAGGTTCTGTCCTAAACGCAGGCTGCTAGGTAGATTCCTAAGGAGTGTATAAGGGGTAAAAATCAAGATGTTAAAATGTTCGCCCTGATTTTGTTCTTAATGCAAACGCGTTTTGAAGTGTGACACTGGGTTTAAAGGATCCCTACTGAGGGGAAACCCAAGCTACAGATTTTGAACACGTCCTCTTGTAACCTGTGCTGTAGAACTTCTGTACTGAGTATGTAAAAGGAATCAGAGTAGCAGAATCAGGACAGGGCCAGTTCTTAGATCTTGCTTCTTGGTTCTGTCCTGTATGCAGGATGTAGGGAGGTTCGGTCACAAACTTACATAAAAGTAGTGTGAGCAGCAGAATCAGGACACGGTCCTTTTGGACATCTTGGAGGACAGGTTTACACTCTCAAGTGGAGATTTAGGATGCAGCCTATCAAACGCAGACAACTAGGGACCCTTATCGAGTGCGAGATAGTAATTACTGAGCAGCAGAATTAGGACGAAGCCCATTTAGATCTCACAGAAGACCATGTGCAAGGTGTGTGTGTGTGTGTTTTTTTTCCCCCTACAACCCCATTCAGGTGAATATGCTACAGAGAGCACGCTACTCTTCTGCTTTATTCCAGCTTTAAGGCAGAACCGGTCGATGGTTTGAGAACTCTGAGATGAACATGGTGGCTCATATCGGCTCGGCACACACACGACAGGAAGGCTTAAAACAGCTCTTACGCTACTTAGGGAGCCTAAACCGTGAGGCACTTAACATGGAGGTCGGTAAAGGCAGACGGAAAAGTGACGCCGCATACAGCACTGATCTCTCGTCATGCGCGCTTTACTCTCTGATCGTTACTCTCTGATCGTTACTCTCTGATCGTTACTCTCTGATAAATTTAAAATCTATAAAATATTATAGATCAATTAATTGGTAGACATTTGTCTCTAAATCATCTCATCATCCCCGTCTGCTTGGTTCCTCTTGGTTCCGCATGTGCTTAAACGTGTTTACGCGGTGCTTAAATCATCATCATCATCATCATCATCTCTTTACACATTTTCACACAATTTTAAAAAAGTTTTTTTTTTCTTTACAAATAAATTAGAAAAACGAGCACGAAGGCGAATATGGTACAGTTGTACAGACGAGAGGAAGGGTGTTCCGGTCCGGTCCCGAACACCGAGAGGACTTTAAAGGGAGCGACGGGAGATCTGAGCAGCAGAATCAGGACATGACCCGTGTGGATCTCCCGGAGAGCCTGCTGCTGCGGGTTCCGTCCTGAACGGTGGGGGCAGGGTGTGAGGGGTCAGGATAGGGCCCGTGTGGATCTCCTCTGGTGGATGTTGGTGAGAAGGTCCACCGTGTCCTTCAGCAGCGTGTCCAGGATCCCGTCAGCCAGCTGCATCTTCACCAGCAGCTCGTCTTCATCGTAGTTCACCCACAGAGCCTCTTCCTCATGGAGCTCCTGCACCTGCGGGGTGCACACACACACACACACACACACAAAGTCATTACTGGTATCTATACAGTGTCTATGTTTATCCGTCTCTCCATCCGTCTGTGCGTCTGTTTAAGCATCACGCTGTTTATTTCTCCGTCTGTCATGCATCTGTCTGTCTGTCTCACTCCATCTATGTATTCATCTGTCTCTCCACTCCTCTGTCTCCTTCTCCGTCTGTGCCATCACTGTCCTTTCACGTCTGTCTGATCATGGTCTGTGTGTGTGTGTGTGTGTGTGTGTGTGTGTGTGTTACCAGGATGTGGTCGACTCTGTCCCTCTTCTTTCGACCGAACTTGAGCATCTTCTGCCAGTCGGTTCTGTTTTTGTGCTCTTTATTCAGACGGTACAGCTTCAGAACCTCACCGGTCACGAACTCCTGCACATTACAACACACACACACACCTTACATACACATCTAATACACACACACATCTCACACACACCCAACACATCTTACACACATACACACACACCCTGCATACACCTATGCTCCTAACACACACTGTAAGACACATTACTGAAAACTGATTTTTCTCACACACACACACACACACCTGGACTTTAGTGAGGTCACTGGTGTCTGGGATTCTGTGTATGTAGGGTGAATTAACACGCCGTGGTTTGACCCAGAGAGGACGATTAGTGTTGGGATCTTCAGCGTAGATTTCCTGCATGAGCTCCCAGGACAGATCAAACACCGCCTACAACACACACACACACACAAACGCACACACAGACAGGAAGGTGGTGTTATTATTTTTTTTTGTCTGCATTAGAGTCACAGTAGACCTGAACCTCGGCTGTGTTCCAAATGGAGCTGTGACCTGTTTGTAGCTGCGCACACACTCCTCGCCGCTCTCGTCCCCCAGCAGCGTCTCTGAAGCCCGAGGTTTGGGCGCCGACGTCAGACTCCGGTTCCCGCGCTCCATCCCGCAGCTCCTCCAGATCTCCAGCAGGGCGGCGCTCGCCAGCTTCTCCACCTCCGGGGCTTTGTGAGGGACCACCATGGCGGGGGCGGCCGGCTCCTCCTGCGGCCTGACGTGCGGGAGTTTGGCCGCGGGCGCGGACGCGAGCTCCTCCTGCCGGAGTTTGTTCTTGTGCTGAGCGTGTTTGCGCGAGCTGAGGCCGAAGTCCTCGTCGAACCAGTCCGGCTCGTCGCTGAGCACGTGCAGGAACTCGCGGTTCAGCTCCAGCTCGGCTAAACGCTGCACCAGCAACTCCTGACCCAGAACCGGGCTCTCCTGAACACAGAACAGTCAAACGGAACTTAATGAATCGGGAGCAGTTTAAAAACTTTTACAGCAATTAAGTAATTTTTAAACTATTATTTAAACAATTAACTTGTAATAAAATAATTGAGTGTACATTAAAAAAAAAAAAATTCTAATAAATATACCTTATATCTGCTTGATTTATTTATAACACACACACACATATATAGGGATAAATATTAACTTTATATTGTTATTACGACTATAATTATAATATATAATTATAATATTTCTGACTGATTTTATCCACATAGAATATTTTAATGACTCACTTTATCCAGCTAACTATCCTGATAAGTAACCGCTCCAGATTTCTTCACTTTTAATATATGAATGTTAAAAACATATTGTTCTGCTGATTGTGTTTCTAAACAAATTAAAAAACAATTTGTATTACAATCCAGAGCGAGCCCTCTCCTCTCGTCTCGTGTCCTAATCTCAGGCGTGTGTACGATTTACAGAAGGCAAAAAGCTGATAAAACTGTTTACTCCAACCTGAACTTCGGTCCTCCGTCCCTAATATTCCGTCACACAGCCACTCTCGGGTCATGAGCCGATTTTAATCTGATTTAATCTAAATTTAAGGATTAGATCACAATAAATGCCAAATCTTTATCTTAAACTAATTGAATAAATAGGTTGCTAAAACATCAACTGTGTCTTCTTTTCCTTTTGGAGGAAAAGAAAATGTTTCCTCCACTTGATTTAGTGCACTTGCTGTTTAAACGATGGGTCATTTGAGATTCAGCCAATCACTGACAACACTACTGATACACATTGACACCAGACATTAAAGTTTCAGTTATCTAATAAACAGTTGTTGTATGAAATATTTTACACCAAAGCAAAATGTCGTGAACTAATATTTTTGTTTTGACTTGCATTTTATTGAAAAAAAAATGTTTTTTTATAATAATAATAAAAAAGCCTTGTAATATTTCAGAAACCTAGATAAGTCTGGATCAAGTGCCACCTACTGGAGCTGCCCTGAACTGCAAGCAATAAACAGTTTTGCACAATTTATTATTTTTGTTGTTTTTGAAAATGTATATCTGGGAACTGGTTCAGAAACACCAACAGATAATAAAAAACACTGCCTTGTGGTGTTTGATTTAGCCTCTAACATAAGAAGAATACAAATAAATTGAAGGTAAATCAAAGCTGGACCTTGACCCGAGAGAGAACGCTCATGTTGAATAAGTTAATCATTTACATTAAAATTCATTAACTTACAGCCATTAGAATGATTCAGTAAAGGGATTTATTTCTATCGCTGAAGCTGAAGTGGTTATAGAACCTCACACACAGTTGGCATGGCAATTGAAAAGACCTCAGTATCGGATCAGTATCGGGTCCGAGCCACGAATCCGAGTTCTGATATCAGTGTTGGTGCAAAAAAAAATAAATAAATAAAATTCTAAATAATCAAAGACTCACTGCTTGGTGACAAAGCTCAGGAGAGGACACTCCATCTTGGTCCTTGTCGAAGTGGTGGTTCTCACTGGGTTCTTCGTCCTCGTCGAGGAAGGCGATCTGATTGGCGGCTGAGATTTTCTCCTCCTTCGTCTTCTTGATCTGCTGAAACTGTTTCAGAGCGTCGCTCATGAAACGTTCCATGAGTGTGTCGGTCAGAGTCGTGACGGATTTGCCCTCGTTCGTGACCGATCCATCCGCGCGGCCCTCGCTCGGCTTCTTAGGACCGACATCTAAAGTTTTCAGGAGGTCCTCGGTCGCTGTGGACGTCTCGCTGTGGATCAGCAGGTCCAGGATATCTGGTGTTTGATCTTTCTGAATTTCCTCGACTCGAGAGATGTCTTTAAGTTCCAGGACGATGTCTTCACTTTTCTCTGGTGACATGGGAGGATCTGCCCCGTTAAGGTTCTGGAAGATCTCAGCATCACCAGCAGCGGAGTCGATCTTCAGGTCTTTTGTAATGTCAGACAGCTTTGAATCAGACGCTTCTTTTGTCTCGTCGTTATTCTGAAGCGTCTCGTCAGACAGATTGTTTGTTTTCGCCATTTCGTTCGACTGATCATCGAACGAGGAATCCTCCTCCACTGATGTTCTGGTACGGCTTTCAAACGTCTCGGGTAGATGAGAGATCTTACCAGGAGGAGCAAATATCCCGTGCCTCTCCTCGCACTGGAAGTAAACGACTCCATCATAAGTGCCGTCGTTGCTTCCCTCGGATACGTCCAGCTCCACTCCGGCCCAGAATCCGCTAGCGAAGCTCGTCCAGCCCTTAAACCTCAGAGTACCTGGCTGGGTGTTGCTGACCAGAACCCGGTCCCCGATGATGTAATCGGGCATCTCATCCACTAGAGACTTTGCAGCACTATAAACAGCGTCATCGATGATCTCCTTTGCCAGGACGTTGAGATCCAAAGGCCTGTCCTGCTCACAGGTACCACTGGTATTCCCTGATTTGGTGCTAATCTCCTCCTCTATCTCTCCATCGCTGCTGCTGAAGGAGAACTTGTAAGAATTTTCTTCTGGATCTTCAGAAGGCGGCGAGCGAGGGTGACGATTTTCCTCCTGAACCACTGACTCAAAATCATCGTTGTAGCTGTGGACTGATGGTGACGCGCTGGGTTTGTGCTCCGAGTCGTCCTTTCTCGGGGAAACGTCTGGAGTGGAGTCTATGGGTGAAGGAATCTCTGGGAGTTTGGGTTCTTTTGGTTCTGGCTTAGTTGCGAGTGAGGAACTGGATTTAACATCTTCAGAATTATTCACAAGTTCTCTCTCTTCATGGCTGTCTTTTACAGCAAGAGCAATTTCTGCTTCATTTTTAGAGAAATCCTCTTTTGAGTCCCGGCTTTTCAGATTAAGCGCCGGATACGAGTGTTCTGACTCGGACAAATTCGCCCTTGGAGTTTCCAGCTCCTCTATGACCTCCGACCTCGGGCTGGAGGCTAAGCTCTGATTGGACGAGGTGTCCGGTTCCAGTCTGGCGGGGCTTTTGGGCCGGATGTGTTCATCGTGCTGCGGTTCAGGTGGACTCAGATGATTTGGGCTTCCCAGTACCGGTGTTGGGGTCACAGTGGGAGGATCATCATCTGAAAAAGGAAAGAGACAAAGCAACAAGGCGTGTGGGTTTTTTAATTTAATGTCAAACTCACAGCTAAATACTGCAGTGAAGCATTTCCTGTTGCCTGGTGAGGATGAGGACGTGATGAAGGTGAAGGCTAACACGGTTACGTCCTAAACCGCAAACTATTGCACTGAATAATAAGCAACTGATGCAATGTGATGGTGTTCTTTAGTCTGTGTATGACTGGCACGTGCAGGTTTAAATTATATCAATTTGTGATTCGTTAAATTCGTCACTTCTTTACAGCGCATCTTGAAAAATTTGAAAACTGCGAAAAGTTAATTATCTTTTATAAATTAAAGAAAATAACGTTTTCTAGATTTGTTACATGTAAAGTGAAATACTGCAAGTCGTTTTTTTTTTTTTGCATTGTGCTGATTACAGTTTACAGCTCATAAAATAAAATAAAAATCTGAAATCTCAATATATTAAAACATTTCATTTGGAGTTTGAGTAAATTACTATTCATACAATATCAATACCGAGTATCCCTTTATAGAGAAGATTGCTGACTTGACACTTGTCCGGAAAATGATAATCGACCCCCTCCACAAGTAGGATAAGCCACAGAAGGTCGGCTGTTCACAGAGTGCTGTATCGAAGCACATTCATGAAAAGTTGACTGGAAGGTAAAAGTGTGGTAGGAAAATGTGCACAAACAACATGGACGACCGCGGCCTAAAGAAGATCGTCGAGCAAAGCCGATCCAAGACCTGGGGAGAGCTTCACGAGGAGTGGAGACGGGCTGGAGTCAGTGCATCAAGAGCCACCGCACACAGACGTCTTCAGGAAATAGGCTACAACCGTTACATTCCGAGTATCAGACTCCTGAACCTGAGACGACGTCAGAGGCGTCTGGAGGTAGAGAGGAGAGGCACAGAATCCAAGTCCAGTGTTTCCACACTTGGTGATGATTTGGAGTGCCATGTCACCTGCTGGTGTCGGTCCACTAGATTTTAGAGAACTTCATGCTTCGGTGTTCTGATAAGCTTTATGGAGATGCTGATTTGCTTTTTCAGCAGGACTTAGCACCTGTCAAAACTACCACTAACTGCTGACCTGAGCTGAACCCAATAGAGAATATCTGAGCTGTTGTCAAGAGAAAGATGAGAGACACCTGAGCTGACCCGCCGCACTGATGCAGTAATTCATGCTAAAAGAGCCCTGACCAGAAATTTTCATAAATTGACATAATTTATCAGAATTTCTGAAGCAAATTTAAATAATCTAATATTTTGAAATACTGGATTTTTGGTTTTCATGAGCTGTAAGCTGTGATCATAGAAGTTATACCAAAAAAAGGTTTGAAATATTACATGTAATTAATCTATAATATTTAAAATTTAATAATAAAATAAATAAATAATTTGATAATAAAAATTTCCCTCGGTAAATTAAATTACATAAGAAAATTAAATTTTTCAAGATGCACTGTAGATCTTATCTGCAAAGAGAGTTGAGACTTTGACAGTGTTAGTGTTTACGCACCACTCAGCACCGGAGACTCCGTGTGTATCCTGTCTGATCTCTCGGACTCGGATTCGTAACTCCTTCCTGTGAAACTCCTCTCGGTTTCAGACCTGTGAAGCAGAGGTGTGAAGTTTTATTCAGATCACAGAGAGCACTGAGATCAAAGAGGAGACGCAGCATGGACATGGCGTCTGACCTGTCTGGGGTGGAGGTTTTGGTGCTGGACTTGTGTGAGCCCGACGTCGGAGTCTTGATCTGGGGTTTAGCCGAAGTGGCACCGTCCGCTTCACTCAGCTCGGCTTTGGTCTTCTCGATGAAGTCGTTGTAGGACTGCGTGGACAGAGACAGAGATGTAGGATTACACTACTTTTATTTTGTGTGTGTGTGTGTGTGTGGATGTGTGTGCGTGCGTGGGTGGGTGGGTGTGTCCTTACCTCCAGCTGTTTGAGCAGACTGGCCTCTTGAGCTTTCAGTCTCTCTTTGTGTCTCAGTCTCTGCTCCTTCTTCAGACGCTGGACTTCAGCTTTACGCCTGCGAAGCTCCGCCCTCAGAGCCAGGACACGCCCCTCGATGTCGCTCTGATCCGATGCTGCCTCTGCATGGGGGCGAGGGAGAGAGATTAGGAAACAAACTCAGCTTTCTGGTGTTGGACGCAGTGATTTAAAGCTAAAGTGAGTGTGTGCGAGTGTGTGTGTTTTTCTGACCAGATGTTGGAGCTGATGAAGGGAGGTCTGGCTTCCTGGAGCTGCTGTGTGAAGTCACTTTACTGGTGGAACTCGCATGAACTTGGGGAGACTGTAATACACACACACACACAGTTAAAATTAGTGTTCACAAAACGAAAGAGACAGACGCACGCACGCACGCGGAGCGAAAGAGACAGAAAGACAGACAGATGCACGCACACGCGCACGCGGAGCGAAAGAGACAGACAGACAGACTGTCTCTTTCGCTCCGCTCCGCGTGCGTGCGGGCGTCTGTCTCTTTCGCTCCGCGTGCGTCTGTCTCTTTCGCTCCGCGTGCGTGTGTCTGTCTGTCTGTCTCTTTCGCTCCGCGTGCGTGCGTGCGTCAGACAGACGCACGCACGCGCGCACAGGTCTGA
>JAOVVA010000032.1:16320066-16330419 GCA_028565275.1 Leiocassis micropogon
GGGGTTGATCAGGGTAAAGGTTACTCGGGTTGATCAGAGTAAAGGTTACTCAGGGTTGATCAGGGTAAAGGTTACTCTGGGTTGATCAGGGTAAAGGTTACTCAGGGTTGATCAGAGTAAAGGTTACTCGGGGTTGATCAGGGTAAAGGTTACTTGGGGTTGATCAGGGTAAAGGTTACTCGGTTTGATCAGGGTAAAGGTTACTCGGGATTGATCAGGGTAAAGGTTACTTGGGGTTGATCAGGGTAAAGGTTACTCGGGTTGATCAGAGTAAAGGTTACTCAGGGTTGATCAGGGTAAAGGTTACTCGGATTGATCACGGTAAAGGTTACTCTGGGTTGATCAGGGTAAAGGTTACTCAGGGTTGATCAGGGTAAAGGTTACTCGGATTGATCAGGGTAAAGGTTACTCTGGGTTAGTAATGGTAGTGAAGGTGTGTGAGTTATTTGTAGAGGATCGAAGCAGTTCTTTTAGGTGGTTTCCGCCTCTTTATGATGGATCCATTTATAACGAATCATAAACTTAAGCTGAATTTCTACAATTAGCCGCTATTTAACTCCAGACTTTCCTGAACTGACACAAGTAAAACTCATGATTAGTCAAGCATGTCCACCGTTCTGCTACAAACTGCTCCGAGCATCACTTGGTCACATCAGTTATATTGGATGATGAAGAGATGATTCCCAACCAACACTGCACTCTCTAACCACACGCTGTGAAGTGATTTGAGGATCACCCCTGGACTGTTTGCTAAGTGTTCATTTTACGCTAGCTATGCTGAGATGGAATTCTCCAAGATCTGGTTTTGAATGTTCATGAGAAGGAATCCTGAGCAGGGAGATGGAGGTGGCTGTTCACAGGTGCGCTGACAAGACAGGAAGGAAACACACTGACACTGGGTCTGCTTTTATAAGTGTTGACAAACTATAGCAGGTTCGAGAGGAATCGTAGCAGTCTCAGTAAATCCTGAGGTGATCTAGCAGATGCCTTTATCCAGAGTTAACCATTTTTATCATATTATACATCTGAGCAGTTGAGTGTTAAGAGCCTTATTCAAGGGCCCAACAGTGACAACTTGTTGGTTTGAACCTGGGACCTTTTCAATTCAGTTGAATTTTATGATTCAATTCAATGGTCATTGTTTTAAAGCAGCTTCACAAAATGAAAAGAACATTTATGGAAGTGTTTATGAGTGAGAAAAAAAATGTGTTTAGATAATTGTGAGATTGTGAGAATGTCCCTGATGAGCAATTATATAACGACATCATGTGTTAGGCTGCTGGAAGTTCAGTATAACAGAAGTTGTCCAAGTTATCATGGAGTCCAGTTCAGCACAGGGACGAGTCAGCAGATGCAGAGGACAGAAGGGGGTCTGGATCACTAGACGGTGAGCAGCATGTGTAGAATCTTAAAGCAGAATCCAACTGGAGCTGGTCCTTCTCTGGATGCCTCAAGATCTTCACAGAGTTGGCCACTGTTTACTGGAGCTGGCACAATCTCCAGATGCCTCGGGAACATTAGGTCATATGAGATGGAGCGGGACTGTCAGGGCGGGTAGGGAACCCAAAAGCGGTCTCACACCCCTCTCTTCTTTTTGCAGGAGTGTTCGGATGAAGGCAATGAACCAAGTAAAGCTTAAAGTCAAATGAGTCAGCAGTGCAGAGTCAGAGTCAATTAAATCTGTTCACGTTCCCGCTTCAGGAGCCTGATAGTGTCTGTTTAAAAAACACAAAATGAAGAACAGAGTCAGTAAAACCACTCACGCTTCGGCATGGAGTCTGGAGCAAAAAACATGAAGCGAGGAGGGCCGCAAAATCAGTCGGAAGCATGATCAATAAATTCCAAATCGTTAGAGCCGGATCCAGGGTGAAGGAACGAGAGCAGGGTCGAGATGCACAGAGAGTCAGAGCAAAGAGGATGAGATGTGCTTTGAAAGGCTCGCAGTTATCCGGTGGTGAGTTGGAGCTGATGGCGTGATTATGAAGCTAAACGCTGAATTAACAGAATCAGAAACAGGCGATAGCGATCAGCATGGGAACTAGATGGTGGGAAGAGAGCTGGAAAATCCAACTGGAGTATGAAGGTGAGATCATATGGTAGGGGAACGCGGCTGACCAGAGTCGAGCGACCGAGAACCATCAATCACCATCTCACGAACAGGTCAGGTGACGAACGTGGGAAAGGTCACTCAGGGTTCATCACGGTAAAGCCTACCCCCGCGTAGTGATGATGAAATGTTACACCAGGGGATTAGCTTACTCACCCAGACTAACGCTCTAATCTTACTAACCCTAAGGAACCGTTAGACTTTACTATCACCGAGTACCTTTTCAACCTGACTAAAGGTTAAAGGTCACTCAGTGTGACATGAGTGGGTTTATTTTGCACTCACTGTGAGTTTGTGAGTTTGTATTTTATGGAAATAACTTTACGTATATGGTGAGATTTAGGATTTCGTTTAAGAAATAAAATGAAATATCCCGGGAGCTGATTGTGAGATTCTTTTGCGCAGCAGCAAACAGTAAAGAACTGGAGGCTTCGAAACCTGAGAAGGAAGACGAGGAAGCGGCGAATGGTTCAAGAACTCCGCCAGACAGCATGTTCATCTTCAAACCTCACAATCCGTAAGAGCTCCGTGCTTTTATGACTAAATGAATATTGAACTTTTTGCTCAGCATCTGTTTAACTCTCTCTCTCTCTCTCTCTGTCGCTCAGGATCCGCAGGGCGTGTCATTATGTCGTTAATCTGCGTTATTTCGAAATGTGTATCCTGTTGGTCATCGCTGCGAGCAGCATCGCTCTGGCGGCTGAAGATCCTGTGGCCACAAACTCGGACTGGAATAAAGTAAAGCCTTTATGATGTTGTTTAGAATTAAAGCTAGACACATGACACGGTCGGGTCGCTAAGCACTTAACAATAGCCAGGCCTTATTACTGAAGAATCCATCATTAAACACTCAGACCAACAGAAAGATGTATTAACCGTTCATTATGGCTTTGTGAGAGGAAATTGTCTTCGGGATTAAATGAACCAGAGCCGCGCGGAGACAGAATCACTGTCGGGTTATATTTAGCGTGCTAATGTCGCTATTCATTTCTCTGTATTATTGCGGCGAACAGAGAGAGAGAACTCGTTCATGTCCAGGGCTGGTGATGTGTGCAGGCTGTAACTCGTATTCATGCTGCGTTATGATGTTTCCTCCAACAGGTGCTGCGCTACTTTGATTACGTCTTCACTGGAGTTTTCACGTTTGAAATGATAATTAAGGTGAGTGAGTGTGTTTCCTCTCGTGCTGTGGGGGAGAGAGATGGTAAACGCTCTAATGGAGTCGTGCCTGAGTTTTAACGGTTCTGATGTTTTTCTTGAAAGCGAAATAAATCCTAAACTCTAACCCGTCAGAAGTCCCAGATCCCAACACACACTAACCTGGTTTAACTAAGAAATAGTAATGTACTTTACTGAATAAATATTTAACCTACACTCACTCTGAGTAACTCTGAGCCATATTACAGACTAGGGTTAGGATGCGACATTAAAGGTTAAAGACTTTGTAGAAATAGTTAAAAGGTTGAAGGTAAAAATAATCTGATCAGCTTTAATGTAATCAGTATATATTTGCGTGTTTTAGATCATAGCGGCGTTTCACATCACTGCTTCTTATTAGCACCGTCACGGTTTTGGAACATGTGAGACAAACTGGTTTAAATGCAGGAAGAATAAACATACAGTGTTCTGTCCATTCATCTTTGAAGGTTCAATTTTCATAGTCTACTTTCCTTTTTTTGGAGTAATTCATGCTGTCACGCTTTCGTTTGTGTTTCGTGAGGATTGTAGAGGCTTTTAGGTGCATTACAGTCGTGTCTCTGTCTATCACGTGTTAGGCTTTTTTTCAAGAGATCTTTATAGCCACGTCCACCTTGAGGGCAAAAGCGCTACATTTGGAAAAAAAAAAAGCCCTGGATGCTGTGAAATAATCTGGCACAAAACTGCTCATAACTTTATTTCTACTCAACATTTTGATTCTATTTCATGGCGCAGGTTTAACTTCAGACAAGGACAGGCAACGTTTCATTAAATTCTGTCCAGACAACATCGGCTGGACAGACAGAGACTGGTTTCGGGTCCTCCAGTGTATGAAACATAAAGATATCATTGAACGAGCGAGTTCTGAATAATGTACAGACATTTCTTTTATTTATATAGACATGAACTCCGAGTTGATTTTTAGTTACTGAGTGACTCAGTGACACTCATCTTTTACTGATTAAATATAAAAATAATTTATTTAACCCATACTTTATCTCAGTATCTCTGGGGAATATTCAACATTTTTAACGTATTTTTTAAAATTTATGTTGAAAATTAAATTACCTCTTTCTATTTAACAATAGTTTAACTTTGACTTTATGCTGTAGGTAATATTTAACCTGTACTGATTTAAAATAACTTTACATCATATTTAAGTTCACGTAGGCGACTTTCCTTCATTACCGAATTTGTCCTCAGTACTGGCTTAAGATTGTTGGAGTTCAGTTTAGGCTGATTCAAGCTTTAAGAGAAATCCGAGGTGTGAAACTGCTCAAAATATAAATTGTAGTCGCTGAATAAAGAAGCAGCGTGTCAGTAGTGCTAGTGGTGGTTCTCCTGGACTTCACTGGTGGGTCAAATGTGTAGAACTTCTGCAATTTGCTCCTATTTGTACCTTCACAATTTCAACGCAGACTTCCTCTCGACCCCGCGGCGATGCCGTGATCATGAGGGCGGGGCCAGGTGTCTGTTCATACGCGAGCTGACCGTACGACGTCATCAGTACATCAGTGAGGACCTCGTACCATTTGGTGTGTAATGTGTAGCTAATCTGTAGGAGGTAAAAGGCAGGTCATGTTACAGAATCGAGTGACCAAGATCCAGTGCTCTGTTCAGGAATGTGCGAATTAGAAATTAATTTGATTAACCTGATTAACTCATTAATCCTTTAACCTTTACTAGCACAGACTGAGATTAAAACTTATATTAGAATCGTGTAGACATAATGTGAATACATGAGTAATATATACAGTATACCATGTGTGTGTGTGTGTGTGTGTGTGTGTGTGTGTGTGTAGATGATCGAGCAGGGCCTGATCCTACATGATGGTTCTTATTTTCGTGATCTGTGGAACATTCTGGATTTCATCGTGGTGGTTGGAGCGCTGGTGGCATTTGCTCTTACGTGAGTGTGTGCTGCTGTCTCACACACACACACACACACACACATACACACACACACACACACACACACACACACACACACACACACACTCATACATGACTCATGCTACAGGGTCGTGTCTAGTGATTTATTTTAGTTGAACCCTGTATTAGGCAGCTTACAGTCACCCAGTGTACAGTTTAACATCTCCAACAGCTTTTGACCGCGGCTTTAAAAAAAATGTGTAATTCCTCGAATAACCACTAGGAGCAAAAGTTCAGTCTTTATTCCTCATATATACATTACCGCACAGTGAAGTTCTTAATTCTTTGCATAATCCAACTTCAAAACCGCCAACCTTCCATTCAGTAACTTGGAGTCTTAACACACTGAGCCGCCACCACCGTCCCCTAAAAGTGAGGCAGTCGCCATAGATCCCCATGTTAAAATGTCCAACTTTACAACAGAAATAAACGTTTTGTTATGGTCTGTAATTTTGGTCTCTATAACTATATTTCCCATTCATGACAACTGTACAGGGGGTGAATATTTATGTAACTCAAATTATATTAAGCCATAAATATATGCATAATTAGGGGCATGGCCGATTTGAGTGACAGCTTCATTGTAGGCGCGCATGCATTTCTGATATACAGACATTATCCAGTCTGTTATTTCCTTTTTATCCCAATCTGGCAACCTGGTCATTAACTGTCCTGCCCTCTGTTTAATAGCTGTTGTTTCAGTTCTTGTTTTTGACCTCTAGATGGACGAGTAACTCTGTGCAGGTCAAATCAACAAATTATAATAATGTTATATCCATAAAGAGATGATGATGATCGTTTCAGCTGTAGTTTAAAACTGTGATTGAGGTCTTTATGAAGATGGATGTTGGTTTAAGAGAAAATGATTTATAGGTAATGTTCATTAATTGTTCTCTAAGAACACTATATAGGTGGCATTTAAGGTGCTTCAAGTCTTAGATTAGAATTTATCAAAATAAAATAAAATAAAATACACTTTTTATATTTCTTTGCTAAAAGTCTATGCTGTAAATATAAGCAATAGTTTTAGTTTAAATCATATTTAACAGCGGTTTATTGTGCAGCGCCCCCTGCTGGTGCTTGTTTACCAGGGTTTACATGAGTGTAGGAGAATCGCATCACACCGTAGAATCATTCTGATGAATAATTATTATTGTTTGTAAATAAAATGTTTTTTTTTTATATCAGAGCTTCCGGTCATGCTGTCGTGTTTCATGCAGCTTTAAAACTGAATGTTTTGTGTGTTTATGAAATCTGCTTTTCTTTGGGCTCCGACACAAACAGCTGAATATATGGAGTGATAAACTGTATATTATAGTATATTCTTAGGTTTTAAACACTTTGTTTGTTACAAATTCAATTTCCATTCTGTTTAGTAAACAATAAGTTATTGTGTGTGTTTTGCTAAAACCTGATAAATGTTCCACGTGTGTAACGTGTGTGAGTTTTTCATGTGTACACTGTGTGTGTTTGGCTCACACACTCACACTCACACACTGCACACACACTCAGAGCTCTGTTTGCAGGTTGTTTATGTTTGTTTATGTGTTTGTTTGTTGGGTGGTTCCTGTGGGATTGTGGCTCCTCCCCCTTCTTCTGCCAGGAATGTACTGGGGTAAAAAGACACTTATTACATCTGTGTGTGTGTGTGTGTGTGTGTGTGTGTTTCACAATTTGAAATTCATAAATCCTGAGTGTATAGTGGTGTGTGTGTGTGTGTGTGTGTGTAACAGTGTAAAAGGCAACAAGTAACTTTATGAATCCTGAGTGTGTGATTGTGTGTGTGTGTGTGTGTGTGTGTGTGTCCTGCAGGAATAATAAAGGTAGAGACATTAAAACCATTAAGTCTCTGCGAGTGCTGCGAGTTCTCCGGCCTCTGAAGACGATCAAACGACTTCCAAAATTAAAGGTGAGAGAATGAATGGGCGGAGCCTGTTAGAAACAAAGGCAGGGTTAATTAGGATGAGTGGGCGGAGTCAGAACAGGGAAATGGCTGGAATGTAGAAATAAATAAAAATAAAACACAATCATGAAGTGAAGAACATTTCAACATGTGAGTCTGTTTCAGCGTCTGGAGCTTTAAATTCTAATGAGCTCCTGCTAGAAAACACTAAAGTATAAGAAAAAAACTTACTATATGTAGGTACTATAAGTAAATAAATAAATAATAAATAAGTCAAGACACACACACACACACACACACACACACACACATGATATAAGGTTCTGATGTGAAAACAGAGCAAACATTTGTAACACTTTATTTTTATATTTGTACCACCATTGTGTGTGTGTGTGTGTGTGTGTGTGTGTGTGTGTGTGTGTGTGTGTGTGTGAAGGCGGTGTTTGATTGCGTGGTCACGTCTCTGAAGAACGTCTTTAACATCCTGATCGTCTACAAGCTCTTCATGTTCATCTTCGCCGTCATCGCCGTGCAGCTCTTCAAGGGCAAGTTCTTCTACTGCACCGACGGCTCCAAGGACACGGAGAAGGACTGCCAGTGTGTATAAAACACACACACACACACACACACACACACACACACACACACACACTAACACACTAACACACTAAAATGTTCAGCTCATCATTTAGCTTTACTCTTTCATGTAACCTCTGCTGCGTGTGTGTGTGTGTGTGTGTGTGTGTGTGTGTGTCAGAGGTTACTACATCGACTACAACAAGGACAAGAAGGAGGTGAAGAAGCGTGAGTGGAAGAGACACGAGTTCCACTACGATAATGTGATCTGGGCGTTACTCACACTCTTCACCGTGTCTACAGGAGAAGGCTGGCCTCAGTAAGTGTGTGTGTGTGTGTGTGTGTGTGTGTGTGTGTGTGTAATGTAGACTAGTAACTGGAGTTGAACAGAAAACAGACATGAAACAATGATGGGTCTGGGAGGAACTCCAAAAGTTCTGCTGCTTCAGTGTGTTTAGATCTGTGTGTCAGATGTTTCTCTGGTCTACTGAAGTATAATTACACACATTTAATAAGTGTTAAAGACTTTTATTGACATTACATTAAGTTTATATAAAGACTCAGTATTTACACTGTTGATCTTCTTTATTAAGACGTCTGCACTTCGCCCTGTCATGCTGTCAATCATCTTCTGTTCCCCACCCTGACTGATGGCGCCGCCCATTCTTACATAATCAGTGCTGGAATTTGTGTGTTTTTTGCTTGTCCACCTGCCTCTTGAGGATCGACCACAAGTTCTCCACACGATTAAGGTCTTGGTCTTGGAGCCAAGACACTTCTGTCTGCCTTCTGCCTTCTGACGAGGAGCTCCATCGTGCTGGAAAAGACATTGTTCATCACCAAACTGTACTTGGATGGTTGTGAGAAGTTGTTCTCGGAGGATGTTTTTGTACCGTTCTTTATTCATGGACGTGTTCTTAGCAACAACACACATGAATGAACAGGACTGATGGTTTGTGCCACGGCTGCACTATGCCTCGGTCAGCCACAGGTGGCTTTTTAGGGGTTTGCAGTGATCCTTGTCTTTCAGATCATGCTCAGAACTTTCTCAGTGGTGGTGGAGGTGGTCCTCCAGGTAGGCCCCAGCTTAGTATGTGTAGGGCTGGAAGGAATGTCTCCAGGAAGATCTCCTGGGCCCCAAAGAGTATTGGCAGCTCTGTGATGTGTCTCGGACCTGTCATGTGAGACTAAGGCCAACTGAAAGTTTCCTTTGGTGAGAATGAAGATGGAGATGATTCAGGCTCACGCTACGCAAATTGAAAGTGTTAGATTCTGGCACCAGATTGCAGTCACTACACAAGTGCAGCAACCTGTCAGTTCCATGTCCATGTGAGGTCAGCTGCCACTGGGAGGTGTGATGGTGCTGGGAGAAGTTTTGCTTCCACACCAGGCCAGTGGATTTGGTGTTTATTTAGTCGTGGATTTTTTTGTTGCACACCTTCATTTGGATTCTCAAGGGACGTGAGTGGACCAGGTGCATTACTGGTCCAGCAGTGAATTTGTGGATGGCCACCATGTCCAATACCTCATGGGCTGAAACCAATGTCAGGGGACCTACAGTGGATCATCTAATCTGAACCTGTTCCTCGTTCCTAAATAAGGTCTTGTGGTTCATAGTTATGCACTAACACACTGATATGTGTGTGTGTGTGGCACACAGAGTCCTCCAGCACTCGGTGGACGTGACGGATGAGGATCAGGGTCCGAGTCGAGGGAACCGGATGGAGATGTCCATCTTCTACGTCATTTATTTTGTAGTTTTTCCTTTTTTCTTCGTCAACATCTTTGTCGCTCTCATCATCATCACCTTCCAGGAGCAGGGAGACAAGATGATGGAGGAGTGCAGCCTGGAGAAGAACGAGGTAGAAAACACACACACACACACACACGCACACACACACACACACACACACACACAATGATAATAAAACTGATAATAAAGACAGAAATCGAATTCTGCTTCATTATGATTTTATGTTTATTTTATCTGCTCTCAGTCTGATGTAATAAAAATAAAAAAGGTTTTATGTTCTGGTTTATGGCGGAATTTATCGCTCTGCTGTTAGCAGTAATGACGTTACTGCAGTGTTTATTTCTGTTTTAGTCTTTTAGAGGCAGAAATATTTTCTTCATATTTGCACTTATTATTATTATTTACGTTTATTTAACAAAATATTTAATTTCATTACATAATTTTTTTGTTTTGTTTGTTTGTCTTGTAAAAACCAGTGACTGCATGTCATTAGCCGTGAGTGAGCATGGTACATACGCTATAGTGTTGACTAACGGGTGGATTAGCATTAGCAATAGATTCAGGCGCATTAGCAGTGCTAGTCGCGCCTTCGGTAAAAAAAACGAGCTGAAAGTATTTTTCTTGTTCTTCTCATTCTAAAGTTTTCATTTCAATAATTTTTGTCTTCTCTTCACTTGTTTTTATCGTTCAGAGGGCGTGTATCGACTTCGCGATCAGTGCTAAGCCGCTAACGCGCTACATGCCGCAGAACCGCCACACGGTCCAGTATCGACTCTGGCACTTCGTGGTGTCGCCCTCGTTTGAGTACACAGTGCTGACCATGATCACACTCAACACCATCGTCCTCATGATGAAGGTACACACACACACACACACACACACACA
>JAOVVA010000032.1:16334505-16357246 GCA_028565275.1 Leiocassis micropogon
ATTCAAACATCTCTCGGCTTCTTAAGCATGCCGAGAGAACCATTCAGTGCCGCAGTATCTCACTTGTGTGCCTCGCGTTTTACTTTGCCCAGTGTTTTTCCGTGTGTTCTAATCTCGTTCTCGACCCTGTTTCTCTGGTTTCTCTCTCGTCTTTGCACCTTGACACCCCTGCTACTATCGGACTGACTAATGTGTATGACCTTGCATGCTCTCTGGATTTCGTATTGGTACTAACGTTTCTGGATTCGTTTGCTCTCGCTGCTGGACTCCCGGTTACCGACCTCGCCTGGGAAAACGATACTGTTTATCCATTCCCTGCAAGGCGACTGTCATTCCGTGCTTAAGGACTTCCGTGTTCAAGCACTTCCGCATTCGCAGACATTGGAGAGAAAGCTTACGTTGCGCGCTGACCTCCTTTCTCTCCGCGGAAGCTAAATCGCTGAAATTACCATCCTCTGCACGTGAAGCGGATTTACAGAGAGAGACGCTAGCGGGATTTTCCCCTTGTTCAACTTCCGGGATAGTGGACATTCCCTCGCGTCATAGCCCCGCCTCCAACCTCTTCACTAGCGGTTTCTCCATTCACTCCCGTCATTCTCTGGCTCACACACACACACACACACACACACACTGCTTCTCTCCTCTGCGCCTGCGTACCAAGGTTCCTGTGTGTTAATAAAGCTCTCAGAAATCCCTGTTTATCTGCTATTGGGTTCACTGTCACTCAGTCAGTCCCGTGACAACGTCAAAAGTAGTATTTTAAAATCGATGCGAAATTTCACACAGACACACACATACACACAGAGTGCTTCTTCCTGTTCTGTGTTTTGATTGATTTTTTCTTTTCTCCTGTCTGTGACAAACCTGATATGTGTTTGTCTTGTCAGGAATCCGTGTATACGCTGGAGTTACGTGGCCACCAAGTTTTTACAGGTAGGTTCTGATGTTGTTTCTGTGTGTGTGTGTGTGTGTGTGTGTGTATGTGTAATAACCTTAACCTTTACCGCTGTGTGACTGTTGTTGCAGGTCCTGGGCTGTTTATTCTACGCCTATTATGTGTTTGTGCGTCTCTGCATCCCTCAGTTTCACAGTGTGAGCATGCAGCTCTTCGACCTTAGAGTGATGGTGCTCTGTATCTTCAACTCCATCCTGCCAGGTACACACTTATAGAACATGTGTGTGTGTGTGTGTGTGTGTGTGTGTGTGTGATAAATTTGTGTTTGGTAATAATTAAATTGTATTATATGGTATTTCAATAAATGTGTGCCTGTGTCCATGCAGGAGCGTTGATTCTCTTCTTGGCCTTCTTTGCCTTTCTGCACTGCTGGCTCAATGCGTTTGCTGAAATGCTGCGTTTTGGAGACCGAATGTTTTATAGGGTCAGAAACACCTTTACCTTCTATTACACACTTTTACAGCCCATTTCACACATTTGCAAGTTACATGTAGTATACACCTTTACAAGGCAGCACGTGGTGTAGTGGTTAGTCACTTTGCATCTCCAGGGTTCAGATTCGATTCCTCTCACAAGGTTTGTGTGCATAGAGTTTGCATGTTCTCCCTGTGCTTGGTGGGTTCCCTCTGGGTACTCCGGTTTCCTCCCATAGTCCAAAGACATGCAGATTAGAATAGTTCTTATTTCAAGGTCATATGACAAAATTGGATCAATACAGAGAAGATTAGCATGTCGAAAGGATGTGAAAGGATGACAATTTAATGATCCCAAATGATAATAATAATTCGAATCCAAAGTGACACATTTCACAGAGACTGCCCTTCTGTCAGTCACTGAGAAGCTCCTTGCTGCTAGATCAGCTAAACTGTCATTTGTCCTCATCCTCTTGGACCTCTCAGCTGCATTTGAAACAGCTTTGGAATCTGTGGCACAGCATGGCAATGGTTTGCTTCCTACCTAGAAGATCAGTCATATGAGGTGACATGGAGGGGATCCACATCTGCCCCATGTAGACTCTCCACTGTTGTCCCACAGGGCTCAGTACTTGGGCCACTTCTGTTCTCCCTCTATGCCCAGTCTCTTGGTAAGGTCATATCCTCACATGTCTTTTCAAACCATAGCTATGCAGATGACACACAACTTGTTCTCTCCTATCCTCCGTCAGACATCTCATCCTGGATGGCAGCTTATCAACTGAAATTGTCATGTCAATTGTTCTTTACCACATCAGAAGAGTTCGCCCATCTCTACCTACACAGGCTACTCAGGTGCATGTTCAGTCTCTTGTTATTTCAAGACTGGACTACTGCAACTCGCTCCTGGCAGGTCTGCCTTTGTCCATTGCACCATTCATCCTCTTCAGCTGATCCAGAATGCATTTGCATATCAACCTTCACAAGTTCTCCCACACCACCCCACTTCTCTGCTCCCTGCATTGGCTTTTCTGTAGCTGCCCAGCACCCACTTACCTCTCAGTTTTAATCGCACTATGCACTGCACTACGTTCCGTCTGATCCTGCAGCACTGCTCGGCTGGACCTACTGTCTCTCAGAGATCGAGGAAGACATGCATCTAGACTTCTTTCTGTTCGGGCACCGAAGTGGTTGAATGAACTTCCTCTAGATGTCTGTACACCTGTGTCTCTGGCAGTCTTTAAATGCAACTTAAGCTGTTTCTGTTTTTTCAGTAAATTGTGGTTAACCCGGTAACCCAGTGTAAGGATCTATCCAATGACAGAAACTAAAGCACTTTTGTTAGTCGCTCTGAATAAGAGCATCTGCCAAATGCTTAAATGTAAATGTAGACTAATTGTGTTCCAGAATTGCCCTTAGTGTATGAATGCGGGTGTGAATTTTCACCAGAGGATCCTACCACGGTTGTAAAATGGAAATAAATACAAGTGTCGCCACCTTTGGCCTACAGAGGTTCCTAGATGGATGGATGCATGAATAAATCTTTAAACAAAGCATTACTGAATGTTGCAGACCACTAGATGACTCCACAGGCCATTACAGACCACTGTACATCTTTAAAAACCATTGTAAACATTTATAAACGAGTACACACCATCATACCTCTTTAGATAGCATTACAGATCATTTTAATTCACATTACACACAGATTGTTTACAAACCATTGAAGACCTTTTAAAACATTAGAATGAGTTAACATATTTACATTTTTTGACATTACTGGACTTACACACATGCCAGTACAAACCTTTATGAACAAAACAGTTCAGTCTATTATTAACTATTACAAAATAAATAAAAAAAATTAACAACTGTTATAGACCTTCACAAACCTCTACAAATAAAATAATAGGTAGTCAAACTGAATAAACATTGGTTTTGTTTATTAGTGTGATTAATTACTGGTTAATTTCTGATGTATAAACTGTATCAACCCACAGGATTGGTGGAATTCAACGTCATTTGCTAACTATTACCGCACATGGAATGTCGTCGTGCACGACTGGCTGTATTACTATGTTTATCGGGACATCCTGTGTGTAAGTTACGTTCTAAAAATAAATAAGAATATATATTGGGTATAGAATATTTATTATTTGTCCTGTATCCTTGTTCATGTCCACAGATGACACAAAAACGTTTCAGAGCGACCGCCATGTTTGTGGTTTTTACAGTTTCCGCTGTGGTTCACGAATACGTCCTGGCCGTCTGCTTCGGGTTCTTTTATCCCGTTCTCTTCTGCCTCTTCATGTGCTTTGGAAGTGAGAAACTGATTTTGATTTGATTCTGTGATTTGAAAATCTGTTGAGGTGTTCTTAATGGTCGTTTTTTGCGACCCTCTGATCTTGCTGTTCGTGTCCTCAGTGATGTTCAACTTCATCCTGCATGACCGGAGGACAGGCCCGGTGTGGAACATCATCGTGTGGACGGCGCTGTTTCTGGGTTTAGCAGTTCTGCTGTGCCTTTACTCTCAGGAGTGGTATGCTCAAAAATACTGCCCCCTAGAGGAGGTAAGCACTACTACACACTGCCGGTTGTAAGAATGTCTGATAAAGTGGTACAGCGTACAAATGCCTTGCCTTAAGAACTGAAATTTTGCAAGAAATTTGCCTCGGCATACGAAGCATTTTCAGCATATGAGCGAATGAACCGAGCCAAACCGAATGCTGGCTAAGTTGCGTGTATGTCCGGGAACCGTTCAAACCTTGTTTGCGTCAGTGGAAAGCCACACAAGTTTACTAGTATTTTTATTATTTTTTGCATTTTGTGTAAGATTTAGTGGAGACTTAGCACCATGGGTAACAAGAATGTTAGCAAGGACGGGAAGCAAAGAAAAGGGAGCTGCAGAGAGAGAGATGCAGAGTTTCAGTTTGGTTTTTAAAGCAGCCGGTGCCAAGAGGAATAGTACATTAAGCTTAAGTGAGGGTTAATGTCTATTTATTTCATATTTTATTTCATTTACATGTCTTTTCTAAATGTTCAATTTTTGTTTTAATTTGCATATTAAAACAAATATGATTATATGAATATGCAGTGGAACCTTGGATTACGAGCCTAATTCGTTCCGGAAGTGGGCTCGTATATCAAAACACTCGTAAACCAAATAAAATTTTCCCCATAAGAAATAATGGAAACTCAAATTCTTCGTCTCACAGCCCCCAAAAAAAAAGTAAAAAAAAAAAGTAAAAATAAATCCCGACAGATAAGTGTTTCCGTTTGTGCACGCAGGCATTGTGTACATGTGTATATGTTCTTCCTCTCTTGAGTTTCACACACACACGCACACGGAAAGTTTTATCTGGAAAATAAACAAGAAATCTCTCTAATAACACTCGCGTGAGCGCATACTAACGGAATCACTGCTGTAAAGTAAAACAAACAAACAAATGAACCTGCACTTTACCTTTGAAAAGAATCGCGACAGAGCAGTGTTTCTATGTAGAACAGAGTGTGTGCGCGCGTAATCTGACACTGTGCCGGTTCACACACACTCTCACGCTCTCTCGCCTTTTACGCACGAACACACACATAACGACAGAGAGGGAGAAAATGGAGTTTTAACCTTCTAATGAGACTTTCTTTTGCTTTACACGCACGCACACACGTGTGTTATAAGAAACTTTTATTTTTTATCTGAATCTGAATATGTATTGGATTTATTATTTTGTTATTTTTTCAGCCTTCATTCCTGGACTTGCTGAAGCCGCGCTCATGGACCTGCTACATCCAGACCAGCCGTGCTGCCCAACACGCTTGAACTTTTTTACTTTTTACTCTTTATGCATTTTCGCACTACAATCACAGGCACAACAAGCGACAAGCGTTTTATATGAATTTTTATTGACATTTTTTAATAAACAACGCTTTGGGTATGGATGACATATTTTAATAGTTATAAGAATATAAATGTATGAATATATATTTAAAGACACTCAGAATCAGTGTCAGTTTCAGTGTTGGAGCTTCAGAGTTCTGAAAGGTGGCACCATTTTGTAACATGTCTTAATGGGCCAGTGGATGTATTCAGCATGTTCTCATTTAGCTTTACAATCAACAAATCGCACCTCGAGAGTTCTTCAAGTCATTACAGGTTCAAATAAGAAAATGAGCAAGATAAGGAGTTATGAAGGATCATGAAGGATCCTTGTGAGCTTAATCTGGATGTGCAAAACAAAAAAGTATGCAGTTACAGATTTGAACAATAAATGAGGTCATAAACAAGGAGGAAGAACAATGTGGCAGATCTGTGGTCACCAGTAAGTATCCAGGATCTGAAGATCAGGCAGCTGATAGAAGAAGCATCAGGACTAGGTCTTAGCTCAGGGTTCACAAAGCAGAAGATAAAACCATTTACATGTAAATAAATATAGTTACTGTTTAATGTTACAGTGAAGGTTTTGGATTATCCAGTGTACTGTAGGTGTCATTATTAGGGAACTGTCCTGCTGAAGGATTCTTACATGGTGCACGGATCTTCATAATCTTATTTTATAAAACGATAAACTTGTGTGTATATATTGTATAATGTTTATAAGTCATCACATATATATTCACTGTACACCAAGAATTGTTGTCACAATTGTCAGGTGGTGGTTGGGGTGCGAGGGGGCCAAAGATTCCCATCTCTCGTCTATAATAATTAGACAGTTTTCGATGGACTTGCATATCGAAGACTTGCATACTGAACGGCTCTTTTTACATAAAGAATGGAAGCTGATGCGTGTTTGGAGATGAGGTCTCTCTCTTATAGTCATTAAATTGCCAAAATCTATTAGATATAGAAACCTTTTGCATCGAGGTAAAATGTTTTTTTTTTGTAGACGAAGAGAACAGAATAAAATAGAACTTATCAGAATAAAAATAATGAATTATAATTTATTTATTGTAGAAGTTGTAATGTGGACTGAATGAAGCAGCAGTAATGAGGAGTTACAGGGTAAAAAAAGTTTAAAATGAAGAACAAAGTGTGTTATCAGTGATCGGTTCTCATCTTTATTCACTACTGCTCAGGACTGTCACTACCGTCAGCTATTCTAATGACAAAGTTACTTTGTTTTCAACTTCTATTAAAAAGTTTCCTATGATGAAACATCATGACTTTATACCCAGCACTTTCACTCTAAATAATATTACTGCCTTTCTATATGTGACTTTTTCAGCTGTATAACATCTGTGCCACAGGTTTGTATTTTAAAGAGCTTATGTATGACATGTTACTGGTCGCACATCAATCATACTGTTTTTTATAAAGAACTTTTAGAGGTATATTTTCCAGTAGGAAACCTTGTCATGCTGTAGGAATATTGATACTGTGATAAAAACTTATATTGTTAAATTGTGAGTAAAATTTGTGATTTTACAACAAAAACAATCCATAATGCATTGCATAAAGAAATCTGTTTAAATTGTCAGTGTTTTCTGTAATGTTTTTACACTGCACACTCAGACTGAATTTCACGAATTAAACCTGCTGAATCATTTCAGGGTCAACTTTTTAAACCAATTTTAAAATGAAGGTCAGAATCAGTGATGCAAAAATCACGTGTCCTGTTTAATGATTTTGTGTAGAAAAGCAGAGTGTGCTATTTTGGGAGAACAAACAATACAAAATGTTACAAGGTACAAAAGTACAAAACATGTTTATGGATGCTGGAATGTCTGTATATTCTAGTACAAGATGATCTGGTTGATCCATCAGTCAGGGTGTTATTTAATGCACACTTTTAAAATGAAGGTCAGAATCAGTGATGTAAAAATCACGTTCTGTTTAATGATAATCTTGATTTTGTGTATAAAAGCATTTTAGCATTTCTTCTGTCTCACTCGGACACACAAACCACTGAGACACACACGTCTGTTTCAGCACTTACTGATGACCAAAGGAAAACCTCACACTGCAAACAGGTTTTCCTCAAACACAGCAGGTGAAACTTAATTTCACATTATTATATTACAGCGATTATATTATATTGTTGTATTCATTTTTCTTGACCCAAAAGCTCTGATAAAAAGAGTAGTTTTAAGTTTTAACACCAGATTTAAAAGCATCAACAGTCCGTGGCATCCTCAGAGAGAGCAATCCACAGTCTAGGTGCAGCTGAGCGAAATGCCTGATCTCCTATAGTATGAAGCTTGGTCCAAAAGTCCAGTTGCATGTAGATGCATGTGAGGTAATAAGTTCTTTGAGATAGGGAGGGGCATACCGTTAAATACCCTGGTGGGTAAGGAGCCAGCATCAGCTGACATCAGCAGGCCATTTGTGAGACTAACTCTGCAAAAATCACATTTCCTATTTAATGATAATCTTGATTTTGTGTAGATGAGCACAGTGCTTTTTTGGGAGAACTAACAGTACAAAATGTTAAAAGGTACAAAGGTACAAAACGTGTTTGTGGATGCTGGAATGTTTGCATTTGCTAGTACAAGATGATCTGTTTGATCCAGCAGTCATCTTGATTTTGTGTAGAAAAGCATCTTAGCATTTCTTCTGTTTTACTCGGACACACAAACCATGCCATGCTGTGGTCGGGGTAGAAAACCAGACTGGCATTTCTGAAGCTACTTTTCCCAGCACTTTAGAAAGGAAAGGGAGATTAGAAACGAGCCTGTAGCTTGCAAGTACTTCTGGATCTAAGGTGGATTTTTTAAGAAGTGGTGTGATGACAGCAGTTTTCAGTGTAGGTGGAACATATCCAGTCTGGAGAGAGGGATTTATTATCCTGGTAATCAGGGGACTTGTGTCACAGAGGTGTCATAAAACCAGAATTAACAGAAAAGGGTCCAGAGCACAATTAGATGGTTTGATCTTTTTAACAATGAACTCAACCTCTTTGCTATGTAATGTCAGAGGCCATCCATCAAGACAGACAGTGCAGAGGAACTGGATAGAGATGAGCAGATGGTATCTATTTTTTTCCTGAAGAAATTAATATTGTTATTATCATCTCTCTGTAGCTGCCAATCGAAATTGAAAATTTTCCAGGAGGCGATTAATAGAAGAGAAAAGTTGCTAGGACTTTCCAGAGCTATTGTTAATGATATTTGAGTAAAACTGTGATCTTGCAGCTCTCAAAGCTCCTGGCCTTCTGATCCTCCCTGTAGACTTGATGTGAGGGAACATAAACATGTTGTTAAAGATTAAAGCAGTCCAGTAGTTGCAAAACACCCCGATGTTAACTGGCAGGAGGCGGTGTCTACATGAATGCCCCAAAGTATAATAATGTTGGCGGAAGTGGTACAGAAAAATGTAAGCAAATCATGCACCTCTGAGATAAACACTAAGTTTGGTTTAGGGAAGTCGAAAAACTAGCAGTATTGTCATGAGGAGAAGGGCTTCACATTCAAATAAAGACAGCGTAGGCAGAGGGAGGGGACACAGATCCAGTTGCTGTAGGAGCTGTTAATTTTGTAGCTAAGCCATCATTTAATTTAATGCTAAAAAGACCTCTGACTGATGCCATGTTTCCGTTATGCACATAAAATTCAAGCCTTTGTCTAAAATATGATCTTGTATGAAAACGGATTTATTTATGAGATTGTGATTAAAAATATCTATTTTCAGCGTTTTGGTGAAGTTAATTTCTGTAATGGCTGTAGTCCACTGAGATCCATTCCACGTCTTCTGTCCTGCTTGGTGAGTAGCGATCTTGGAAAGTTTCCCAAGCTGTCCGGCAGAAATCTTGCGGTGCTTCTCATGTTGTCTCCTATGCTACAAACAAAAACTGGAGCATCATTGCTCTGATGAGGTGTATGAGGTGTATAAGATGTGAACGACAGCAGTCCATACAGATGGAATGAATAAAGCAGAACAGACAGGCTAATGGTAAACTTGATGAAACTGTCTGTGGATATAGTCCGAGTTCCTTTATGGCGGCAATACATGTTTGAATGGAATAATTGTTATGTCTTAACATCTGCAGGATAGTGTACTTAAGAGTGAAACTTTCAGAGCTAGCCATCTGCAAAGCACAGAGATGCAGCCAAACAGGCTCAAAAACCAATGCGCATCGATACAACAGGGCAGACACCCAAAATAAAATCACTCAACGTCATTACAGCACTGTAAAATGCCCAAAAACTCAAGTTAAATACTAGATTAAAAAAATAACAGTAGCCTTTGGATTACGTATTGTCTATACAAAGGCAAAAAGATAAACTAAAAATAAAAATATCAGTAAAAGTAAAAATTATCAGTAAAAAGCAGCAGTAAAAGCAGTGGTAGAAGCGGCCAACATCCTCTCTCTACTGTACTGAGAAATGTTCTTCAGCACAACATTACCAGCTACCTTCTCTTTACATGATTACATCATTAGATGAACTGCTGCTTAAAATATATAAAAACCTAAGAGAAAAGTTGGTTAATAAAAAGTTTGACTAAATAGATGTAATTACAAACTTCACTGCCTGGTCATAAAAAAGTCGCACTCTTTAAAGTTTAATTTAGTCAGATTTATCTTTGCTTACAGTGCACAATGTGGCGTCCAGATCATCTAGCTGCGCATATCACATTCACACATTCACCAGCACTGATACTGGTCTACAAATCCAACATCACCCTTAACATCAAATCACGTATCACACCCAGCAGCGCACCACACTCATACACGCTCTGCATGCAAAGAGGAATGGATACAGCGGACGAACAGTGGACACAAGCAGATCAGATTTGCCCAGATCTGCTCCTTTAAATAAGACCTGAGTCAGGAGAGGGCCTTTCCTTTAACTCTCAAGGAGAATAGTATGAACATTGTGTCAAGCAACACAAGCAAAGAGACACAAGTCTGATCAGAGGCCAGTAGGAGATCATTTACCACTTTAACCAGCGCAGTCTCTGTGTGATGATGAGGCGTAAATCCTGACTGATAAAGTTCACAAATGCTGTTCCTGTGTATAGGTATTGGGATAACTGCTGAGCTAAAATATTTTCTAGGAAAATACTAAACTATGGGCCTTTTACAAATCTGCACAACTTCTGTAAATTAGATTTCTTCCATGTCCAATCACAATACTGTGCAAGAAAAAGGAGCCAATCATCTGTTCCTAAGCCTATTTAGAACCCAGAATTGTCTACCAGCATCCCACATTCTACTATTATACTTCTCTCTGCACTTTGACTGGTGACCTCATGTGACTTCAGAAGGTCCTTAGCACTTGGCAAGTCACTTTGCCAAGATATAAAGGTCTTTAGGGGGACTTTATAGAAGCTCATATAATAGAACCAGTGTTACTTTTCCTCAGCCTAGATTTACAATTCTCGTGTGATAAGTAACTCAGTATGTGGAAGTTTGTAGATAGGTACAGGACCTGTAGTAATGTTTAATTTTACTGCGTGTTACACTTCCAGACTGCATATAATAAGGATTCTGTTCATTAACACTTTTAATAAAATCTAATGAATTTTACCTGTATTTTATTTCAGACAATGTTCCTCCACTAGACGTTACTCATGACTACCCTCCTGTGAACCCAAATTTTTTTCACCAGTGCAGGAAAAATCCTTGTGTATCCAACAGTAGTGCGTTCCTCCATAAGTTTACAGATTCCTGAGCACGCTCCTTACTACAAATCACTGACCATCCAGGTTTCTCAAACCATCAATTTGGATACACCCGACCTAATTGTGTCACTCCTTAAGACGACTACAGAAAGCAGAAAAAGTAAATACAGTAGGTCCCCAATCGGAATGGCTATCACCGCCACCGCAAAACGACAGCGGCCAAAATAAATCAGTTGCATTTCAAAATCATTCGTGAAATGACCGCCAGGTGGCGCAAAGTGACATTTTCACTTGCCGCAGTTTTAAAATACAATTTAGTCATAAAAAAATGTTGTATCGAAGAAATACAATAGTGATGGTAATTTCCACATGAGTACTTTACACAACAAACATGAAAAATCTAAACCAGAGCTATTGATATGTACTATGTACATACTGTCACTGACATATGACAATAATGAGTCAAAAAAAACATTGGTTAAATGTTGTTTAGATCAAGTTCACTAGCTGACAATTTTATTCGTACAAAGTACAAACAGTTATATAGCGTATCTCTGTATCTGTTTATTGTTATTTAAGTTCTGGGTTATTTCGGGGACTTTAAACACACTGTTGTGTTGCTCATGTTGGCTCATATGAGATGTAGTGGGTCATTTACAAATGAACACCTGGTTGGGTTATTTTGAACCAACAACTGGTTTATTCATTATTCTTTCGTTTCTCCAAATATCAGCCTGCAAAATATATGAAATATTACTGTTATTGTGTCACAGGTGTAGTTTTAAGAGTTGTTTAGGTGAGAATGCGTGTGTATATACAGCTCAAAACCTCCATCACTTATTAAAGATAGCATCTATTTAGAAAAAATGCCCCAACGATTTCGGAGATTTGAGCTTCAGGAAATCTCCCGGCACTCTGCGCATAACATCGGGCCAACGCAGCCTCATGTCGAAGAGTTTATAAATGTTTTCTAAACGTAGGCTTTTGTTGTTTACTTATAATATTTGTTAATTCAATTTAAATAAGGTTTGGGCTCGGGATGTTGATTCGGCATCGTGATCCTCCTCTTTAATTTCCTATGTAGTCTCATCAGCTCTCAGCCGCATAAAGTTTTCCAGAGCGCACTGGCAGAAGTAGACTAATGATTATGAATGCGTCAGGAAAAACAGCAAGCAGACTGACTCTGACCACTTTAAAAATTCATTAATAAATTAGTGATGTCTTTGGTTTCGGCTGTAGTGATGAAGGTGATCATGTCATCTGGCCGTCTCTGCAGCAGTGGATGCGTCAAAAATAATACATCATCTAAATGTTTTTTTAAACAATTTTAGATGACAATACAAACAATACAGAACAGCGCACCCTGTTTGCTTTCAAACATTTACAAAATCATAATGTTTTTTGCTCCTTGTGAGTGCGCTTAAATAAAAGTAGAGTCTTATTAAGGCTATGTAGTCCTATATAGTTTTATTATATCGTTTTTGCACATTAATCTGGCAAACTTTTTCTGATGCACACCCAGAGTCAGTTTTCTGAAAGGCTAGATATAAAGGTATACATTTACTTTGCTTAAATTCGATGCAAATAAGAAACACCTATATTTAATTTCAATTCTAAATTTGTACTGTAATTTTAGTACTGTGATTCGTTTAAGGTTTCACTTGTATTTCATAAGGTTTTGCCAGCGGTGGTACAGCGCAAGGGGGGTTAATATAAAATTATGATGATCATAACAGCCTACTGCATTTCATTCTTATAATAACGCAAAAACACAAGCGGGGGTGAATGACATCAACATCTGCTGACGCAGTAGAACGTCCTGACAATGTTTGAATTATGAATTCGTTTAACTACAATGTTTCACTTGATTTTATCCGCTACTACGTGCAGCTTCAATAGAACTGTGGCTCATTAATCCCTGAGAGAATGAACTAAGGCCTGAGGCGTCAGTCTATAGTTATATACCGCCACTCAGTGGTAAAAACCAGCAAACGCACAAACCCAAATGCTGCTGCCGTGCGCCGCAGCGGTAAAACCAACATTCCGATTGAGTACCTACTGTAGTTATTTCTTTCCTTTATAGCTCTATATGCATGCTTATTTACCTTCCTTGAGCAAAATAGCAAAGTGAGTGCAGAAACGTTTAGAAGCATACTGAAGGATAAAACATTGGTAAAAATTCTCCAGAATGCAGGGTTTAATATGATTTTCACTAAAGCTTTTCATGGAAGTGGAGTTATTTTGGGGCCGTACTGTACAATAGTGCTTAATACTTGCTGGATAATGAACAGAGGCGCCCACTTTGCAGTCACACCGTCTCCCTTTTCCTAAATTCCAACACTTGGATCAGAGCTTAGTGACAGACTGACTGAAGGACTTGTTGCACTATGCTATTGATTTAGACATTAAGGTGCAGCTCATCCGCGTACAGAGTCGTATAAGATGCCTGCGACGCCTATTATAATGTGGACATTTTAACTTTCATACTCAGTGTGTTTATGATCTCATTTCTGATTTTTGGTCTGAGCTGCAAGCAGCACTGCAAAGAAAGAGAAAAGTCAAACAACAATAAGAGCTGTAACAGTCTTACCCACCTCAACTTACCTGATGTTTTTTGATGTTCTGTCCTATTATTACTGTCACATTTTAAATTTACAGCATTAAATTTTCTTATTTTAACAGAAGGTGAAAAACATGCAAATTGTGATTTTAGAATGTAAAGCCAGCTTGGATTTTTGTTCATGTTTCTGTCAGAAATTATTAGAAACAATATTTAATCATTTAAAGAATACAGTGGGACCTCGGATTTGAGTAACGCGGTTTGCGAGTATTCCCCAAGACGAGCAAAGATTTTTTATAAATTTTGACTTGAAAAGTGAACAAGTCTTGGTTTACGAGTACCGAGTATCATGTATCACGCATGCGCTCCTTGTTTTGATGCCGAGCGTCATGTGATCACAACTGAGCCAACGTTTTTTCTCTCTCTTGCGGTGTGGAATTATGGGTAATTGTCTCCCCTGCTGGGTCTTAGTGCGCGTCTCTCACTGGTATAATCAACATCCATACACGCGTATACTGTTTACTATAACACTGTGACCATGTGTGTGCATATAAAACATCTTTTATTTTGTGTTTGTATATGTACAGCCCGCGTGTACTGTTTATTATAACGTGTGTGCGTACGTGTAAAGCAAAAGAACGTCTCATTAGAGAGGTTAAAGATCCATTTTCTTTCTCTCCCTCAGCATCCTGTTATGTATGCGCGCACGTAATTTGACATTGTGCCCCCTCACCCACATGCTCCTCCTCTCGCCTTCACACCCCACCTTCTCCTCACGCCTTCACACACACACACACACAGAAACACTGCTCTGTTGCGGTTCTTTTTAAAGGTAAAGTGCCGGTTAATTTGTTTTTTATTTTTACTTTACAGCAGTGATTCCGTTAGCATGCGCTCACGCAAGAGTTGTTAGCGATGTTCCTTGCTTATTTTTTCTGATAAAACAGTCTTTCTGTTAATGTGTGTGTGAAACTCAAATAAGAGAGGAGGAAGTGTTACTGTGTAAGACAAAAAGAGGGGAGGGGCTGATTCCTCCTCTCCCCTTACATTAGCTTCACACACACACACACACACACACAGAGCGCCTGTGTGCAAAATAGGAAACACTTATCTGTCAGGATTTATTCTTACTTTTTTTTAAAGGTAAAGTGCAGGTTGCTTTGTTTTATTTTTACGTTATATGTTGTATATCTCTTTCTTTCTCACTTATCCCAGTGTTTCGCTAGTGCTCAGATAGCGTGGAAAGGTAATTTTCTCAGCATGCCAGAGCCATCGAACTGCCTGCTTCACATCTCCCAGGAACTACTTTAATGGTGCAAGTGGTGTTGGTGAATGATTGCGTGTACAGTTCCCACAGACAGATGTGTCTCTTCCACAAGTTGCTTGAGAATATTCTTTTCAGCACATATCATTTCTGTCTCTCTTTCTTGTCTACTCCCTTTTCCGAGCTCAGTCCGAGTCACTGTACCAGCACTAATTAGACATATTCTCAACAGGTACATGTTTCATGCCACTCACCTGCCCCTCGCTTACTTTACAGTATGACACACACAAACGCTACCACAACCACAACTCTGTGTTACATCTTTACTGATCTTTATAGTTTAATGGAATACATAGATTTTAACAAAGATATATTGTGACGGTTGTAGGTTAGAGTAGTTAAAAAGAAATGGAGAAATGAAAATGAGCTAAAAATATGTTTCCCAAACCTGGTCACTGGAGGACCACCTGTCCTGCACATTTCAGTGTTTTCTCAGCTCCCAGCAGACCTGACTTACCTAATGAGATAATTAAAAGCCTTAATTGAAGTAGATGTGATAAATCAGGGAAATAACGAAACTATGCAGGGCAAGTCCACCAGGAAAAAGGATAGGAATCATTTGTTTAAAATATTTGTAAATTTTTTTTGTTTAAATATTTTATATTAGAGATGAAGATGAGGGCGCGATTGAATCAGGTTGAGGGACAGTAGCAGGACATGATGCAGCAGGACCAGGAATGGTAATATAGTTTATTTATTTATTTATCTATTTATTTATTTGTACATCCCTCCCTGTATATTACCATCTCATGCCACACTGCCTAAACTTTTCTAGATCTGCCACTGCACACTGAAAAGTACAGAGTGAGGACTATCTGAAAGATTCACTTTTCAGTGAATAAATCGTTATCCAGAGAGGTTAAGGCAGGACAAAGGGTCCAGAAATCATCAGCAACAGAGACGATAATCTAATGGCAAGTATGGGAATGAAAAAAAAAATGAACTCAAGCTGCTTAATATATGTAAAAAACCTAACAGAAAATGTTTAATCAAATGTTAGATCAAACTAATAAACTAAGAAAATGTTTTACTAATCAATAGTTGGATCCAAGATGATGGCGAGCCTGTAGCACAAAATGGTGCTACTTTGTTTACTTTGTGTTGTAGCGTGTTTATTTCACACGGTATATCGACATTGGTGCAACAAGTGTTCATATATATACCACTGGCAGACACTTCTGGAACTTAATAACACGATAAACTACATTCAGGATGAGCTGCCGGTGGCCAGAGGAGGAGATATCGGAAACGGTGCGCGAGGAAGCAGAAGCGCGGCAAGCGGATTGGAGACCACCCCTAGCAGTTGGCTGGCTCTCTCGTCCTTCATCTTATCCAACGTCTGCTCCAGTTTTCATGGAGACATGGCTCAGCAACAGAGTTCCAGATGCCACTATTCAGCTAGCTGGCACGCTGATAAAAATGCAGCTCTGTATGGTAAGAATCAGGGCGCCGGCTTGTGTGTTTACATCAACACAGAATGGTTTAAGAACTCTAGAGAATTTATCGAGTATGTGACTGTTAGATGTAGACCTTTTTATTTCACGCAGGAATTCCCCCGCAGTTTTCATTATCGGAGTGTACTGTACATACCATTTAGTGCTAATGCTAAGGAAGCACTCTGTGAACTCTACGGCATAATCAGTGAACTGCAGAACACACACCCCGATGGACTGTTTAGTGTTGCTGGAAATGTCAACCATCTCAAGTCAGTGCTTCCTAAATTCCATGAGTATGTGGACTTTGCAAGGAGAGGGAAAAGCATGCTAGATTTTGTTTACACAAACATCGCCGGCGCATATCAGGCAGAGACCCATCCCTACCTCACCAGAAGACCTCAGTCAGTGCAGATCAAGAATTGCACCTCCAGTTCCATCACAGTGAGTACTGGGCCCTCAATGTCTTTTCTTCCTGAGAAGGCCTAGGAAAGCCCAGTTTCCACCACTAGTCCTCACCATCTTCTATACTGGACTGAATCGATATACACACATGCACAAAACTACATGCTTGGTAGGTTTCCTCCGGGTAACCGATCCTGAGCAGCTTCATTACTGTCTGGTTTGGGAATTGTGCCATCTCGGACTGCAAGACCCTACAGCAGATAGAAAGGACAGCCAAGAAGATCATCTGGGTCTCTTTTCCCTTTATCGAAGACATCTATACCACATGTAGCATCCGCAGAGCCACCAGCATTGTAGCTGATCGGACACACCCCTCGCACTTACTCTTCACCCTCCTGCCATCTGGAAAAAGGTACTGAAGCATTCATGCACTCACATCCAGATAGTGCAACAGCTTCTTTCCTCAAGCCATCCGTCTCCTTGACAAAAAGTAACTGGACTGATAAACATACACACAACCACACACACATATACAATCACACATACAATCACTCAGATAAACTCGACTACCTTATAACATTGGGACTGAACTGATATACACACATGCGCAAACACATTGATCAACAACCATCTAACAACTGTTCATACCAACCTGTAATTGCTTTTTTTCAGAATATTTATTAATTGTTATTTGCACAGGTGGCACGGTGGTGTGGTGGTTAGCATTGTCGCCTTGCACCTCCAGGGTTCGATTCCTGGCCAGGCTCAATTCCCGTCTCCATGTGCATGGAGTTTGCATGTTCTCCCCGTGCTTGGTGGGTTTCCTCTGGCTACTCCGGTTTCCTCCCACGGTCCAAAGATATGCAGGCTAGGCTAATTGGCGCTTCCAAATTGCCCATAGTGTGTGATTAAATGTGTAAGTGTGTGTATGTGTGTGCCCTGCGATGGATTGGCACCCAGTCCAGGGTGTACCCTGCCTCGTGCCCTACGCCTCCTGGGATAGGCTCCAGGTCCCGCGACCCTGAATACAGGATAAAGCGATATAGAAGATGAGTGAGTGAGTGAGTGAGAGAGAATGTTATTTGCACAAAACTCTTTTTTTATCTTTGCTGCTACTTACAAGGATCAGTGGCATCAGTGGTTGGGCCAATGTCATTTTGTCCACTGGCCCAACGTTGGCTCATTGGTGGGGCCAAAGATAGGTTGGTCCAATGATGGCACAACGTTGGTTCAGATAATTGCAAGGTTGAAAATTATAAATAGAATTAGACTCTTTTCATCATTGCCAATAATACGAAAACACATTTATGTCTCCAGGAATTCATTTATTAGATTTATCTGTGATAAAATGATTACAAACTAAGAAAATATATGTAACCATTATGGTGATAAACTACAAAATAAACACCTAGTACAAAAACTTTTTCTCTCAGCAAGGTGGATGAAAATAAATGCATACCTGTACAAAGTACCTATTGCCTCAGACTGTCTTTTATATCAGGTGGCTCTGCATCTTCCTTATCATCATTCACCTCGGTACTTTCACCATCAGCTTAGTCACTGTAGCTCAGCTGTTCTTTATCATCTTCATCATCAACATTATAGCATCTTTGGACAACTGTGACCCCAGTCTGTGTAAATACATCAGTAATTTAAGCATTGTACATTAAAATGTAGTTCAAAATAAGTTCTTTTCAACCAGAAAAATTACGAGAACATTTTCCATATTTGGCTCAACAACAGTTCCAGTTTTACAGGACACACATTTTTCTCCAGTAGAAACAAAGTAAACACAGCAATTCAAACAGTAAACAACCTAGCAAAATTGTCAAATGATATGTTTTACATGCCAGCTAGCTTAGTGCATACAGTATATTTAACAGCCGCATAAAAATACAAAAATGCAGTGCTCTAAAGCAAAACAATATGTTCAGTTTATTAGCCCTTTAACATTTCTGCCACTTACTATGGTAACAATCCCTATGGTTCTAACCTCGCTATGGCTCCTATGACGCTATGACTTGTACTGTCATACTGTATTCACTGGCAACAGGTTGATTAGCCTAGCATAATAGTGCATAGCTAAACATCTTTCTCACCACATTACAGCAAAGCTACGAACTACGTGCTTTTCATGTTACCATCACAGACACTCTTATATCTTATTCAAGGGTATTTACATTTCATTTAGAGAAATATTAACCCATCTGTAGTTAGGAGCAAAGAGGCACAAGACTTTAGCTCGTGTTTAGCTTGGTTGACTTAATCAGCAGCACCTGTCCTCCGTGAGTTTTTAGGTTCCTCCCAGCAATAAGCGCAATCTAGTGACCTGTTTGACAGTGATCACAATTACGCCCAAATTACAATGAATTTAACATTTATCATTTTAGAAAACATAAGAAAATAAATGTAAAAAATTGGGGTGTTAGTTAGTGCCCACTGAGTTAGAGATATAGTTCTTTTAATGTGATTTATGTACTAGATTAGTAACCAACCCTCATATGATCTCCTGCACAAAGCTAAAGCAATATAATTTAATTTCCAATTTTTAACTTTGCCATTATCTGCTGAACCAATGTTGGGCCAACCTATCTTTGGCCCCACCAATAGGCCATCAGTAGGCCAACAGATAAAATGACGTTGATCAATGAATGTCACTGATCCCAACATGGGTCCCAATAATTTTGCTGACATTGGGCCAACAAAGCAGTGCTATCTGGGTTGTTTACTATTTATTTTTTCTCCTCCCACTATCTCAACTCATTACCTCATCACCATGAAGTATTGAAATGTGTCATGTTGTCGCTCTTGTTTGCACATTTGCATGTGCACTTTATAGGACAGATAGTTTGTCTGTTAATTTAAAAATGTCAATCTGTCTTGTTTCAGCTAGTCAGCTAATTAGGTTTCTTAGTTAGCTAGTGTGTTTCATTAATTTATGTTGTTAATTTATGCTCTTTGTAGCATCTTGGTCCTGAAGGAACTTTGTTTCATTTCACTGTGTACTGAACTGTATATGGTTAAAATGACAATAAAAGCCTACTTGAGTACTTAACTACTTAAAATATTTTTTAAACTAATTTGAAGACTGAAACTGTGTGCTGGTCTTAAAGACAAACAGGAAAGGCAAAAGGCTGCTTTCATACATTCCAGAATATGTTCTCAAACTGGTGCAATCTTAAGTTCATATGAAATTAAAGGGCTTTTATCACAAAGTTTGTAAGAAGTCAGAATGGTGAAATATGTTTCAGAAGGAAACTTTTAGCATGCTCGAAATTTTGAAATGTATATGCAGACTGAAAAGTATTCTTCAAATCAGTTGAAGAACCGACTTTACCAACATTGTTAAAATATTTAAGTACTGATTACACCAACATTATTAAAATATTAAAATTAATTTATTCAATAGTAGTTAATTTACGCTTATACAGTTTGCCAAGCTTTTTGCAACTCCACGGTCTGCAGTTAAATTTTAATGTGATAAGTAACTCAGTATGTGGAAATTTGCAGACATGCCCAGAATGTAGTAATGTTTAATTTTACTGCATGTTGCACTTCCAGACTGCAAATAATAAGGATTCTATTCATTAACTTTTTTAATGAGATCTAATAAGGTCTACCTGTATTTTATTTCAGACAATGTTCCTCCACTGGACTTTGCTCATCATTGCCCTCATGTGGACCCAAACTTCTTTCACCAGTGCAGGAAAAATCCTTGTGTATTCAGCAGAAGGAAGTCGTTGGCTCAACATGAACATCATCCTGCGTGAACTACATAAACGAGGTCATGATCTGACAGTAGTGCGTTCCTCCATGAGTTTACAGATTCCTGAACACGCTCCTCACTATAAATCACTGACCATCCAGGTTTCTCAAGAAAAGTAAATGGTCAGTTCTTTCCTTTATAGCTCTATATCAATGTTTATTTGCCCTCATCGACCAATGTAGCAGAGTGAGTGCAGAAATGTTAAGAATCATTTTGGAGGATAAAATTTTGATAAAAAATCTCCATAACGCAAAGTTTAATATGATTTTTACTGAAACTCTTCAGGGACGCGGCGTTGTTTTGGGGTCATACTTAGGTCTACCAATAGTGCTTACTGCTCGCTGGATAATGAACAGAGAGGCCCACTTTGCAGTCGCACCCTCTCCTCTTTCTTACATTCCAACATTTGGATCTGAGCTCAGTGACAAAATGGCTTTTACAGACCGACTGAAGAACTTGTTGCATTATGCTATTGGTCAGTACACATATCACATTATCACTAGACCAGCCTATCAGGATATCATCAGTGAGTTTATAGATCCAAACACTGATATCTTATCCCTCATCCAAAGCACAGATCTGTGGCTCATGCGAGTAGATTTTGTATTCGAGTTTCCTCGGCCCACAATGCCAAACGTGGTCTACATCGGGGGATTTCAGTGCAAGCCTTCTAGTCCTCTGCCTAATGAGCTGGAGATGTTCATGCACAGTGCAGGGGAACATGGTGTAATCATAATGGCTTTTGGAACTCATCTTAAAGGTTTAGAACATTATTTATCAGAAATCTTTGCTTCTGCCTTTGCTCGTCTACCGCAGAGGGTTGTGTGGCGACATGCAGGACCAAAACCTTCCCCAGTTAGCAACAACACACTTATTTTAGACTGGATTCCACAAAATGATCTTCTTGGACATCCAAAAACAAAACTTTTCATAACACATGGAGGAACCAATAGTATCTACGAGGCCATCTATCATGGAGTCCCAATGCTGGCAATACCACTAGACCTGGACCAGTTTGAGAACATGGTGCGTCTAAAAGCTAAAGGCATAGCTGAAGTTATGGAGCTCACAGATTTGAACATTGATACACTGACTGAATCTGTTAAAAACATTTTGAATGAAAAGCAGCCCTACATGGAGAACATGCATAAGATTTCCTCTCTATATCATGACACACCAATAAAACCAATGGACAGCATCATCTTCTGGCTAGAATTTGTCATGAGGCATAAAGGTGCAGCTCATCTGCGTACAGAGTCGTATAAGATGCCCTGGTACGTCTATTATAATATGGACATTTTAGTTTTCATACTTAGTGTGTTTATGATCTCATTTCTGATTTTTGGTCTGAGCTGAAAGCTTCTGTTTAGGGCACTGCAAAGAAAGATAAAAGTCAAACAATAAAAAGCTGTAACAGTCTCACCTACCTCAACTCACCTAATGTTTTTTGATGGTCTCTGATGTTCTGATTATTACTGTCACATCTTATATTTACACCATTTTTTTAGCCTAAGTTTTTTGTTATTTTAATAGAAGGTGAAATACATGCTAATTGTGATTTCTGAATGTAAAGCCAGCTTGGATTTTTGTTCATATTTCTCTAAAAGCCAAACGTCCTGAGAATGGGAGTGGCTATGGGTAAAGCCAAAACATTATTTAAACTGTACTGGGTTCAATGGAGTTAAAAAAATAAAGCAAAAAACATTTCAGCTGCACCAACTAACAACTGCATTTGTGTTTACTCAGGCTATCTTTCTGTTATATTTAAATTTGTTTCATGATCTAAATTATTTAATTGTGACCAAAAATCCAAAAGGAGCCATACTTTCTCACTGCACTGCATATAATCTATGAATCTAAGAAACCCCATGAAAAAAGATGAGGGAGAAAAGTGACTCTGCCCGGGGGAAGGCCAGGGCCATGTCTGGAGCCACGTCTGGACAGAGGGCCCTTCAGCGAGTGCCTGGTGGTCAGGTCTGCCACAGGGCCTGGCTGGGCATAGCCCGAAAAAAGAAACATGGATAATTCTCCTCCCCTATCCCGTGGACCCACCACCTGCGAGAGGCATTGATGGCTTGGGTATGCTGCTATTTGGGTCTTAGTAAAGGCTGAGGGCCTCGACAGATCAGACCCGGGCAGCAGAAGCTTAGATCTGGTGGGGCTTACTTCTATGCACAGCCTTAGCTCTGGATCTGTACTCTTATATAGGGATAGGGGTTGGACTTTGTTTTTCTCTGGAGTTGCTCTCTGGAGCTGCTCTGGAGTGGTGGCCTCTCTACGCCTGAGGGCTATGGGGGGCGGGGGGGGGGGACGGGACGGGGGGGATCTC
>JAOVVA010000032.1:16398718-16411016 GCA_028565275.1 Leiocassis micropogon
GTAGAAATCCCCCCAACTCCCCCCACCCCTCCCCCCGTGAAAAAAGACACACACACACTCTAACATCTCATCTGACCTTTAGCTTTGATCACACACACACTCTGTAGTGTCCAGTTCATGTGTGTAAATGATTCCGTGCCATCAGGGAATTAAAGCTCCATAGATGTGATGCCTGGGTGCTTCCCTTCTTACCCTGACACGCCCAGCGCTCTGGACTCATCAGGTCACATGACCTGTTTCCATCGCTCCAAAGTCCAGTCTTTGTGCTCCCTAGCAAACTGAAGCCTTTTTTTCTAATGAGTCTCACTAACAAGTGGTTTTCTTCTGGACACACAGGATATCTCGTGGTCATCACCTCACAGCCTTCTCATTGGTGGCCCCTAAATATAAACTCTTACCCTTAAAAGTTTGGCTTTGAAATGAAAGATTAAATTTTAATCAGGTCATCTCAGAGTTTCAGGGAACGAGGGGAGATCGGTCATCGTACAGGATGCTTCCACAGTATCGTGTGCGAGTATAAAAAAGGCACTAATTTTACCCCCTGGATGGGAAACTCCCCAGCCTCGCCATGTGGCTGACATTATGGTTGACCAGTTTAGCCTGAATTTCACTCGGCTCCTTGGGCAAGGTCGTCTTGTTCCTGCTCCTCGTTCCTCTATTTCAGTCGGCCCCTCCGCACTGTCCTCTTCCTCCATAAGCAACATACACCTTTTTGTTCATCTATGTTCTCAGTTCTAGTCCTTTTTTGTGCCGCAAATTCATAAAACTAATTATAAATCGATGGCTGAATGAGGCTGAGCTTGTTTGCAGCGCTCTCTAATCACAGTGGGTTTTATTTTTTCTCTTTTTATGTTTAATATTGTTTATATTTTCACTGTCAGAGCATTTCTTAATCAAAAACCAAAACTGAGATTTCTGTAAACCTCTCTTGTAGGGTTCAAGTAAAGCCTGATGGACGCTTTGTTTCTAAAGTCAAGTCTAAATTCAACTTTACACACGGCAGAACCTCCAAGAACCTTTAAAGAACCTCCAGAAACATCATGCTTTTCTTCAAAACCATGCAGGTCAACGTCTCAAAGGCCCTGAATCTGGAAATGTCAATATTTTATTTAGTAGATAAATTTAAGAAAAAGAGTAACCACACTGTAACCATGGCAACCGTAAAATTGGTCATTTCTGCAATGTAAGGTTCAACAAATAATAAATGCAGTCACTCACTGTCCTCGTCATCAGAGTCCATGCCCAATCTCTCTTCTCCGTCCTCCTGTCTGTCCTCATCCCTCTCTCTGTCTGTCTCTCGGGTCCGGGCAACAGGTTTGTCCCTGGGCGGAGGGGGCGTGGTGGGGAAGGCGTGGTAACGTGGGAAGAAGTCGGACAGGTTGGGGATGGGCAGGATGGGGCCGGGACACACGTTAATGGCAAAGTGCTCCTGCATGGAGATCTTCACCGGAGACGGAGGAGGTAGGGCAGAGGGAGGAGACGCAGATGAGGGGGAGGGAGATGTGGAGGAGGAGGACGGTGGGGGGAGGGTCAGATGAGAAGAAGGTCCACCTCCTGATGGGAAGTGGGAGTGGCTGGGAGGAGCTTTGGGCACACTCATCTGGACCAACACACAGGAAGGACTAAAGAGAGAGAGAGAGAGAAAGAAAGAGAGAGAAGCTGAGCTGTAGCAGGATAGAAATGTCAGTTTTGTTGAACTTTTTGCTAGCCCCGCCCACTCATTAACCATTGCCCATGCTCGACTATTAGACGTGGCATTTTCACAGCCGGTGCCCAAACCCAGCCGGTGCCGGTCCCAAGCCCGGATAAAATGAGGATGTTGCAGAGGTACAACCTTGACCAAGGTGTGTGTGAATCGGATGGAGACCCCTTGATGAGAGCAGCTGAAAGACCAACAACAACTACATGATCTCACTGATCTTCATCTTGTGTGGTTTTGCTGATATTTAATCCTAATAAACTGGATGACGGATGACGCGTGCATTTCATTTGTCCAAACTATACGTCTTTTATTTTAAAACTAATGACCTGTTGCGTGTTTAATGAAGCGTAAACTCTCTGATTGACAGTTACGACAGGGATAAAGTTGTACAAAGAAAACTGTCGTACCTACATCACTTTTCATTTGTATCTAAAGCATTGACGGCTCCGCCCACTTCCCTAACACTCCGGCTGTCACTATAGATCGTTTTCACAACTGAGCACAAAATAGGAATGAAAAATGTCAAGTGTTAAACCTCAGAGCTCTAGTTGCCCTCGCACAAGAACAGATTCCAGAGACACAAGGGAGTGACATCACAAGTTAGACCAAGCACCTTTATCCTACTCAAGTTTCTGCATACGGAATGATGCGCCTACTTGTATATCCAGCATCCACATTAACGCTTCTGTCTGTTTTTAGGTTTTTATGGAATCTTTAATCAAAGCTGTTTCTGAATATGTGTCTAATAAAGACAGTCTGTCTCCCTCCTGTACGCTGAGCAGGAGGAGAAACTCCACGTAACATGAGTCCTGTCTGAACTGACGTCTGGGGAACCATTACCTTATATCCTGAGGGAAAGGAGGTTTAAACATATTTTGAAGCTCTTTTATTATCACCTCTGAGTTTAAAAAGATGTAGTGTCAGGTTTGGGGAAGTTATTGTAATGATCACGTGACATTCCCACTCCCGCTACGGTGTAATAGCATGATGAGCATGTGCGCATCACAAGAACACGCCCGCCTAATTTATACAACCATTCATTTGTCGTTTATGCACAATTACAAGATGAACCTACGTGTCTGATCTTTCAGCGTGCACGTGAACACGGCGTTACGTTCAGGGATCGTGTGACAGATAGCAACGTACTTTCGGTGCCCAGGTATCAGTGTGGCTCCTAAGCCCTGATTGGTCAAGTACTGCTTAGGGGCAGGGCTTACCGAACCAAGTCAGGCCGTGTACCTAAACACTGACCTGATGACCCTGCCCTTTTATCAACCAGCCAATCAGGATCAAGCTAATTTACATATTCATCATTCAATATATGACTCAATAAATAAAAATAAAAATGTAAAAATTCTATTTCCTAAGAGCTCTCTCTCTCTCTCTCTCTCTCTCTCTCCACAAACACACACACACACACAAACACATGCGCTGTCATACACAGCGTCACATCATCGATTCAAGCCTCACACATGCCTGCACACACACACACACACACACACACACTGAGGTACACATGAACATGTGTAATCGATACGCTCAGTCACACACTCAAGCATGTGCACAGTCATGCATGGGCTAAGGTTTTACACACACACACACACACACACACACACACAGACATCCATGATGTTTGTGTGTTACATATACAATAAAAAATTTTAATATGACCACAAAATAATGTGTAATAAAACAAACACATGCATGTTCACACACACACACACACACACACACACAGAACATCCTGACTGATGTACACACACACATGAACGCATGTAAATGAAATGCTCAGTCACACATACAAGCATGCCATCATATACACACACACACACACACACACACACACATACACACACACACACATACACACATAACATATACACGCATACCATATACACACATACACACATAAAATATACACGCATACCATATACACACGCTCACTCACTCACTCACCCGTTTGTAGTCTTCATCTGTCCCGATGTTCCATCTCGTCCTCTGTCTCACACACACTGAACACACTCCACCACTGCCTGGAGTCAATATACATCCCCTCTCTCTCTCTCTCTCTCTCTCTCTCTTTCAGACACACACAAACACACTCTCTCTCACTCTCTCTCTCACACACACTCTCTCTCTCACACACACACACACACTCTCTCTCTCTCTCTGCTTATCTTCCTTTCCCACCCTCCTTTTCTCCTTATCTCCGTCTCTACACACACTCCTCTTTCACTTTTCCCTCTCTCCCTCTTCCTCACATCTCTGATTCCTTTTATTTGTCTTTCTCTGTCCCCACCTCTTCTCTCGTCTTCTGCATCTCACTTTTTCATTTTCTCATCCTCACCATCCTTTTTCCCTCCATTCTCCTCTCTCTGTTCTTTCTCACCCATCATCTTGTCACACACACACACACACACACACTCTCTCGTGCTCTCCCTCCAGTCATCATATTTCTGTTTCATCCACTTCTCCATCATTTTACATATTTCTCACTTTCTTTCTGCATCCTCCTCTTGGTCTCTCTCTCTCTCTCTCTCTCTCTTCATAAATGTTTTTTCTCTCTCACTCAGTGACACATGTGTCTCTTCCTCTTCACCTGGTGTTTTTTTGCTCTTGTTTTTCTGTCGTTTTGTTTCCTTCACTTATCTTATTCAGTCAATCACACTCTCTCTCTTATCCCCTTCTCTTTATTTTCTTTTCTCTATATATAGACTCTCATCCATTCTCTCTCTCTCTCTCTGCCATGGTATATGTATTTGTGTTTCTTTGTGTAATGGTGTGTGAGTGCTGCACATCGTTCTCACCGATCTATCACTCTCTTTACACGTCAGAGAGGTGATGGAAGATGGAAAAAAGAGTATAGAGACAAATATAGAGACATACAGAATGAGAGACAGAGAGAGAGAGAAAGAGAGAGAGAGAGGTAAGTGAGAATTAGTGAGTGAGAACGATGTTAAAAAAGGAAATGCTAACAAAAGCATGTTAATAAATCTTTAGGTTAAAGTTTAAGGGAATTTGGTGTCAAATGTAAAGATGCGTTATAAAGAACAAAATAAAGAAATCAGAGGAAATGTAAGAATTCATTGCACAACCTGAAACCATCCTAGTAGGCGTTGTCTAATATTCTAATGTGCATGTTTGATTGACAGCTCTCTCTCTCTCTCTCTCTGTCTCACTATGTTGAGTTTCTCATGCTTTCTTTTGCTTGCTCAGTTCATTCCCTCACATCATCATTAGCTTCCTCATGCTAAGGCTAGCTTTCACACATACATGAACTTTCACACGCAAAATTAGCTTACTCTCACTACATCAGCGTTTTCTCTCAGGTTAGCTTTTATTCAGTGAGTTTAACTTTGGCTAAATTATCTTTCTTTCTTTTATTTCCAGGCCTTTAAAGAAACAAACAGTTGAATTTTAAATAAGACTTTTTTTTCTCCGTTATCGATTTATAACAGAAGTGAATGTGGTTCAGTGCGGAACATCAATACTTCACACCTAAGAGTAAAAGAATCACCCAAGTGTCTTGGTTGAGCAAAGCGCTGCCTCAGCACGGGAACCTCGTCTCTGGAGTTTCAGCCTGACAGGAAACTTTTTCAACGCCGTCTCCGGAGGGAGGCTCACCTTGTGCTGCCTCAGGATGCACTGCTTTACCACAATGCATCATGGGAAATGGATACTAAAGCTAACATGTTCTTGTTACAACCAGTGTTGGGTGTAAGGTGTTACAAAGGAGCGCGTTAGAGTACTCGGATTACTTTTTTGATGTAACGAGGACTCTAACGCGTTAGGTCCACCATTTAAGGTAGGTGAGATAGGGGTATTAGTAGGTGAGATAGGGGTATTAGTAGGTGAGATCGGGGTATTAGTAGGTGAGATAGGGGTACTAGTAGGTGAGATAGGGGTATTAGTAGGTGAGATAGGGGTATTAGTAGGTGAGATAGGGGTATTAGTAGTTAACAGATTATGAGCCAAACTTCACTGAGTGATGATGGTAGAATAATTACAAAGGTCTTGACTAAAACAACATGCATGAGGAATCACAAAGGAGTTTTCATTTTCTGCAATGGAAAAGAACTGGAACTAGTTACTTTTATCAGAAAGTAACGCTGTAATGTAACTGATTACTTTTTAAAGACAGTAATTTTGTAATATAATTAGTTACTTTAAAAAGTAACGTCCCCCAACGCTGGTTACAACACACAGAAATACAATCTAACCACAAGTCCTTCCAGCCACAGTCAAGCATCACAACAGAACCATAGCAGATCTATCATGATCCAGACATCGTGATTCAGAACTAAAGCTCAAGCATTAAATCTCTAGTTTCAGCACCCAGAACCAAGCCTAAGGTTCTAATGTCGAAACCAAACCTCAATCAAGAATCAATGACCCTGCCTCAGAGGTCAGGTTTTAATGTAAAGAAAAAAACCTCAGGTTCCAGGATCAATAACCAAGTGTTAGCATCAAGAACCACAAGCTGTGCTCAAAACCGCAGTTACCTGGTCACTGTGGAACTTGTCAGCAGATGGGAAAAGACCAAGCAAACAAATAATTCTCAAATCTCAGAAAACAAATCTCAAAGTTGCTGTTATGGAAAGAGTAAACATGGATGAATGTACGGATCTGAATGACTTTGACAAGGGCCAGATTTTGATGTCTGGACGACTGGGTCACAGCGTCTCCAAAACAACAGGCCTTGAGGGGTGTTCCCTGTGTTTCAAAATCTAGATTCAGGAACTTTATTGTCATTGTCCAGACACAATCTTAGCAATGTTAGTTGTCCTCACATAACTTTAGCAATGTAAGTGAGAAGCTGCACAGTATAACATCTAAACACAGTTAAAGATAGAAAGTAAGTAACTAAGCTATAAAAGGTAAAGGCGCAGTGAAGGTAGAATTGCAATGCGATGCTCTAGGCAGTGATCTGCTGGGAAACCTTGGGTTCTGCCATTCATGTGGCTGTTACTTTGACATGTACCACCTACTCAAACATTGCTGCAGACCCAGTTACAACCATTAATAGAGACGGCATCACTGATGACATAGGCCTCTTTCAGCAGGATACTGCACCCTGACACACTGCACACACTGTTCAGGAACAGTTTGAGGAAAATAATAAAGAGTTCAAGGTGCTGATTCGGCCTTAATTCGATCCTTAAATATTTTTCCTTACATGAAATTTTATATTTTTCTTTTTATTTGAAATCCAAGAAGACTTCAAAACTAACAATAGAAGATGCAGGAGAACCAAAGCTAAGACCATTCTAACATTTTTTCCCCTTTGGGCTTATCTGAAGTCAGCCCAGAACAATCACTGCAGTAAAGGAGGAACTGATCTCTGCATGGAACAACATGCTAGTGGTTAACATTCAGCATAAACACAAATGCCTTGAAGCCAGAGGCATGAATATGAGCGTTTGCTTTTGCATTTCCACAGTGGTACTAGCAAATCACAGATTACTGTGAACTCATGCAAGTGAGAGACGGTGGATAGTGCTTTCCTTGATGTGTGTTTCACTGCCCCCTAATGTTGCAGTTTGAAAAAAGGTTAGCATTACATGTCTCAGAGCGAGCACATCACAGCCTTCAGCTGGTCACTGTCACCTTAATAAGGACAAGTCTTTTAGATGAGTGGGAAATAATCTGACTAAATTAGGGGGGGAATATCAGGGAAAAAACATCAGTCAGGAAAATATCTACTTTTTAGTCAGACACTAATTTCCTATCTGCTCTCTAAACACCGTCATGTTTTACACTATTCCACAGGTAATTTTACTTTATTTATTTATTTACTGCTTTATTTTTAACCCAGACTTGATGTTTTTCCCAGCAGCACTTCTGTCTCTTTAGGCATCTCGGTGGAAATAAGAGTGTGTTAATGAGCTGATGAGTTCAAGCGGCTGTGTGACGATTGTGTTAGTAATACACATCCGTAAATCAAAGTGAATTGATAGAGTTTTTTGGCAGTTTTGTTTTACATCGATATTTATTTATAATAATATTATATGAATATATAAATGAAAACAGGTGGAACTTGCCTGATTTTTAAGGAGTAAGGACAGTTTGTGGATTTAATCTAAAATTTCTTTTTAATCTAATTGTATTCTAATACTACATATTTTATTCTCTAAAAGCATTCGATGACTGTTATTTTACAGGAATCAGTCAAATGAGTCTAAATTTGTCTTTTTCCAGGAAAAAGATGATGAGGAATTTTGTTGTAAAAATTAACACTTAATCTTGTATGTAATTGTGGTGTAATTAGTAAGAAAAACAGACTTTGGGAATCTTAGCCCTCATGGGAGCTACACCTCATCACACACTGTTACAATAAATACTTTAATCAGCACAGTAACTGTTCTAAGAGAGAAGTGTTCCAAGTCATCCAAGTGTTCCTTAAAATGGGGTCAACACCTCGTCACACCCCAGGACGTGCCCAGTGGTGGTGCTATCCTGTCACAGGTTGCCCCACATTGGCTTTAGATGTCTTAGCCACAAATAGCACTAGGGCATGTTACATCATGGCCCAACCTGGCTTGGTAACTAATGAACTTGCTGGAGGTTCTGGGGTAAATATTGATTTGTGAGAAAGATCAATGACATGTAATTTGAAATTTTAACATTGTTGAAAAACAAACATTAAAATTAATTTTGTAGCTGCTGCGATGTGACCCCTCACAATATGAGCCAGTGTTTGACACATCGACACCTGCTACATACAACTGCTTGATCAGGTCATAGGGTATGTCTAACATTTGGAATTGAAATGAATACATTTGGAGCCATTTTGCTTTGTGTGGTAGACAGAATGTTTATCCGACCGACCTGCCTACCAACCCCGCCCATTCTACCTACACAACCCTACCCAGGCTCCTTCAACCAGCCTACCTCATTTCACCTTCCCCTCCAAGCCCTTCCCCACCCAGCACACTGTTAACCTACTCCATCATGCCCTCACCAACCAGACCCACCTAGGCCACTTCTCCCACCATCACCAGTCCATTAAGTTCACTGTATTTTTATCAAACACTGAAGAACTCATTGTCAATGAACCCAGTTTGAGATGACTTTTGTTTTATGGCTTGGTGCATCTTTACTTACATTTTAACATTTGCGTTTGCATATTCATATATGTGTTTTGTTGTGGCTTTTGGTGCAATCAGCTGTCACAAGGTCATTAAGTTTGGATTTACGGCAAGTAGAGGTCACTGTCCAATTAAAAGAATATTTATAATTTGGTTTGGGGCAATTAAAGGTCACAGGGATAATTATATTCTTATATGTTCGGGGTGATTAAAATTGATGTATGTATTATTTTAGGCTTTTTGGGATTAGCAGTAAGGAGAGTATTCATGTTGATGTTTTGGGTTTAACATTATGTAACACATAATGCTTTCCACCTGTGCCTTGTTATCAAGTTCATTTATTGATGTCTTTTTGTGCTGCCAGGAGAGAGCGAGCCAAGCAAAGCAGCATGGACCCGAGAGAGTGTGTGGGTGTGTGCATGCGTGCGTGCAGCTACTGCCTCTCTAAAAAAAATCTAAATAAAAAGTTAAGAGAATGAGAAAAAAAATTCACTACCAAGACTCAAAGCCTGCTTCCGCTCCTTCAGTCCTCTAACCTGTTAGACTGGTGTCAAAACCTGGGATTAAATCAAGCCTTTATTGTCACATAAACATTACTACACAATAAAATTCTCTATTCTTCACCTATCCTAGCCTATTAAAAAGTTAGAGTGCAGGGACAGCCATTATATGGCACCCCTGGAGCAGACAGGGTTAGGGTCCACACTCAAGGGCCCAACAGCTGCAACTCGCTTCCAAGCCCCGCTCCAGGTGCAGGATAGTGTTGCCCCAGACGCAGAAACTGTGGCTAATGGAGTGTCACTGTTAAAGATGGGGCCAGGTGGAACACAAGTCCGGTGCCAATGTGTTCAGCATTGCAAAAAAAATGTAAAAAAAAATGTCTGTACAGTTTGCAAAAACAAGGCAGAGTGTTTTAATGCAGAATGTATAAACTGTGAAAGTGTTGCAACAAGTTGTGTAAATGTATTACAATGTCTTGCACACTCCTATCTTCCTCATCCCTCCTCTTTCCCTGTCCCTATGGTATGTCAATAGGGGCTCATTGTCCAAACCAAGCTCAGTGAACCCTTGTTTTGCCCTTTTCTCTTCCTTCATGTTCATCAATATTTTCTCCTATTGATTTAGTTTCTCCACTAACCCCCATCTCTCTCTCTCTCCACAGCTGGAACATTCAGTGACCATTGAGATTGTCAACGTGACAGGAAAGCCAGGATTTCCCAGGGTGAGTGCCTATAGGGAAACAAGGACATTTTTCGGGTTCTCGACATCCAGATCCAATCAAGCAAAAATGTACCATGTGACAGTGAGTACAAAAGGAGGTCCAGGCCTTGGTAGACTTGGGTCGAAATTAATTTAGGAAAGCTTGATTTAATGGGGGTCAAATGTAGAATGTAGAATGCAGAAATGAAGGTGGAAGGTGTGTACGTGTGGATATTCACAAATATCCACTAGTTCCTGTAATTGAAAATTCTAAGTGAAAAAGCATCCAGTGGAAGTGGCAATTAGGCCCTGCCCTACCCATCAACTACTGAAGACGGATTGGCCTGGATTTGTAGTTTATAGGCAATTACTGGCTATACTTTGTTGACACAGGACACTTAAACTATTGAGGGAGTGACACAATCGCCGATCCCAAAAAGCCAGCAGAAAATTATATTCAAATTCAAATTCAAATTTAATTTGTCATATACACAGTCAGGCAGTGGTGTAGTGGTTAGCACTGTCGCCTTGCACCTCCAGGGTCTGGGTTCGATTCCTGGGAAGGCTCGATTCCTGTCTCTGTGTGCATGAAGTTTGCATGTTTGCCCCATGCTTGGTGGGTTTTCTCCGGTTACTCCGGTTTCCTCCCACAGTCCAAAGATATGCAGGTTAGGCTAATTGATGTCCTCAAGTTGCCCGTAGTGTGTGAATGAGTGTGTGAGTGTGTGATTGTGTGTGTGCCCTGCTATGGATTGGCACCCTATCCAGGGTGTACCCCACCTCATACCCTAAGTCTCCTGGGATAGGCTCCAGGCCCCTGCGACCCTGAATACAGAATAAAGTGGTATAGAAGATGAGTGAGTAAGTGAGTGAAAAAAACCTTAGCTGTAATGACCTTAATGTGCAATGTGCAAAAATGAAATGAAATAGAAATGTCCAGGGTGTGTGATAAGGTGCCTGAATGTGCCGATGTCCAGAAATGTTAAGGGTGGGTGTAAATGTATGTGAGTGCAGTCATTGTCAATGTTCATAATCTGCACATTGCAAATATGCAATGTGCAAAAATGAAAAAATGAAAAAATGAAAGTACTATGTGCAGAAATGCAAGAATGGAGAGATGGTTAGTCCTGTGTGGTGTTCTGATTGAGAGACCGTATCGCCTGCGGGAAGAAGCTTCTCCTCAGTCTTTCTGTGTTGGCCTTCAGGGTGCGGAAGCGCTTTCCTGACCGCAACAGAGAGAACAGTCCATTGTTGGGGTGACTGAAGTCCTTCACCATCTTCCTGGCCTTGGTTCAGCACCGTTTGCTGTAGATTGAGTGCAGGTCAGGGAGCTTGGTACAGATGACGGTGCTTTCTATGGTGCAGGAGTAAAAATTCCTAAGCACCTTGGATGGTAGTCTGAAGTCTCTTAAGCGGCTTAGGTGGTAGAGATGCTGCCAAGCCTTTTTCACCACGGCATTGATATTCCAGGAGACTCATGGACATGTGGAGACAGGACATTTAGAATTTGGTAAGATGCTAAACTGTCTCACGGAACGGTTTAATTGGCTGTGGTGTGCGGCATGCTACAGACGTCAGCTGGTTCCACCAACTACTCTAAACATGCCATTGCACCCACTACCACTTATCAAGGGCTCTTTCGAAAGAATTGGCATGTACCTCGTCTATTAGATCAGATTGCATGAGAAGACTGTGATATCCAGAAGCGGTTCTATACACTATTTCTTTGTGCACTGCTGCAGAGGCACACTTCCACATTAACTCCTGAGTTAGAACCCAGAAATAGAAAGATCAAAGCACTACCTTTATGTCATGCACACTACACAAACTATACAAAATGTTAAGGATTAAATCGCTTTAGACCAGCGTTTACCACCCGACAAATGGAGGGGGCAGAAATATCTTGAAAAACAAGATTCATAAGTTTATTCATGTGATACTCAATTCAATTTTCAATTCAATTTCAATTCAATTTATTTATATAGCGCTTTTAACAATGGTCATTGTCTCAAAGCAGCTTCACAAAAATGAAAGAAAAATTATTATTAAAAAAATAATAAATAAATAAAAAATATTTGGAAGTCTGTATGTGTGAGAAAAATGTGTCTAGATAATAATGAGAGGAATGAATGATTGATGAATGAAATGTCTCTGATGAGCAAGACAAGGGTGATGGCGACAGTGGCAAGGAAAAACTCCCTGAGATGGCAATAGGAAGAAACCTTGAGAAGAACGTCTCGGGTTACTTTGCTGTAACCCTGTTCCCTGAAAAGGCGGGAACGAGATGCTGCGTGAAAACGCTATGGGA
>JAOVVA010000032.1:16418037-16428041 GCA_028565275.1 Leiocassis micropogon
ATTTTTTGTGAAGCTGCTTTGAGACAATGACCATTGTTAAAAGCGCTATATAAATAAAATTGAATTGAATTGAATCTTCTCACCAATGAGATGATCAACAAGATGTCCTTCTTTTTTGTGTGACTAAAACTTGACAGCATTTCAGTTTGTCTGTGTGTGTGTGTGTGTGTGTGTGTGTGTGCGTGTGTGTGTGTGTGTACAGGGGGTGGTCATGTAGATTTCGATGATTTCTGCGAGCTAATGGGACCGAGGATGCTGATGGAGACGGCTCACATGGTGGGAATGCGAGAGCTGCACTGTGCATTCAAACAGGTGAGTCCACATGACCTGGTGACATGTCAGTGATGTACCAAAGTCCAGCTCAGACCTGATGATACGACCATGCTGTAGCGAGATACGACAGGAGATGATGTCCTGAGTGACTAGTGCACTCCTGGCTGGCTCGCCAATTTTTCTAGTTTAGACACTTTTGTTTTGTAGGTTTTGTTGTCATCAATTTAGTTTTAGTACATTTTCTGTAACGTGATTCCTTCTCCTGGTCATGTCGAAGAGTACCATTAGTTCCTGTTGACGGTGTCAGCGAGTCTGATTCACCTCTGGTACAGAAATCTGAATTCCTCCTGAGTTCCTACTTTTACGCCTTATAATATATATTGTAATTGTTAATTTTACTTTTCAGAATCAAAACGAGATAAATGCTTCTGTTCAGTGTGATTCTATTTCGTAAAAACATTCTCTGAGGTATGTGTATGGTACAGTAGGGGCTTTCTCCACTTCCTGAAATTGGTTTGCATTTTAACTGAAGCGTTGAGATGGAAATTGCATCCCATCCAGAGTGCATTCCGGTCCGGATCGCGATATTCCCAGAACAGACTCGGGATCCACTCCAAGCCTGAGCAGGATACTGATCCTGAAGAGAAATCAAATCACACTCTGCTCTCTCAACACGCATTCTGCCTATCTGTAGTTTAATTTCTCTCTCTCTCTCTCTCTCTCTCTCTCTCTCTTTTTCTCTCTCTCTCTCTCTCTCTGTGACTCAGTTTGACTGTAATGGAGATGGAAGGATCAGTTTTGAGGAGCTAAAGGAGTCGATGAAGACACTGCTGGGTGAAAAGCTGAAGAAGGGAGAGCTGGAGGAGATTCTGTCAGATATCGACCTCAACGGAGATGGAACCGTGGACTTTGATGGTGAGGAACCAATTAGAAATCACACTGACGATGTTTAAGTCACTCTGGGACAACTCAGTCCATGGATTACTGATTGACAAGACTGTGAATTTGTTAGAGATGATGTCACAAGTGTCATCAAGAAGATCAGAGCAGTTTAGTAGGAGCACATTCAATGTAAACAGGACCACAAAATAATTAATAACTAGCATTATTTAACTGTAAATATTACTGATACTAAAGAAAGGTCATGTGATTCTGTAATTGCAAGTCAACAAATTAAGTAATAATCAAAGCAAAATATGTCCCAGATTTGAGGAAGCAGCATACAGCTCAGCTGAAGTTCGTACATCTCTGCTGTGGTCCATGACTGAGTAAATTAACTCACAGTTTCTTAGCACATGCAAAAATAATACAAAACATGAGGACAGTTTTATTTATTTCAGACAATATGAGCATGGATGAAGGAGCTGGATGTTCTCTCAGTGTTATTACAGACCAGAGTACACTGGTACTGTATGCTGACTTATCCCTCAAAAACCCACCAAAGAGACATTTTCCCTTAATAAATGAAAAGGAAACCCAGTTAACATATGAATCTGGAATGACTGACAGCTGCTTTGAACTTTCTGATATTATCAGGCACCCTGGAAGCCCCGCCCATTACCTTACATCTAAAATTAGTAATGTTTCTCTTCTTAACTCCATGCTCTCCTGTGAGAAACATTTTAATGTGATGCTCTCTCATTATGTCAGGCAAAATGTTTTGACTGAATTAATGTAAATTTTACTGTATATAGCTAACATTACACACACACACACACACACACACACGCAGCATACAGTGCATCTAAAAAATTGGTTTATTATGGAAAATACATTTTTTCATAATTTATTTTTAAAAAGTAAAACTCTCAATTTCTATATCTATTCCAAGTCTTTTTTGTTTTAATTTTAAAAGCTACAACTTATAACTCATGAAAGATCCAGTTGTCCAAAATATTAGCATATTAGAGTATTTAATTTCAAGTTTGAAGTGGTCTAGTTCAGTACACAGATGGAGAAGACTACAGACCTGACAGTTGTCCAGAAGATGATCATCACCTCCCTCTACTAGGAGCATAATCCACACAAGGTCATGGCTGAAATGGCTAGCTATTCACAAAGTGCTATATCAAAACATATCCACAGAAAGATTCAAGATCTTGGGAAGTGTCTGGGCTGTCGTTCAGTGGTTCAAAGCCCTCTTTTCAGATGAAAGTAAATTTTGCGTTTCATTTGCAAATCAAGGTCCCAGAGTCTGGAGGAAGAGAGCAGAGGCACAGAGGCCAAGCTACCCGAAGTCCAGCGTCCAGACGGTGATGGTTTTGGGGTGCAGGTCACCTGCTGGTGTTGGTCCAATGTGTTTTATCAAGTCAAAGTCATCACAGTCTACCAGGAGATTTTAAAGCAGTTTACACTTCAATCTGCTGACAAGCTTCATGAAGAAATTGATTTCATTTTCAGGATTTAGCTCCGCACACACTGTTAAAACTAACACTAAGGGGTTTGCTGACTGTGATATTACTGTGCTTGATTGTCCAGACAACTCACCTGACCTGAACCCTATAGAGAATCTCTGGGCTACTGTCAGGAGGAAGATGAGAAACACCCAACACAACAATACAAACAAGCTAAGGGCCGCTAACAAGCTAAGCATCCTGGTCTACAGTAACGCCTCAGCAGTGTCACGGACTGATCGCCTCCTTGTCACGGCGCACTGCTGCAGTAATTCCTGCTAATGGAGCCCTGACCATTTACTGATTGCATAAATGAACTGGGGTTATTTGCTCAACTATTAACTTTAAGGACCGTTTGTTTATTCTGCATGTCGACCCTGAGAGCAGGAGATACGTGGTAAAGACCCTCGTGACTGTAAAGTGCTAATTATTATTACTATAATTATTAAATGCTAATTTAAGTGATGTCTTTAATGACCACCTGCTTTGTTTTCTAGTTGTTTTTGTGTGAATCCAAATTCCAGCAGTGTGGTCTAGTGGCCATAAAGTCTCCAAGAGGAATAAAAACATTTATTAAATATGACCAGTGGCTGTAAATATGAAGCAGAAAGTGTCACAGGTTACAGCGTCACACTCCTGCTGTCTCTTATTTACACTCTCAGTCTCGAGGTGTGAAGAACAGGGTGAAGTCGCGGAGATCGTTTAGCATGACGTCATTTACACCACCACGACTCGGCGATAATCAACACTCAGAGATTTGAAATCTAGTTCATTCGAATGTGAATATTTTAACTATCGGAACGTGTAAGTGATGTGTAGATGAAGCCATAGTCAAGGTTGTAGACATCTCTTACCTGTTAGCTCCGTTAGCCTTTCATTTATTTTAATATTTTGAAAATGATAAAATATATATATATATAATACTGGTGCTGGTCCAGCGGGGTGGTGTGATGAAGCAGTGTTACTCTTACTCCTGCTCAGGTTGATTATTTTTCTCTAACAGCACACCCCTGAGTGCTTTAGGACAGTTTCTTCATTTATTTGTACTTTTTTTTTTCACTTATAGTGACTCGTTCCCGCACCAGTCTCTCTTTATTCTCTCTCTAATGTTGAAGTTAATAAGGCAAAAAACTGCAGCTTGTCATATGACTGAGAAACTGCAAAGAAGTGTAAACTCGTCTGTCCTGAAGATGAGGGAAAACTCACAATTACAGCTTTTCCTCTGACTGTTACAAAGCATTGACACTGGAGACTCCTTCCACTAGCATTACATTGTTACAGCGTGTTCCGTACACATCCCAGGGAAACAAGATGTTGCTATGGAAACCATAATGTATCAGAGCGAGCTCATTAATATGAACCTGCACTACTGTCAGAGCCACTGTTATAGAGAATTAATCACCTTCTGACCAATTAGCATCTCCTACACTTAATCAGTTCTGACGTTTACAGTGTGTTAATGTTAGGTCAAATAATAATAATAATAATAATAATGACTAATGATGGATCTGTCTGTTTTTGTCTCTCAGAGTTCGTGATGATGCTGTCAGCTCGGTGACGTCCTTCTGGAACTCCAGCATTGAATTCAACTCATTATTAAATATTTTAATCATTAATTTAAATATTAACATCTGCTGTAATTTAGTGTAAAAAAATGATTATACACTTCTTCTAAAACGGTTCTACCACACCAAAGATAATAATATCCCAAAGTATTACCAATATCATAAAAGGCCACAATTTAAATGAATACAAAAATCTAATGTACAGAATTACACACACAAATAAATGAATAAAATTAAATATCCAGATTTGGTTAATGTCTTTTAATTTTATGTTTTTTAAAGTAAAATCATCAGTAATAAATATTCACTTTACTGAAGAACTGAGAATTTCATTATTCATTTTAATGTACATTATTCAATAAAATTCATAATGTACATTAAAATCTCTAAATGTTCTACATTATTTAGATATTATTTAGTGTTGTGCGTGTGTTTGGCGCCACCTGGTGGAAGATATCAGTTCTGTCCCATTGACACAGATTTTTTTATTTTTATTGTAAATTAAATTTAACATAAATATTCAAGCAAATAAAGTACAATTTTGTAAAAAAAGAAAAATATTAAATGATTTTCATCTATTTGTTAAACTGTACACATACAGAAAGAAGAGCGATGAAAACCAGACCGTTTTTACACGGGGGAAAAAAATAAACGCTAAATAGTTTTAATAAGGCAAAAAGTGTTAGTGCGATCGCACGGTGTGGAAAATACGCAAAGTCTTTTCTTCAGGACGACAATCTGCTCTAATCACAATTTATAAAAACAAAAACTAACACTCAAAACAACATTAAACACAACTCAAAAGCTCAGAGGAAACAAACTCCAGCTTTTGTTTCGTTAATACCGTTAGTTCATGGTGGAGTTTCCACATGAAGCTCTCGAGCTAGCTGAAGTTCTCTAATGTGTGAAGAACAACAAGAACAACAATCGCGATTCTATTAAAACTATGACATTTTGGAAGTTCGTTTTCAGAGCAGGCATGTACTGATACACAGCTCTCGTTTCACAGGGTGACGGATGAGTTAGAGAAAGTAAAACGTCTCTTAGTTCAGAGTCACGTTTGAAACTGGTGATGCACCGAAATTTTCAACAAAAAAAAATAAATAATAGAAATTAAAAAAAAAAGAAATTCTGTTTACAGAGCGATGATGCTTCGAATCTAACAAACTTAAATAATTAAATATTGACTTCCATTTAAAATAATTTCCTTTAACCCTTTCATGCACAGCGTCCACCCTCATGGAATGTCAGTTTAAGAAAATACAAGGGACGTTCAAGTCAAACCGGGACTTGTACTGAGATTGCTTTTGAATGAAGGTGTGAAAGCGATTGAAATTTACAGAAGGATTCAAGCAGAGTACGGTGATGAGACTCTTAGCCGCAGTAAAATGTGAGCGGTACGATTGTTTTAAAGGCGGCGAATGAGGATCCCTGTCGATGTGGCTCGGAGACCTGCAGAGAAATAAAGGGAGTTTTTATTCTCAGTCCCGGTTTGACTCGAACGCCCCTCATACCAAAATCACACAGACACGTTACTTTAACATCAGCTTCTGTGATCGTGTCACTTTTCAATGTATTTACCTTCTACATGCTGTAAAATATTTATAAAGTGTTTAAATCACAATGTTATTTTATTTTATTAACATTATTTTATTTTAAAAAAGGAATTGTCTTCAGCATTACATACTTTAATCCTGAATGTTAAATATTATGGATGGATGAATGTTATTATATATAGATATTTATTTTTTTAAGGATATTGTTTTAGCCTTTTTTTTAATCACAGTCACTTTACTTTTAATTTTCTGATATTTAGACAGAATCAAAAATTATGTATGATATAATTTAAAGGAAAAAAAATGTTTTAGCTCAAATGTGTAAATAATTTATGCATGAAAGGATTATTAAGTTACTGTAACGGTAAAATTGAAATGAACAATTAGATTTAAATAATAATTAAAATATAACCAAAAAGTAATGAAAAGCAAATAAATATTAAATCTAAAGTAGTCTAAAGTTTTTGTTTTTTTTTTGTTTTTTTTTACTGTAAGTTGCTTCCAGGCAAATAAAATTACCTAAAGACCCTACTGATTAATAAACAACTTATTGTACATTATTTATTAACTCTTCACTAAACCCTACTGTGTGGGGAATTATCACACACTCGCTGCGTGTGCGTTAGCGGCTACGTTTAGCGCTGCAGGGTTATTTCAGTGCATCACGACATTCAGCTCATCAGTTCCTGCTGGTTCAGATGATCAGCGCATGTCCCGCTCTGAGTAGTGCAATTTAATGTACACTAGAGATTAGAGCACAAACACAAAACTATGGAAATAACACACACACACACACAGTACAGATACAGATGCTTAATCATTCACAAGTATTTTTTTTAACCTTTAGTCACAAAAGGAAGAAAGAATTCAGACTTTTAGTCCCGACCTCATCTACAACCCTTTTAATAATAATAATAATAATAATAATAATAATCCACTTAATAACTAATGTAGACCAATTTAAGAAAATTGAAATAAAATTTTTTGTTTTATTAATTAATTAAAAGTTCTGCTCTGATGCTCTTAGTGTCTTTTCATTACATGACTATTATTATTATTAGCACAATTCAATCTCAGATGAATTTCTTTTCCTCACATCTTTTCATTCTCCGTCTATAACGAGGCAGTTTGTACTTAGTGTGTGTTGGAGAGCGAGAATGATTTGTTGTGCGTTCATGTGACGTTCTTTTCTTCCAAAAAATTAAGGCTTAAGTTACAGCAGTTTTTCTTCCCTTTAAAGTGACTTTATGATTAATCCTGACGAAACCGGCTCACGTGAAGGTTTTTAACTCGCCCGTCTGTTGTGTCTGTGCTGCGTCAAGTTTTTTTTTTTTTTTAATTAACATTCTGACTTCATACTGGAACAGGAAGCACTCTTTAGGCCTGTAGAGGGCGCTAATCACGGGAGGAGAACTTTGTCTGTCTGTCTGTCTGTCTGCGTGCGTGCGTGTGTGCAGTACGATGTGGCCAAGATTCGGATCAGATCACCTGACATAGTGTTAGTGTCTGTGTACACTGCTAACACACACACACACACACACATTCAGGTTTAACAGAACTGATTTAAACTACATGGATGTTTTTTGTGGTTGTTAGAAAGCTGCAGTAAATCTGTTACACTAACGCGGCCTCACGTCTCACCACACACACTCAGCTCCAGGATTATTGGCACTGGTGTTAGGTTATCTCCATGTGAACATATGATACACAAATGTGTGTGTGTGTGTGTGTGTGTGTGTGTGTGTGTGTAAAACCGGAAGTCGTAAGTGAAAAATCCTGGACACTGTGGTGCAAAAAAGAAATCACAAGAAAAAAATAATAATAAATCAGCATTTGGGATTTGTTTCATGTCAGGACCCACACACTAATAACCAATACTGTGTGTGTGTGTGTGTGTGTGTCAGGACTGTCTCTGTACTAATGTAGGACGGAACAATATTACTGTTGCTGCTGCATAAGGGCTTAAGGTAACACACACACACACACACACACACACCCCCCGAGGTATCTCACTCTCTATGTGTGTGTGAGTGTGTGTTCTGCAAGTATGCGAGGATGTGCTGAATCTTAACCAGACGTTCTCTGAGGGTCGTCATGGAGAGAACCGAGAGCTGATAACGAGGATCCACTGGAAGAACCGCTAACAACCACCAACAACACGCCGGACCGTTCGGACTGGACTGGAGGGGGGAGAAGAGAAATTACATTATAATAAAACATTAACTGAACAGACCAACACACAGTAAAGGTCACTGCTGTCTGGCTCTAAACCAGCAGTACACAGTGATTAAGTACTGAGCTACAAAACACAGAACCACGCTGTCAAAGACACACACACACACACAGTCCATAGAGGTGGGGGGTGAATTTACCGCCCAAAAAAATCCCTTAGACTTAAGGTTAAGACCAACTTTGACGGACTCTAGTGCAGAACAATAATCTTGTAGAAATATGAAATTCTCCACTTCTGAAGAGGCTTGCAAGCTGTGTCAAAACAAACCCCGTAAGAGGGTACAAGTTGTGCCCAAATTTGCCCCATTGATATATAATGGTGAAGACACACCCCCCCCCCCCCCATTGAAATCAGGAAGTGCTCAAAGTTCCCGGCTACAGTAACTTCCACAGGAACTTTGAAACTGAACCCAACTGTGGATCCCGTTGTCATAGAGACATGGGGGCGGGCTCATTTAACTCAGGCAACCAATCAGTCTCTCAGGATCATTGTAAAGATGTCGAGCCACGCCCTAGCAACCACTTTAGAGCACCTTAGCAACTGATCCCGCAGACTGTCGTTATAAAAGGCGCAGATGCCCGAGTTTTGCCGCGGCCAGCACCGCTCACGTTTTCTTCAGAACATGTTCAGAACATTTCACCCTTGGCTTGCTCATCAGAGACAATCTCATTATTATCTAGACACATTTATCTCACACATACACACTTCCATAAAAAAGCCATTGTTCCATTGTTAAAGCGCTATATAAATAAAATTGAATTGAATGTACCTGTCCAGTTATTATTATTATTATTATTAACGTTGTATATTAATACTGAAGACATCCAAACTGATGAAAGAACATGTATGTGCGAGTCATGTAAAAATGTTAAACGACCCAAAATATGTTTTATATTTCAAACTGTACAAAGAAGCTTTGATGCCAGCTTGGCACAGTCGTGGCATTCCCTCATCAGATTCACCAGGGAGTCACCTGGAGTGGATTTCGGTTCACATGTGAGTCTCGTCAGGAGTTAATCTGTGACATTTCCTTCGTTTCTGGCTGCTCTGATCGGAAGTGCTCTGAACGATATCAGCCGATAATCACTTGATTTTTACTGATCGGTTGTCTCTCCACTGGTCGATCACATAAACCAACAGTATCACGACGACGCGAAACACACGAGTCGACAACCACAACAACGTTCTCAACACAAGTCTCTTTAAACAATGTTAAATTTGCAGCAAGTAAAGTTTTTTTTCTAAGTAAAAACCACATGGGGAACGTGTGGAATAAAAAGCTTTAACACAACAACCTGTATTTTAATAGTTTAAGAATAACTAACCTTGAATAATCTTGTGTGTAATGAGTATAACCCTCAATCAACCCCTAATATCAGAGGACGTAAAAAAAAAGCCAAAGCGATCAGCCCCAAAATACTCTGAGCGCCCCTACACCCCTACACCAGACCACCAGCTGTTCTGTGCAAGGTAAGCACTGGTACGAGTCGCTAGGCGTATTAGTGTGACGACAAACACTGTACGAATCCATATGGCAAGAAACACTTGTTTATTTCTCCAGTTTATTCTCTCTGTGTGTCTTCAGTCATACAGTATAGTGTTGGACTTCAATATACTGTACTGTGTGTGTGTGTGTGTGTGTGTGTGTGTGTGTGTGTGTGTGTTACCTGTATATCGTTCTCCTTCTCAGGCATGGGTCCGAAGTGCTGTAGTATTTGGTTCCTGAATCGGTTCTCCAGAGCGTGGAACCACACACTCGCCTGATTATACACCTGATCGTACAGATCCTGCAGCTGCAGCTCCTCCTTCCCCTCCACCTATGGTGCGCGCACACACACACACACACACACACACACACACACACACACACACACACACAATAATGCTTACGGAATATGGATTCACAAGTGTAGATTGAGTGCAACTGCGCCTTTGATGTAGTGTGTGTATGTGTGTGTGTGTGTGTGCGCGCACACTCACTCTC
>JAOVVA010000032.1:16451623-16461983 GCA_028565275.1 Leiocassis micropogon
ATATATGATTTGATCTCTTTTCCTGTTCACTGTTTTATTTACTGCCAGCTATCATATATCGACAAGCCAGATGTATATGTTTATAGTCCTAACATGTGGATGGAGTCTAAGTATGAAGTGTAGTTTAATTAAAAGTCAAGATTACATGAATGTGTCCCTAACCTATATACATACACACATACACACACACACACACACACGACACTGTGACACGACATAAATGTTAACATTAAATATCATCTCACACACATACAGATGTTCTATTGTCCTAATGTTGAAGTAACGAATATAAAATCCAGTTCTTTACCTTCTATGATGATGACTATGATGATGTTTGTTGTCACTTTTCAGTCCGATGAAAACGCATGTTGTGTACGTGTCTATCTCTGTGCGTGTGCATGTGTGTGTTCTTCTTCCTGAGTGCAGTGTTTGAATGTGTGTGTGTGTGTGTGTGTGTGTGACATCACATTGATTTCCTGTACCATAACCACACATACAGACGTTTCTCGTCATCTCCATTCGCTTTCATTTTTCTGCCATTCCCCTTCACGTTGTCTCATTTGTAACTATACAGTTGAGGAAAACTGAAGTATCGCTTCCTCTTTCTCGCACAAACTCACAGCTTTATACAAGCTGCCTGAAAAAAGGAAAGATCATTTTAGTTACAAACCCAAGTGGCTAAAAATAAAGTTGGTTTGAACATATACATAAGCTGTGTTGAAAGCACACACTTGTGGGACAAAATATTAGCATTATCACAATAGAGTAAAATAGCTGTTATTCAATTTCATTCAATTTAATATTTATTTTCAAGCTAATTCATGGTTATTTGCTTTAATTATATCTATGTGTAATTTACCTATACCTTTTATTACAGAAGGTTATTAAACCTTTCACACACACACACTAACGGATTGGGAATGACTGCTGTCTGGCTCACGGATTACATAAATTGTCTAAATAACGGATTACTTTTTTGAAAAAGTAACTAAATAACTGAGTACTTAAATGGAGGACCTAACGCGTTAGATTACTCGTTACATCCAAGTACTCTAATGCGTTACACCCAACACTGGTAACATATAAGTGTAACAGAATCAGTCTGAAAACAAGCACGCATCTTGTTATATTTTTATAATTATCTTTTACTCATCTACTGTATAATGATGTAACTAAGGGTGTGTACTGTATATATAGTACAACACACTGCATAAGGTCAAGACCACACTGTTGATTAACACTAATTAGTGACATCACTCACAACATTTTGTGAAGTTGCTTTAAGACAATGACCATTGTTTAAAGCGCTATATAATTAAAATTAAATTGAATTGAACATTATAAATCTGATGTCTGTTTCAGGTTTTTATAAGGGCAGTTATTTCATGCTTTAAAAAATGTTTGTTATTTTATATAGATGATAGATTATGATAGAATAATCATGATAGATTATTATCATGTATAATGTCAGACACATTTACTCAATGTTGATTAGAGGCTTTCTCAGCAATAAATCTTCATATAATAATGTCATAAAATAATAAAGGACATGGAATAAATACTTTTTTAATATAATATCATATCATAATAATATTATTATAATATTATTAATAATATTAATATAATTTTTTTAAATAAAGTTTTACTGTAAATAATCACCTGATTAATTATAAAGACATTTCCTCAGGAGTAAATATTGCTTCACACAAGCATATACACACACACACAAACACACACACACACACACACACACACACACACTACACTATATGGACAAAAGTATTTGTCTGACCTCAAAATGAATGGACACGAATTCCCACAGAAACACATCAACATTTTGTAGACGGCCTTCCAAGAAGAGTGGAAGCTGTTATAACTGCAAAAGGGGGACCAACCCAATACTGAAGTGTGTGTGTGTACATAATTTTATTTATAATGTACTTCATATTTGAAGCAAACCTACAAATTATTTCGCCCTTTTGCATGGAGTCCTGCTGCAGACGGGCGTGGTCAGTCTGTGTCTCTGCTGAGGTCTTACTGTATGGAAGCCGAGGTTGCTCTGATAACGGCCTTCAGCTCTTCTGCGTTGTTGGGTCTGGTTTCTCACATCTTCCTCTTTTTGGGTTTTCATTGGCTGAAAGCCATAATCATCAAAATTAAAAGAAATAAACACTTTAAATATATCAGGCTGTGTGTAGTGAATCTGTATAATGTATGAGTTTCACTTTTTGAATTGAATTACTGAAATAAATCAACTTTTCAACTTTTTGTCTAATTTGTTGAGACGCACCTGTGTGTATATAAAATGTCATAGGTGTGTGTGTGTCTTTCTATTGACAGGAAGATAAAGCTGTGTGAATGTTATAAGTGTGTGTGTGTGTGTGTGTGTGTGTGTGTGTGTGTGTGTGTGTGTGTGTGTGTGTGGTTTCTGGTCTTCAGTCTCTCGTTTCCGTCACGGGAGGAAAACAAAGTAAGGCTGTTAAAGTTTAAAGCTGAGTGTTTAAACTGGTGTTTCATTTCTACACTCTAAAGACTTTACAGCTGCCTGAGGAGACGAGATGCCGGGTTTAACCAGGGCCCGGGATCAGTTTATCAGAAACAACAACACAGTGAAAACAGCTACACTCACCAAAGTTTATTTAATGAGCAGATTATCATAAGATGGGATTGTACCAGTAGCAAAGTTAGTCTCAGTACCAGGACCAGTATGATAACCATACCAGTACCAGTGTCAGTACCAGTAGCAAAGTTAGTCTCAGTATCAATACCAGTGTCATAACCATAACAATATCAGTATCAGTAGTTAAGTTAGTCTCAGAACCAGAAGCAAAATCAGTACCTGGACTAATATTAGGATCAGTACCAGTATCAGTAACAGCACCAGTACCTGAGTCAGTATCATTATTAGCATTTGGATCACCATCACATCCTGTACCAGTACCTAAACCATTTTTGGTACAGTGTTTTTAACAGTACTCAGTGTCGCAAAGAAGAGTTTCAGAAATCAGAATTATGGATTATTGAGAGAAATCACACACACACACACACAAACACACACACTTTCAGTTTATAATATTATTTCCTGGTGTGTGAAGTCATGGCTGTTTATTATGTTCATTAATTCTCTGCATGGCCAGGAGTGCCACACACTCAGGGTTTAATGTACTGTATTTACACAGAGACACACACACACACACACACACACACACACACACACTGCTGTCTATCTTTACGCTCCTGAGTTTTTGACCTCGGGGTTGCTCAGTAGAGCGTACGTTCATGTTCCTGTAGAGCTGCTCTGTAACACTGTCTACAGTTAAACGTTCTGTATAAAGAGAACTCAGTCCTACATTAGCGTGTTTATCGACGGCTCGTTCAGCTTGCGTTCGTCTTCAGCAGAAACTCAGCTTTTTATTGTTTAATCCCTCCTTCCCATTTTAATCTGTATATGAATCCACGTGTGTGTTGATGAGACAGGCAGGTGTGGTGCAGGTGTGTGAAAGGTGTATTAGACATGTGTTGAGTGAAGCACGATTGAGCAGAGATAAGAACATCAACACTCAGGGTTCATGCGGAATGTGCGGAATGTCAGGCATTAAATATCCGTGTGTTTGTTGCAGTCAAGCATCAAAGAGAGAGAGAGAGAGAGAGAGAGAGAGAGAGAGATCAAACAAAATCAACAGAAGGAAGAATTATTTATTCCACTGCGGTTGTTAAGTTGCATTTGTTAATATAAAACACACACATGATCATGAGGACACACGTCTTCTTCTGAATCCACAAATTAGACAGATCAGGAACATTCCTCACAGAACAGATACAGCTTTTCCCTCTCTATCAGTGTCTCTGTCAGGGTTCAGATGGACGACGGGGGGATTAATGACCATCAATTCATCCTGCGGACGAGAAAAAACAGCGTGAGTCATGAGAACCTGGCGTTCTTCATCACATCTACTGGGCAGTATGATGCAGGTTTACACAGTTCGACCATTCCATTAAATTCCACCTAAAGTATTAGATCATAATTCAACACGCAGGATCAATTGTTACTCCGTCTGAGGATCCGATCACACGAGGAGCTTACGATCGAAAATTATCAGGAAACAAGTTGTTTACATACGCGCATGAATTACAGGATTGAGGAATTCACTCATGTGACTGAAACTGAATCGTTCAAGGAGTCACTTATACGAACACACACGAACACACAGGTCAGTGTGCTGCAGAATGAACTGTGTATTTATATTAATTAGCATGTAATTGATTCAATGAGTCATTTAAAAACTTGATTGATTCACCAGAGGAGTCATTTATGAAAGACTTTGAGCTACAGCTATAAATTCCACTGGAATCTTGAGTTATTTTTTAAAAACAAAGATCTCCGTGCTGCCGAGTGAATTGTGTATTTGTGCTAATCAGCAAGTCAGTCTGAATCTGAGGCAGATGCATGTTTGAATTTGTGTTTGGAGATTCCTCAGAAGCTATTTTTGCTCTGATAAAGTCCAACTTTTCCATCCAATCTTACTGTGCCTTCCTGAGGATCCTCACGCTGAGGTTTCAGATCCCACCACAGCAGACCAGGCTGGATCGAGCCTCTCTCTGTCGGTCCTAAAAACAATAATAAAAATATCTGATTGAGCCTGGAGGAATGATGAGCTGGGGTGGAGTGGCATCATATGTTCAGCCTAGAGTTCACCATGAGGTCACTGTGGTTGTTACCATACTGAAACCATAGACCGGGTTGTGGATGTTCTTCCTTGAAGATCCTGCAATTTCTAAAAAGCAATAACTGTAGTTTGATATGATCGATTTAAAGTTAAAGCTATGGATGTTTTTACCTTACACACTGTAAACCCGAATAGGTTGGCAAAACTCAGTTACATCAAATTTTTTGAGTAATGATGTTTTCAATTTTAAGTAAGCAGAACTATCAGTTTAAGTTTGTTGTACTTATTCATATTAATCATTCTTTATTTGCATTAATGAGTAGCCTAACTCATACTATTTAATAGTAATTATCTTTTTTTTTTAGTTGTTGCAAATCAAAAAAATTGTTGTTGGTCTTTCGCCTGCTCCCGGCAATGGGTCGCCACAGTGGACCATCCGGTCCGCACACAAGCTTGGCACAGGTTTTACACCAGGTGCCCTTCATGAAGCGGCCCTCCCATTTTATCTGGGCTTGGGACGGGCACTTCATCCAGTGGCTGAGCATCGAACCCCGGCCTTTCATGTGGTAGGTGAAACACCTACCACTGAGCCACCGGCGCCCTGTTACAAATCAAATAAGTCATTTTCTCTTTTTTTTTCAGTTAAATCTGAAAGTACAAAATCTATGAATATTAATACTAAAACTAAAACTAATAGGAATTCAGGATTTATATCCAAACCCCGAAAACCAGAGTTGTAAACCTGACAATTAAACAAACTAAACAATTTATGCTAGTAAAGTAGTCGGTTCAAATAAAAAATTGATATTTGCCAATTACAAGAAATCTTGCTTTCCAACCTCCTAAACAGTAGGTAGCAAAAAGCGGAGCTTACGTTTTTTTCCCGTGAGCGTCTAAACACATTCTATTCATTACTCTAGAGAGCACCAAACTGTCGACAATCAGATGACATAAATCAAAAACATCAACTTTAGTCATGCAAAGACAGACCAATCCACCATCTTGATCAAAACAATTCAACATGGGCAGTTTACATGTGCATTGATGATATCGGACACAAAATCGCTGGGCTGAAAGATTTGAAGTTGGTGGAACTTTAAGGAGACGGTTACTGTGGCTTTAAATATCAAAGTTGTTCAGCTAACTTGAAAAGTGTCATTTCTACGAACTCATAAATACCAAAAAGTTCTAAATACTCATCCAGGCCTATTAATTTGAACTAATTGTAATGATTTAAGTTAACAGTACTTAATAAGTTTAATTACTTTGAGCATTAGGGTTTACAGTGGACTGTAGAAGTTGTACAGTTACAGAAGGGAATGCTTTAGAACTGCACTATCTGGACTAGAAGAACTGATAGTACAGTTCTAAAGCACTGGTTCTTCTCAAGGTTTCTTTCTCAGACTTGCTCAGTGGTCATTTATACATTTCAAGCTCCAAATTGATATCTGTATTACTGTAAAGCTGATTTGTAAAAATGTTCATTGTTAAACACATTATACCAATAAATATGAATTTAATTAAAATATCTAGCATTCTAAATTGGGCGTGGCAGTCTCACCTGTCAGGTAGCTGGCCACTGATCCCACTAGCACAGATGCTCCGGTGGACAGCGCTCCAAAGTAGAGGTAGGATATGGAGTAAAAATCATGAAGACCATAATGCCTACAGCCGAGAGCCGCAGATAAGATACTTAAAGTCTCCATCAATCAAAGATAACAAGTAAAGAAATATGATAACATAAAAATGTATATATAAATATCAGGACATTAGAAAGCTTGAGCTTAAGGAGCAGTTTAGCAAAAAAAGAAAAAAAAGAAAAAAACTCTCAGGTCCCCGAAAGCCTCGTAGCTCCTCGGCCCTGCCTCCATCTCAATGTGTTTTACTCACCAGGTCTCTGCAGCTCCTGGAGGTGTTAGCGTAGACGATGGTGAGGTTAGCATGGTGGAGTTGTGTGTAGTGTTAGCTGAAGGACAGTAGTCTGTGCTGGTGTGTAACACCCCCATCCTCTGTGGGGTTGGAGGATAAATGGAGCTTCCAACAGCGAGCCACAGAGCGAGAGAGAACCCCACCGCCACGCCAGCAAACGCACCCTGAGAACCGAGACGAGCTAGGTGGCGTTATTAACAGTTTCTAGAGATACCCTTATGCCATCTAGAGGAGCATTTACAACTTATAGAGAACCCATTTCAGCTTCTAGAGAGATGGTTACAGCTTCTAGAATCCCTAAAAGCTACTAGAGGAACTTTCCCATCTGTGTTACATATAGCAAGTAAATACACAGTACTATTAGAAAATCATTTTATAATGAAGGAGTCTTTGCTTCCAAGTAAAAGGGTTTTTATTGGAAAATATTGTTCTAAGGTTGTACATGGAATCTTTAAAGATTTATCAAGAAGGGCAACTGAAGAACCTTGAAGGATTTGTATTATTTTAAAAAAATATACAGTAATGTGATAAAGTGTGTCGAAAGAGCACAAATCCTAGGTTTTCCAAGGATAAAAGTAGCACTTGGTATTGTTTGGCTAAATTGAAGTGGATCTGCTTTACATGCCAAATTTACGTGGGTGAAGATTCTCAGTCATCCAGGTGAAGTCATCTGGGAGACTTTTAGAAGTACAGTTGATATGATTCGTCTTCCAGATGGCAAATACGTATTTAGAGCAGTTGGATAGAGTTCCCTGCTGTTCATAGTTAATTATTTATTAGTACAGATTTAGCTATTTTGCTTAGCTTAAACAAAACGGTAGAGCTTAACAGAAGAAGCAATTCATGTCTTGTGTTCTGCCACTAAAATTATTTTGAACAGAAGAGAACTGTGCAGAGGGGATGATTTCCCATAATGCACTGGGTGTTTAATGCCAAGGTTCTTACCTGTTTATTTGCAGCTGGGATGAACATACCCAGTATAAAAGTGCCCAGGAGTGGCCCGTTAACCACGCCCATTACCGTAAACGAGCCCTGTGATTGGATAAATGATACAGGAATGAGAATGCACACATGCATCCAGGGTTACTCTGGTTTTAATCATCAACATCATATGGTCCTACAGTATATCCTACAGACTATGACGTGTGTATCAGCCCTTTGGGCCATGAAACTCCCAGAACAATCCCAGTCAGTTTGTTCCCTAGAGTACCTTCAGCGCTCTGTCTATGATCCGTGGACTCATCACCACACACACTTACTTCGTTATACACACACTCTGGCCAAACACATTAGCTTCCAATGCTCCAGTGTTACATTTTCTACATCTTGTTTGTCAGCTAATTATCTGCTGTAACATCTGCTGTGTGTAGTTGGATTGCATTCCAGGAATATAAATCTAGTGTCAGAGTCCCCTGCTGGATTTCTCATTAATATGACGTTCAAATGTTTTAGAAAGAAGCCCTTGCTCTTTTTTTATTGTTTTGTGTTTCAGGATGGAGCTCTCATACACCATTTAAATGAAGGAAACTGAGAAGGTGCTACACTCTCACACTGTGCACTTGACGGGGGTGTAAAATGTCTAGACTGGTCGTGTACCTGAAGAACTCCCCAATCCAGGAGAGAGCAGAGAGCTGCTGTAGTGATGCAGCCGACTCCATACAGAAAGGCTGTCTCACACACACACACACACACACACACACACACACACTGTATACACATCAGAACATCACAAGATTACAAAATCACAACTAATGTGTCCTTCAAAAACACCATCATGGTATGTAAAGTGATTATTTGTTTTAATTAGGCTGAGGGGCGGGGCTACTCCCCTACACGTTAGCAATAAATTAGCTCTAAAGAAAATACTGTATATGTGTTTCTTACATAGTAATTTGCACAGCTGCATCTGTTTCCTCTGTAATAAGTCACTCATTAAAGGCTTTAGCAGATCCTCCATCGTAACTGCAGCCATGGCGTTAATGCTGGTCGAGACCGTACTGTGAGGAGACGGACCGGAACCTTAACGCTTTATTCCTCATTCTATCATTCGTCACTAAAATCAGTGCAGTACAGTGTGTTCTGATTGGCTGAGAGTAATAGTGATAAGACAAACACAAATTAGCTTCATGATTTACCTTAATGTTCCACCGTATGCACAGGCTAGGAAAAGTCCAGGAAAGCCAGGAAGTTCCCGAAAAATATCAAGTACCAAATATGGCATGTACTGTAAGCACAATCACTGGAATTACACTCAAACACATACTCAAATATGACACACTAAGACAAACACAGACATATATACAGCACGGCTCGGCATATGAGCGCCACCGCGTTAAGAGTTTTTGCCTTAAGAACTGAAATTTCTGAAAAGAAATTTGTCTTGACATACAAAGACTTTTCAGCATAAGAGCGATTGGACCGAGCCAAATCAACCGAGCCGGCGTACTGTACGTCTGGGAGCCGTTCAAAACTTTTAGTTTACATATTTTTTGTGGGTTTTTTGCATTTTGTGTAAGATTTAGTGAAGACGTACTGTAGCACCGCGGAACGCAAGAATGTTATCAAGAACCGTAGCTTGAAGAAAAGGGAGTTTGGTTTTTAAAGCATCCGGTGCCAAGAGAAATCATAAATTAATGTTAAGTGAGGATTAATGTCTATTAATTTTATATTGTCAATCAATCAAATGTTTTGATTATCTTTATATGCAAAAATATGATTATAGTGTTGGAAATTAGTAATATTTTGCATTTACATTATGTCCTACGGGACAATGCGTTTCACAATAAGAAATTTCACCTTAAGAACTCGCCTCTGGGGCAGATTTAACTCTTACGCCGAGGCACCGCTCTATAATAAACTGCATTACACTGAGTTGACCGCGTGTCAAATTCTATTTATAAATTAGAATCGTTTTTCATTACGAATGATTTGATTCACTTTGATTTGACTAAACAGCGATTCAATTCAGTGAGTCAGGCAGATTTTTGTGCAATAAGAATGATTCAGTTCAATTCATAGACAACAATTCGATTCAACAAACCAAAAGTGCGTACATTTTTTTTTACATTAATAACAGAATAAACACTGATTTCATCATCATGTGATTTATGATTAAATAGCATTTTGTACATTGTTTGATTCAATTCACCAAACAGTTGATTAATTCAATGATCTGATCCAAAAGTATTTATGAATTGAAAGATGTGTGTGTGTGTGTGTGTGTGTGTGTGAGAGAGAGAGAGAGAGAGAGAGAGAGAGAGAGAGAGAGAGAGAGACCGACCTGATCGGATGCAGTGATTCGCCCAGATTTGAGAGGATCGCAGTGTGAATAAAGAGCGAACATCACAACACCACATACAGCCGCACTGCTCACAATCAGACACAAACCCACCTGATTGATCAACAAAGCCCTGAAACACACACACACACACACACACACACACACACACACACACACACACAACATGTACACACTGACAGTGAAGTTTTGATTTTGAAGCTACAGTGACTCTTCCTTTACAATCCAGTGACAGAGGATCTAGTAAATAAACAGCCTTTAGCTTAGACCAGCGGTTCTCAATCCTTTTCTGTCGTTCCCCACTTAAGGCGGTGGGCGAATTTTCAAGCCCCACTTGTCAACAAAATGATAATGTAAACGGCCAAGTTTACTATTTATTGAAATATCAGTTTCTAAACCAATAAGATCAAATAACACCAAGTTCAAAACAGATAAAATACACGTGCAATTGTTATAACAGGCTTAC
>JAOVVA010000032.1:16469588-16480288 GCA_028565275.1 Leiocassis micropogon
TGTGTGTGTGTGTGTGTGTGTGTGTGTGTGTGTGTGTGTGTGTGTGTGTGTGTGTGTGTGTGTGTGTGTGTGAGCTTACTGTAGCTATGAGAAACTGCAGACTTCCCAGCAGCTGCATGCCTCTGCCGAACCTCATCCTCAGATACTGACACACACACACACACACACACACACACAGGGCTTTTGATATGCTACTGTAAAGAATGCAGCAGTGAGAGTCCTCACTAGAACCAGAAGGTATGAGCCCATCACCTCAATCTTATCCACACTGCATTGGCTCCCTGTGATATTTTGTAAAATTTTTAAATACTACTTTTGACCAATAAAGCATTAAATGGTCTCGCGCTGCTCAATAGTTCAGGACTGGAATTACCTACAGTTTTGTACCGGAACCTCCAATAACAAACTCAACTCCATATTAACTTAAACACATCTCCTATTATACTGAACTTCCAGCCTCCTAACACAGTAAAACTGCAGATCAATCCCTGCCATCTGAAATCACCCACATGAGGATGGGTTCCCCGTTGAGTCTGGTTCCTCTCAAGGTTTCTTCCTCATGTCATGAGCTCGCTCATTAGGGACAAGCATTTTAAAAAATTTTTATCTACAATTTTTATTTGTGTAAAGCTGTTTTGTCAAAAGCGCAATAAAACTTGCGTGTTGAATTGTGGGTGTACCTGGTTGGAGGAGGTGATGTCCAGTCTGTAGTATACAGGGAGGAACAGCGTGGCCGTCAGGAAGGAATTGATGCCTTGACCCAAACACATGTAGAGGAACTTCAAGCCATACAAGTACGATTCAGATGGAACCCCAAGGACCTGCACACCCGACATGAAGCTTGCACACAGGGACACACCCACTGGGATCGCCCCCAGGCTACGCCCACCCGTGAAAAAATTCTCCACCTTTTCCGAATCTGAGAAGCTCTGTCCATGTGACCGCAAAGACTGGAATAGACCGATAATCATGGAGATAGCCAACATGGCACCAAACACGGCATAGTCTCCCACTGTGAAGCCCAACCTGTCTGATTCAGAAGAAGAAGAACAAGAAGAGTCATTTTGCAGTGGATATAAACAAAAAGATGATATCAAGGAAACCCACCCTGGTTAATGTCATATAGAAACCAACAAGTTGAAAACTGATCTAAACATTTTAGGTTATTGCAAGACCTTGAGTTACTACCCAAGTGTTTTTAACCGGTTGCCACTTTAAGCCCAATTACCATCAAGCTGCCACTGTTAGGCCCTTATTTCGTCTATCCTACAGGGCCATTGTATCACTCTGACCCCAGTAAAAGAGTAAATATAAAGGCTTTTTAGAACTATTTGACAAGTACTGGATGCTTCTTGAATCTTTCATACACTATATTGCCAAAAGTATTCGCTCGCCTGCCTTCACATGCATATGAACTTCAGTAACATCCAATTCTTAATCCATAGGGCTAAATATGATGTTAAATACGCCATCCCCTAACTGTTGAGACAATGAAATTGTCAAAAATGTCTTGGTATGCTGAAGCATTTCTGCTGAGTTCCTTTCACTGGAACTAAGGGGCCGAGCCCAACTCCTGAAAAACATCCCCTTACCAGTTCTAATATGACTGTGCACCAGAGCACAAAGCAAGGTCCATAAGGACATGGATAAGTGAATTTGGTTTGGAAGAACTTGACTAGCCTGCACAGAGTCCTGAAATCAACCTGATAGAACACCTTTGGGATGAATTAGAGAGGAGACTACAAGCCAGGCCTTCTCGATCAGTGGTGTGTGGAGGGAATTATTTTGTTATAGAAGTCAACAAACAGCATTTTAACATAATTCCCACTTTCCTAGTGAGTGAAGTGTAAAGGAGGTTAGAGATGGCATTCATCTGTTGATCGGTTTTGACATATGCAAACTGTAATGGATCCAGTGTATCAGGTAGTGAAGAGATGATGAAGTCTCTGACCAGCCGCTCAAAGCGCTTAATCACTACTGAAGTCAGGGCTACAGGGCGATAGTCATTGAGGGAAGCAGGATGGGGTTTCTTTGGGAAAGGAACAGAACTAGCTGGTCTGCACAGGCTCTGAGGACTTAACCAGGGATGCTGTCTGGTCCTGCTGAGGTCCTGGTGTTCACTTTCCTGAAGGTTGTCCTCAGGTCATGTTTAGATATGATGAACGCATTTCCAGTGATGGCATTCTCTTCCTGGCTGCAGCCATTAGCACTGCTGGCATTAGCATTGTTAGCAATGTTAGTACTATTGTTACTACTAGTTTTCTCTTAGCAATTTACAGCTGGTGCTTGGCAGCAGGAGGAGGACCTGATCACCTGAGGGCTAATCTGGCCAGTTAAAGGTTTGGCACTGTTTATAATGTTGTTTATCTCCTGTAAATATTCAATTACAGATCAGTAGGGTCATGGCTTGTTGCTTACTTGGTGACATCTATCAGTCCTCGGGGGTCGCATCCATATAACTGCTCAAATTGTGTAAGCCCAGTGGACGCTTGAAGGCTCTCTCTTGCGGAGTTAAAATGTCTTTCATGAGCCCTACACCACTGCACTGAAGAACCAGTTCTTGAGTAATGTTCTTTGATGTTCTCTTCCGCAGAGGAACAGCCTCAGGTTACTGTGTAGCATAATCAAAGATTACCAGAATGTATTCACCGCCCAGAATGGATCCCAACAGGTATGTGCCAATGCATTCAAATAGGATACCAAAGATATGGGCAGGATGAGCAGAGCACGGGCTTACAGCGCAATGTGCTCTGACAATGTAGACAGAGTTTTTAACTTTGGCTACAATGCCTGAACAGTGTAAACAATTTCCTGGAACATGTTCTTGATTCCCAGGTCTCTGCACAAAGTGTGCATGTGGGCTAGATACGTCACCATGTTAATTTTCAAGAGCAGTGTAACCAGGAGATCATACTCTTGGCCACAGCACAGGGTCTAGTAGTAGAGGAGACTGGTGTGTAATGAGGAAGAAGGTTGCTGATAGTGGGCACCCGACTTCTTGGTCATTGCCTTCCACAAGACAAACTTTACTCCAGCAGTTTTTTTTTTAATTGCTCAAGGACGAAGTTTACTTCCCAAATATGTTCCACCTCATCACCTGCTCCTGTGTCAGCACTGTCAGTAACTTCTCCGGGTCCAGGTCTAGCATGTGATCAGCTGCTATTTGGAGTTTTCTTTTCTGTCAGCTGGTGGCAGGAAGCAAAGCAAGGAAGCTGAGCCAGTTGCTGCCTGAGAGGACAGGCATGGGTAAGTCAGGGACCAGACCCATAAATAGTACCAATTCGCCTTCCCTTCTGTGGAAGGGAGCCTTCAATCTTCCAAATGCTTGTTGGCAGGGCTGATTGGAAATCTAAAAAAACAATACTCCCCATATAGTAGGGCAGTACCATGTGTCCCATAAGTGGTGACCTGGGTGGTAGGAGCTTGGTTGGCTGAGTGGAGACTGACTGCAGGACACTGATATTTTTCTCTTAGAGGGTACAGATCTGTTGGCGATAGTTCATCCCTGGGTTTTCCTTCAAACCGTTTCCTCTATTTGCTGAATTTGGAGTCTCTGAGACAGGGTTAAGTTGGACCCCCAGGCCTTACAGTCACAAATGTTCAGGGTGGCCACGTTACACTCCGGTGCCTCCAACACACAGTTACTTATTCCCATTGATTGAAGCTTATATTGACATAATTATTTGCTATTAGTGTTTTTAACACCCCGGGACTAAAAATATCCACAAAATATTTGCATCAGTTTGTAAAATCTTTTGTTTCTTTTGAAAAAAAAAACTTGTTTTTCTTAAAACTGCTAAATTGACGTTATCTCATTTTGCAGTGAAACTGTTTATTTATAAGTTCTACCTGTTACAGCTGCAGACATGCTGACTCTCCTCACACACTGTAGCTACGCTGATACACACTCTTCAGCTGTGAAAACACACACACGCACACACAGAGCACATCTTGCTGCATTGTTTCTCACTATTTCTCTCTCTCTCTCTCTCACCCACACACACACACACACACACACACAAACATACACATATACACACACTGCTGCATTCTTTTTCTCTAAGAAAAAACATTTCACAGTAATTCACTTGAAGTTCACTGATTTTCATTTATTTTTTACTCATTTACTTTATATATGTTTTTTGTATGTTGGAAATGTTAATAAATATAAATAATTTTCAATAATTATTAAGATATATCATACACAGAATTTATGTAACATAATCCTAATATCTTGTAGCTAAATTACTTTCAAATTTTTAGCAAATGTAATATTTGTAAGTCTTATTAAATAAGATTCGATTCATTACTTACATAAAATTTTAACATTAGTACATTGGTAATAATATTACGTTTAACCATGTGTTCTTAAGTCCTTTCTTGTATTATGATATAATATAATAACACTTAACTATTTAACATATGTATCATTGTTTAGCTCATTAATCCACTTCAGTTATAAAATATTACTTTGAAAGGATTCATTTTATATATAAATAAACATAATGCTTTGTTTGTGTGAAATGTTTTAAAATAGACAATTTAAAAAATAAATAATAATGAAAAGGAAACTATGTGAGAAAACATATCTGCAGAAACAATATTTATTATAATGAAAATAAAGCTGTGCATTGTAAAGCATGATAAAGATATTTCTAAGATACAGTGCAAAGCAGCTATAAGATATAATGTGTTTATTAACAAGCCGAGTTTCTGTAAAATCTAGTAAATGTATGTTCATTGTTTATGTTACAGAGAATTTTATAAAGCTTTTTTATAGCGTAATAATGAAATGAAAATTGTCGTATTAGGAAGTGGAGCTGTAATACTGGGAAAAAATAATAAAAGTAATTGTATTTTGTATTACAAAAGTAAAGTATTGTGTTTTGTGTTTTTTAAAAGATACAAATAAAATCTATATGTTGTGTAGTGATACATTTGTTCAGTTTGTTCATCTTACCCTGTTTATTGCTGACGTCCTCTTTGCTCCGTGCTGAAGCTGAGAAATGAAAACTAGTTTTGTATAGTGTGTGTGTGTGTGTGTGTGTGTGTGTGTGTGTGAGAGAGAGAGAGAGAGAGAGAGATAATGTGTGTGTGTGTGTGTGTGTGTGTGTGTGTGCATCCTCTTAAGATCCACCTGATTGCACATGAGCCACTTGCACTGCCTCGCAGTATTGCTGGTTGTGGGTGGAGTCAGTGGGCGGGGCTTGGTGGATTAAATGACCTGTATGAGCTGGAGGTCTAGAGGAAGACCAAAGAGGAGATTTATGGATGCAGTGAGAGAGGACATGAAGTTAGTTGGTGTGAGAGAAGAGCATACAGTGGATAGGGTTAGATGGAGGCAGATGATTCGCTGTGGCGACGCCTGGAAGGGAACAGCCGAAAGACAAAGAAGATGTGCTGTGATTGATTGGATTTATACAGTGGGAGGGATTTGGGGTTTTATGTTTATTCTGCTGTTTAAAAGTTTAGGCACCCCGTGTTCAGGACGATGGAAATCAGCACCAGAGCTCGTGCTTACAGGTGTACCGTGTGTGTGTGTGTAAGAGCGCTACCTGGTGGTAACATTGCTAATGCAATTTTAGCAGAACTCAACTGTAACTCAAAGGAATAAAGGAATAAACACACAGGAATAAAGATAAATAATAATAATGATAAATTATGAATTAACAATAAAATACATGATGTTTCCCACTTTTTTTATTCTTTGTATTGGGTGGGGTTGAAACAAGCAAATTAGATTCCCTCTGTTGTGACCTCATATAAGAAGAGCCCCTCCCCTGGCTTGTGGCTCAGCTGTGCAGTACTCTGTGAGGGGCGTGGCTCATCAGTAGGTTATTTACATAGACACTGAAATGGCACATTTGAAAGAAGAGTGAAACAGAGGGAGATTAAGGGATTGAAATGTGTGGCTATTTTAGTCGGGCCTAAAAAAAAATAACAATAACATCGAGTTACATATTATATAAATAATTATTACATACAAATAAGTTACACAGGAAATGCAATTGTATTCTTTCACTGTGATGCTTGAAAAATCCTGTTGCAGTTGTTTTTACATATTTTCAACATGTTAAGAAATTAAACATATTAATATTGCATATCTATATTTAAATCCATATAGTATAATAATATTGTGACACATTCTTTGGTCGTAAGTGTAATTACCCGCTGAGCCACAAGATGGAGACAAAAAGCTTTACCTCTTCATTTATTTTCTTTTATCTTTCTAAAACACATAAAAGAGTCAGCTGTGTTATTAAAATAGGTCATGAAATATTTTCGTGTGTTCATTTAACCCATTTTGCGTTTTGATTATTTTATATGAAGTCTACAATAAATTTATATTTTTAGTTTTTTTGGTCGGAGGTATAATTCATCAGTTAGCCACAAGATGGCGTGCAAAAGCTTTCTCATGTTCACTCTTGTACATTTTTAGAATACTGAATATGCAAATGACGATAAGACGACGATAAAGACACTGTTTTAAAAACAAAAACGACGGCTCAAATATTTTTTACAGATTTGTTTTAATTTCAGATTCTGTTATTTCTAAGTATCTTTAAATAAGTCTAAAAATAAATAAATTCCTGTAATGCTGTGTGGATGACATCAGGTTGTAGTTTCATCACTCAGCCTCCAGGGGGCGGAAGTGACCGTTAAAGCGCCGCTCGCTCTTTCAGCGGGCGGCGAGGAAGAGGATCAGCACCCGAGCGGAGTGGAGCCACGACAGGTTGGGAAATAAAGACTAAACTCCCCTCTCCTTTATCTCGGGTTTGAGATTAACTTCTGTAATTAATATATAATGTTTAATAGAGTAACGTCTGTGCGTGTCGCGTGTTAAAGGCGGTATTTTCTCCCACAGCTGCAGGTAGTTAGCGGGTTTAGCCTGTTAGCAGTTAGCACACACACACACACACACACACACACACACAGTGTTGACTCGATGTTTACTTCCTTCGAATTAAAGTCACCAGAAACACAAACCTGTCCTTTATCATCCTCTAACTTATAATAAACTGACGGACCTTTCAAATATTTATACATTAAAACAGTTACAATCATAAATAAATGAATAAACGAGTGTGTTCTGTCTTTCACGCAGTGTTTATGTTCGTACTTGATGCTAAAACAGAATGTGACGTCATGAAAGCAGCGATGACGTCACCGGTTAAGAACCTGTTCGGAAGAGATTCAGTTTTTCTATGAATATGTTAATCAGAAACACCTTTAATCACACAAGCCCCGCCCACACAGAGGCACTCAGCTGCGTTAACCCTGATTGGATATCACCTGTCACGTGATTAGCAGTGTCAATAGATGGTTAATAAACAGTATGTATAAAATATGAATCCTTGTTAATTAAAGGTTTGTTTTAAGGTTTTGAGCAAATGATTATTTCTCAATAACATTTCTTCTGGTGTGTGTGTGTGTGTGTGTGTGTGTGTGTGTGAAGGTGCAGAGATGCCTAAGAAGTTCCAGGGTGAGAACTCGAAGTCGGCGGCGGCGCGAGCTCGGAAAGCCGAGGTGAAAGCTGCAGCGGACGCCAAGAAGCAGGCGGAGCTGGAGGACGCGCTGTGGCAGGAGAGCGACAAACACGTGCTGAAGAAAGAGCAAAGGAAGGTCTGGCTCTTCATCATCATCACCTGTGCACACTCCTCCTCTAACACTCATCTAATGCTCACTAGAGGTTTATTAGGGGTGTGTGTGTGTGCGTATGCATGCATGCAAGGGAGAGAGAGTGTGTGTGTGTGTGTGTGTCCCTGGTGCTTTTAAGCACCTTGGGTAGAAGAAATATGTTGTAATAAATAATTAATTATGTCATCAGTTATACAGGTAGTCCCCGACTTGCGAACGAGTTCCGTTCCAGGAGTACATTCATACGTCAGGTTTGTTTGTAAATCTGACAAAGTGAGTCTTATACGCCTTTGATACAAATATACAATGTAAAGCATAAAAAAAAAACCTCCCAGGTTTGGTGTTTAGGGGGGGGTCTGGTGTCACAGCTGACCTCGTTCAAAGGCCGCCCTGGAGGGAGGGTCAACACTACATGGTGTTTTTTGACTCTGTTTGACGCTGTTTTCCACTGTATTGGACCGTGAACTCCACTTATTTTGAGGATTTTCCGAAATTAGAATTATTCACCATCAGGACAGCTTTACAGGACACACATTTTCTATCATTGTGCTCCCGGACTGATTCACTGAAACCGGTGATGCCGACTCATCACCCCCCCAATAAAATAGACATTTTGTACATTCACTTACACCCTGACAATATTGTTTATAATTGTAAATATCTGCTGCACTGCAGTGTCTATTTCTTGTACAATACACATGAAATACTATTGTGATTTGTTCACATCTTCGATTGTTTGCAGAATCACAATCTGTTCATTTCTGCGGAAATTCGTAACTCGAGTGTTCATAAGTCAGGGACTACTGTACTCTTAACTGTTGGTGTTAAAGCTCTACGTAAAGCTCACACCCTGACAAAGCAGAAGATGTTATGTTCACACACACACACACACACACAAAACTGCACAGTTACACAGAGTAGATGTGTAAGATGATAAACTTTTTACAGAACTGTGTGCATCTCTGTGACCACTAGGTAGCGCCAAACTCTCACATTCTAAAAAGCTGACACTTTTGTCTTGTAAAATTGTTTTTTATTATTATTATTATTTACATTATTGTTTGTTGCATTATTTTACAACACTTCTCAAAGGACTCATCGCAGTTTCACACAGAATTTCACATTCACTCTTTGCTCTAACTTGCAGTCCATGATGACGTAGCAGATGTGAAAAAAATATGGAATTATGTATTCAACAAAAATGTGTTAAATAACCCAGAATGCATTTTATATTTTCGATTCTTTAAAGTCGCCACCTTTTGCTTTGATGCCAGCTTTTCCTGCTCTTGGCGTTCTCTCAGTCAGCCTCAAGAGGTCGTCACCTGGGATGGTTTCCCACCAATCCTGAAGGAGTTCCCAGAGGGATAGAGAACCTGTTGGCTGCTTTTCCTTCTCTCTCCGGTCCAAGAATCATACATTCAGGAACTGAGTTCTGTTCATCTGATCTCTGTTCAACAAAGACACAGTGGTTAGAACCAAAGAACTCACATTTGGACTCATCAGACCCAAGGACGGTGTTCCACTGATCTAACGTCCGCTCCTTGTGTTTCTCGGCCCAAGCGAGTCTCTTCTGCTTTTCCTTCTACTCAAGTAATGGTTTCTTTGCCACAGTTTGACCCTGAAGGCCTGATTCATGAACCTCTGAACTCTGGATGTGGAAATTTGTCTTCCGCTTGAGCTCTGAGAAGTGTTTGTGTTTGCTCTTGTGTGGAAGTGTTTGGTCTTCCTTTCCTGGGACGGTCCTCATGAGAGCCAGGTTCATCATAGCGTGTGATGGTTTTTGGCGACTTCACTCGGGGATACATTCGAAGTTCTTGACATATTTTAACATCATCATCATCATCCTCTTCCTCACCTCCATCTTCAGCTCCTGATGGATTCCACATTGTGATATTAGCATCACTGTATCAGACACATCACTGTCCATCTGTTTCCTGTCTCCTGACATTTATCTGATCCAGGGGTCGTCCAGCACCTTGTCTCTGATTGGCTGTTTGTTTGTTGTTGTTGGGGGGGGTTGTTCACTAGTATCACTGGTGACCTTTAACCTCTGATGCTCATTGAGGTCAATTTTCATCCAAGTGAAGGTTTAAGTAATGAGTTTATTCCTCAGCTGACACTGTGGGTTTAATGGTGTTATAAACACTAATGCTGAATGTAATAATGCATCATAAGGATTCTGTATGAGGAGTAAGACGTCTCCATGTCCTTCTGTATGAGGAGTAAGACGTCTCCATGTCCTTCTGTATGAGGAGTAAGACGTCTCCAACCTCCCCTGTCTCCATGCACAGGGGAGGTTAGTATAACCAAGAGGGCTGTTTCCAATCAGAGGTCATTACATTTAGGGATTTGGCAGACGCCCTCTTAACAGGGACAACTTGGTGGTCATGGGCTTTGAACCTGGCACCGTAGTCCAATGCCTTAGTTCAGTACCTTAAACACTGAGCTACCCCTGACCCCCAGGTCATTAGAGGTCATGTGGGGCAACTCCAGTGGTTTTGGGGCCCCCGATGCTCCTCACACCCGCTCTGTGACCTGTGACCTCAGAAACACCTCGAGACATCTTCATCACACAGACGACGTCTGCTTCAGAACCGGCACTCGGAGAAATCTAGGGCTCGGGGACGTTAATTTGGGACGCACATGTCTCCGGGGACAGCACACACACACACACACACACACACACACCTTGATTTAACCGTGTTAAACTCTCTGATGTGTGTGTTGTCTTTTCTCTGACATCACTTCCTGGTTACTAACTGATTAGAAGCCGCAGATGTGATTGTGTTCCAGAGAAAGGACACGGCCGAGGACACGGAGACGAGACGTGTGGAGTTAAGGCTGATGAGGAGAGTTTTAACTTTTTACTTCTGACATCATTTCCTGTCTAAAGTCGCTACAAGGCAAAATCTCCTTCTGTTTAGTCACTTATTTCTGTTCGACTGTCAGGAGCTCGGTTGTGTGAACGCGGGTGTGTGTCACGATGCGGGTGTGTGTCACGATGCGGGTGTGTGTCACGATGCGGGTGTGTGTCACGATGCGGGTGTGTGTCACGATGCGGG
>JAOVVA010000032.1:16501952-16512452 GCA_028565275.1 Leiocassis micropogon
TACATCGTTTGATCATCGTTTGACCGGCTCCTGAACGTACGTGCGACTTGTTTGGTTTGGCTCAGTTCGGTCGCCCGTATGAACGTTCTTCACATGCCGAGCCAGATTTTTTGCAAAATTTCAGTTCTTAAGGAGAATTTTTTTTACGCGGGGCGTCCGTAAGCCGAGATTCCACTTAAATTTTCGTATCAAGCCCCAGCAGTGTCCTGATGCATCTGGTACAGCTTTGAAACACTGTCAGATATCATGATGTGGTACTTTGGTCAGATCGCTCACCCCATCATCATGGACACAGTCACACTGATGAGAGAAAGACGGAGGCCCTAAACGCAGCGGCAGATGTTGTAAAATGTATCGCTAAGCATCATGGTCCAATCAAGGGTCCTAGAGAAAAATGATGTTCAAACATATTACTGTTTCCCATTTTATGGAGGCTCTGTGGGAAATATTGGCAGCATGAAGACAGCAACACTGTGTGTGTGTGTTGGGGGGGGTTGGGATTAGATTTTGATGGTGGGGAATGGTTGAGAAAAGAGAATCCTGAGTAGCAGATCCAGTAATGAGCTCTCCCCTGTAGACATTTTCATTAGGGACTGGAGCCGGGAAACACGCAGCCTGATGGCACATCTGAATGAGCGCAAATTCAACGTCAAAATAGATTTGCTAAATTGGATTTGTGTGGAGTGAAGCTGGCAGTGGCGGGAACGCAGGAGCACGAAGGTATGAGGAGGCCTCTCACCTCAGGCATACACACAGGAGATATTAGCTTAACATGAAGAACTAGCCTGATGTTCTGGAGAACACGCGGATGGTGTCTCATGTAGCAGTCAGAGAAGAACCATTCAGAGGTCCACAGTTAGAGGATGTTAATGGACCGGGGATGTCACGTCCGACAAGGACTCCATGCGTCAGGTTCTAGATGGTGTTTGTAAGCTGGCTGCTTCTTCAGCATTAAGAGCTTCCTCTGTGACTTTCCAATAAGGAACCTTTAGGATCTGAGCATATTTTGGATTTTTTTTATTAGTACCAGAGGCTAGACAAGAGGAGCGTGTCTGAGAAGGTGTCGATTAGGGTTTGAAGTTTCACCTCAGTCTGAGGAGATAATGGCGTTTATGGATCTTCACAAGTTTGGGACCAGAATTCTGGTTGGAGTGAGTATTAAGATGGTGATTTGGATAGATTTGGGATTTGTGACTCGGTATCAGTGGTCTGGTTGGATTTGAGGATCTCATTAGTTTTGGAGATCTGAGAGCTGCTTGGGATTTGGGTTGCAAATATGGTAAATAAATAACTTAAATATGGTGCTGGTAGAGTTTAGATTAGTGCCAAAGGGTTTGGGATTTAGTACTGGTTGGAATTTATATGGAGTTGGGGAACTAATGTGGACTTGGTTTGGGTTGGTGGTTGGAGTTTAGGTTGGTGTACTAGTTAGTCTGGGATTAGCAGGTTAGTTGGATTGTGAATGGACATAGTGGTTGGGGTTGGAGGACCAGTTGGAAGACTGGCTGGGTTTGGGTTTGGATTAGGGTTCTGATCAGGTTTGGTGTTTGTGGGCGGGGTTGTCTCGGGATCTCTTTAGGATAGAGAGCCGGACAGATTTAGGTTTCTGATGATGATTGATTTGGGTTGGTTAGGGGTGTGAATCTACATGGGTTTGAATTTGCACCTGAGGAACGACACCACCTCTCACCACATCATACTTCTACCACCTGACTATAGATAAAAACGCACTAAAGGGCTTGCTGAAGACTCCAACACCTCGACTACTGACTGAACGCTAACAGTGGTAGCGCGTACCCTGGTTACCTGCCCTACATTGAGGGGTTAATTAGCGTTTCCTCTGTGGGGCACTCTGGGATTGCGTTCCTCATCTGGGAATTTTCAGGTCCTGAACGTTTTGGGGATTTTCTGATTAATTCCAGTCTGTAACAGAGGCTGAAATTTCTCTAAAGTGTCATAACACAAAGGTGGAAGAAATGATTGTGTATCAGTTTAAACGCTCTGACTTTCTAATTTGTAAAATCGTCTTAACACTCTGATACCGTTGGGAAACTCAGACCTAATTAGATTTTGTTCTTTAACACACTTCACATTCAATATAAGAGTAAAGAGAGCAGGGCGATGAGAGGTCTGGAGACGCTGCAAAGGCAGCGTGGAAAATAATACGGGCTGGCGTACGTATCAGTCTTATTGGAGAAGGATAAACCGTTAGAGCACGAACATCACACATTTGTGTACACTACGAACACCATCATCTTCATCCTCCTCAGAGACCTAGCCGCATTTAAACAATCTACTTAGCCGTCGCTTTCACTCGTGTTTAATCAATTCCTCCCGTTTGACTGATGGGATGTCAGATACACATGCACGTACTTGATGTTGGTTTTATCTAATGCGTGGGTCTGACTAGCGGCGCCACGGAGACAATCGATGATCATGGTTCTGAGTTAGAAGATCGCACGCACTCCGAGTTCTCGGGTGCAGATTCCAGCGTCACTATTTGAAGCTAATGTTAGACCTAGCGCTCGGATGAGATCGGTGACGCGATGTGTTAAAGCATCCGCGTGACTTTATGGCGTGTGATCAGCTGCGTGCTGGACGTGGCACGTAGTACGCGACGTGAGCGCCCCTGATCTCCAAATATCACTTTCTCACACGGATAAACGTGAGAGCTGTCTGTCGAGCGACTCGGTGGAGAGCAGCTGAACGTTGTGCTCGTGTCTGGGCAGAACAGGAACACGGAGAGAGAGATGAGAGCACGCTGTGGAGGAGGGAGCGATGTGGAGATGTGGGCACTGAGGATTGTCTGTTCTGCAAAGAGACCTGGAGGTGGCTGTTTTATGTGGAATTATGTCATAGTTCTTTTTATTTAAGCTTCTCTAAAATGACGAAGAATGCAGTTAAGAAACAGACGCTGCATGATTGTGATCAGGTTTGAAACAGATCAGCTGGATTCAGGGATCTGCTGCACATGAGGGCAGAGAAGTTTTGATCTGTTCCTCAATGTGTTCTTGAGCTCAGACTCTGAGATCCATCACAGGGCACAGGCACACACAACGGGCAATTTAGTTTAGCCTAAACTCCATGTCTTTGGACTGTGGAAGGAAACCGGAGAACCTGGAGGAAACCCACCAAACACAGGGAGAACATGCAAACTCCACACACACACTGGAGGTGTGAGGCCACAGTGCTAACCGCTACACCAATGTGCCGCCCTCACTCTGAGATTCATTACTTAGAAAATCAAATATGCCTGAAAATATTGCCACCTTTGTGACAGATTGCATGAGAAACCTGAGACATGGAATGATTATAAATGGATCGTTTATCTATCAGAATTACTCCACACCTCCACTCACACACATGGGGGAAGCTAATCCCATCTAAATAGTGCTCTGTCTGTCTTCAGTAATAATCTTTCTTCAGGTTTTAGATCAGATCCCCATTATGTTTTTACGTAGAACCTGACACATCAGCTTTCTCTTTCACAAACACGTGATGGTGTGACCCACAAACATCCAAGGAAGATCTGAGGAACCTTTGAGGAACCTTTATTTTCAGAAGGTCCAGTGTCATGAAACTGATGCAAACGTGCACATGTTAGATTTTACATGGGTGTGTGTCATGGATTTTTATTATTATTAATCCATTCATTTATTAATTTTTTTGCAAATGCTTAAGAACTTATAAAATAAAGCATTATTCTGTTTCCAATTAAAAGAAATGTTTTTTGGCAGGTTGTAGCGTGCTCGGGGTTTGGCAGGGGGTTCGATTTTGACAGGGACTTAAATACTCGTATTGATCTTTGCAGCTTTCTCATCAGACAAGAGAGTCGCTACTTCTTGGAAATCTGTTACTTGTTTCTTGTTTCTTGTCTCTTTTCTTCATTATGCCTTTTGCTTCGGTAATAAATGCAGTGTTCTCTCGCCGGCGAACAGAACGTCGCATCTATTTTCTTACCATAAGATCGCACAATATTTATAGAGAGCCCTAAAAGCTTGCGAGAGTGCAGCAAGATACACGACATCCGCTGGCTGCCAAGTCCGTCGTCTCGGAGGCATCGGGGAAACAAAGGACGGAGGTAGAACACGGCTCGCGCTGCTCCTGCCTCGGCTGCTGTTTGTGTGCGATTGTTCTGGCTCAGGCCGCGGTCTTGGTTTACTGATTGCATTAGCACCTGTGCTGCATGCTAACAGAGGCTCCTGCAGATAGCGGAGTGAGTGGGTGAGGGGGAGGGGAATGGTGAGGGGGGGTGAGGAGAGACGAGCAGGGAGGAGAGAGAGAGAGAGAGGGAGGGAGGGAGGGAGGGAGATGACGTTGGATACACACTCGGTTGTCATGTGAGCAGGTAGCCATGTGGAAATGGCTCTCGTGCTTCAGATCGCTCTCTGAGCCGCATTCAGACCTTTAAAGAAGAATTCATTATCTGCTCTTAGAACAGAAGGGTTCCTCAAGGGTTCTTCGGATGGTTCAGGGTACTCGCTTACCAGAGTGGTTCTCGTGTTAAGCAGAAGCTTCTCGTGTCGCTTTAATCAGGGGAGATTTTAGTGTCAGATGTTTCGAGGGGCTCGTCTCCACGTGAGAATGTAATGTGTACAGTGTGTTACTATGCGTGATCGTTAGTATTTTATTATTTTTGTATATTTTTTAATATATTTAGTTTGACACCAATATTAGTATTGCTAGTAAGTGACATAATTTTCGCATCACATTTTTATATAAAAAACCCTTTAAAATAGAATATGCTGGGCTTCACACCTGGTTCTTCTTACTCTCTGCTGCTTTCTGCTCTCTCTGACTCTGTCTCTCTCCCTGTCTCTCTCCATCCTGCTGTCTCTGTCTCTCTCCCTGACTCTCTCCGTCCTGCTGTCTCTGTCTCTCTCTCTGTCTCTCTCCCTGTCACTCTCTCTGTCTCTCTCCGTCCTGCTGTCTCTGTCTCTCTCCCTGTCTCTCTCCGTCCTGCTGTCTCTGTCTCTCTCTCTGTCTCTCTCCCTGTCTCTCTCTCTGTCTTTCTCCGTCCTGCTGTCTCTGTCTCTCTCCCTGTCTCTCTCTGTCTCTCTCCCTGTCTCTCTCTCTGTCTCTCTCCGTCCTGCTGTCTCTGTCTCTCTCCCTGTCTCTCTCTCTGTCTCTCTCCGTCCTGCTGTCTCTGTCATTCTCCCTGTCTCTCTCTGTCTCTCTCTCTCTGTCTCTCTCCCTGTCTCTCTCTCTGTCTCTCTCCCTGTCTCTCTCTCTGTCTCTCTCCGTTCTGCTGTCTCTGTCTCTCTCCCTGTCTCTCTCTATGTCTCTCTTTGTTCTGTAAACCAAAAGTTAACAACCAATTAGAGAGTTTATAATTAATAAAAGGTCTCCACACGGTTGGTCCGTTTCGATTCATCACATTTTTCTAGCTGGATGTTTGGTTGCCTGGGCGAACCTGACCCGATCCTGGACGTTATCTCTCTTTTGTAATTTCATCGACAGAAAACAAAAATCTTAAACGAGTCCATGTTCGTTCCAGTTGTTCACTTCACTGTCCATAATCTACTGTAAATACGGCATTAAGCCCGAACTCTATCAGAATAAGAAACTGACGGTTATGAGCAGTAACTCTGCTGATTTATTCCTCTGTCATTAGGATTTAGTAACATTACTGAGATATTAGGGTTACAGGTGGCTTTTATTAAGATGTGTGTGTCAAGATAAAAGGATGTGACCGTGTTAGACGTGCTAACGCTATCAACAACATAACAAAAGATAAGGTACGAACACACTCACTCGAGGCCTAAGGTTAAAGTACAGCAGCACTGTGAAAGCAGATTAAGATTAAATCATGCAACTACATCAGCGTCAGCTTTTCGTTTCATTTTCATTTCCGTGTGCTTTTAGTCCGACTGTAACCAAGTTAAACTCTCGTGCAGTTTCTGTCTCCTGTACATCAGACATCTGAACCAGAGCGAGAGGAAAAACTCTCGACGGCTCGAACCTGCACCGCTCTACTGCTACTTCTTCTCCATTTCATCACTATACTGCCGTACAGACTATTGACTTTATTAAACCCTGCTGCCACCTAGTGTATGGGAGTGTAAAGCTGAACCTGTAACTGTCGGTCTCTGCGCGGTTTGATCTGTAACAGTCGTGCACGAAGCAAGATTTTAGAAAATAATGACGCACTATTGTCATTATCGTTGTTTTAGGGGTGCTAGGATTAAATTTAGCGGCACTTGAGGGTTTAAAATCACCTCTGGGTTTAATTTTACCCTTAAGGATGACCAGAGATCCTGTTATGGTTCTAGACGGAACCCTATTTAATTATCAGATGTGTCCCTCTTTGTCGCTCCTGTGGTTCGCACTGCAGCCGAACAGCTTCACGCGACAAAAAGCTGAAATACACGTCACATAGACCTCAGATCCTTTGCTCATTTATTTTTTTCGCATTTAGGAATTTAAAAATCTGTTCTTTATTGTTTAATAAAAAATAACCTTGTTGAAAATATTTTTATACAATTTTTCAGCATAAAATAATGATAGTAATATTTGTAAAACAATAAAAATCACAATAAAAATATATCACAAATCCACTTCACATCCAACATCACACTGATTTTGAGAAAATGTTTTGTTGTTGTTGTTGTTGTTGTTTTGTTCTAGTCAGCGTGGCTCATAATTATAGTAATATAATATCATAATACAAATTTCAGATACAACTGAATATTAATATCAAGAAAGCAGCTTTTCACAGATATGTACATGAATGAGGTGATAGTGAAGTGGGCGGGGCTTAAAGTCTTCTTTAAAGTTTTAAATCTTTTTTAAATAATTAATTAAGGAAAGTAACTTAAACATGTCTTGAGATATATATATATATATATATATATATATATATATATGTGTGTGTGTGTGTGTGTGTATGATGAAAATCTTTTTCTTTGTAGTTTGGAGTTAATATTTTGAGGATTTCCTCTACATCAGATTTCTAAAAATGAGCATTTAAATTTTTTTGCATTAATGTTTTCATGTAGATGATGATGATGTGTGTGTGTGTGTGTGTGTGTGTGTGTGTGTGTGTGTATAATATCCTGAATTGGACTTTAAAGAGATTTGTTTTCCGACATGGAGTGATTATGAAGTGGGCGGAGCCTAAAGCCTTGTTTAGGACTTGCCAGTTTTCATCTCCGCTGTACGAAAAAATAAAACTAGTGAAATAAACAGATTAAAGCTGAGTTTTTTATGGCTAAAGATAAAGAGAAAGACGTGTTCAGGAAGATGTGTGTTAAATCCCGGGGCCTTCACTGCACTGAAGGGTGTGAACTCGGGTCTCAGGAGTGTAAATGACGGCTCGAGGCAGCCTGTGAGTCGTTCATGTGTGAGCTGATTATATTGTAGTATTGATTTATTGGCCGGTGTTTAATTCCAAGCAAATGCTCAAACACTGCCTCTGAGCTCACTCCATATATAAATCTATTCTTCGATGCTGTTCTCAAAACATCATTTCTGGGTCGATGCCTTCAATTACTGTAGAGATAAAAATGGAGATGGAGGAGATCTGATGGTCTGGATGTTCTGGTGTGTAACAGAAGAAACGCTGGCGCCTGGGCTCAGGGCGGTTCTCCACACTCCGCGTTAGAGACGACACGATGCTGCTGCTTCTTTCATTAACCATCCCATAGCAGAAAAGTACAGACGAGACGTGATGAGTGAAATAAAAACCAGAGATGTGTGAGAGGAGGTCCGGCTCAGTGTCAGAAGAGTCAGTCTCTGTCTTTATTTATTTATTTATTTATTTATTAAAACAAAAAATGGTTGCCAAACTATTAGCAGGTCTCCATGTGAGGTTAAGAAATCCCGCCTCCTGCATCATGATTGGTTAAAAGAATTCATCTATGATTGGTGGTTATAACATAAGTGTTTTTATCCCAGTTAAATGATAAACAAGAATGATTGCAACACTTGTGTCGGATTAAAAAGTCCCGCCTTCTGCGTTATGATTGGTTGGAAGAATTCAGTCTATGATTGGTTAGACATCCATGTGTGCGACGTAAACCGCTGTGTGTTTAAGTGCGGTTTAAAGGCCTTGGGCGGACAGTGTAAAGTCACTCGGAGATTTTGAAGGATCTTGCCGTATTTGAGTATCAGCTGAAGCACAGGCTGAATCTCTCTGATTTCATTCTCTTAAAATTACTACGCTTAACCTGCCACAGAAATAAAAACACAACTTAAACCCGACTTGGACAAAACTGCAGATGAAACACTCCTTGGTGTACGCCCACTGTGTCCCGCTGTGTCCCGCTGTGTCCCGCTGTGTCCCGCCTCAGTGTTCAGTTCTGTGTTTATTCAGTCCGGGTGTGTTTCAGTTCTGTGTTTGTCAGTTGTTTTATGTGAAGGCGTTCCTGTAGATTCAGTTTGAGACGCTCTGTCTCTCCGGTCTCTGTTCGTGTCTTGCTCAGTGCTAATGCTAACAGGGCGAGCTTTCTGTTTGTGTCTAAATAAAGCCTCAGCTGCGTGAACGTCCCGCCTACTCATCCATGGCATGAATACAGTAATGCACCATTTATAAACATAATAAAATCATAATAAAAACAATCAAGCCTCTTTACAGACAAACATCTCCGTTTCCATAATTATTGCAGAATGTCCAGATGTCCAGGAGCTACAGTATCAAATCAGACTTTTTTTTTTCAGTTGTCAGATGCTTATCCTGAGTATCAGATCTGTGGCGTCTTCATTTTGTGTGTGTGTGTGTATGTGTGTGTGTGTGTGAGTGTGTGTGTAGTTTTGATTCATTAAGGAATGAAACCTCAAATCCAGCGCTCTTTACATCAACATATTAAATCGATACGTCCTTTGTTTAGTTTTTTTTCCTGGTACTTTCGCTGTTTTGAGATCAGTGTTGTGTTTTTGTCTCTCTGTTTCTCGGCCAAACGCATCTTTCTGCCTGCATTAAAAAAACAGAGAGCAATTTGCTGAAGATTCTGCTTTTAATGGATGGCGCTTGGCTCGGCCTCGTTCGCCGCAGATGACTTCAGCAGCCAAAAAGAAAAATGTCCCTGAAATAAAACCTCAGTCAGATGAGTGCAGGGGGCGGAGCTTCGCTTATCGTCTGATCGTCTCTGAGGTTCATCATCTGTTCCAGCGCGTGCTGGGGAATTTCAGCGAGTGAGATTCACACCTCTGATGCAATGAAGCTCGTTAATGTCACATGACAGTCAGAGAACTCCAAAGGTGTGGAATGATGTGCTGGTGTGGGAGTGTGTGTGTTTGTGTGTGTATGTGTGTGTGTTTTCTTGTCCCCTCCAGATGTTTTGACTTATTATTACTTTAGAAAAATGACCTCTAAATGACCTTGGGATTGCTGACGTCCCTGTCTGTGTACGTTATACAATCAAAAAAATCGAGCATTTAAATGTTGTTGGACTTCAAATATTTATTTGACACTGAGTGAAGAAGCTCTGCAGCGAGAACAGATTGTTCCTGAAGCTTTTCCTTTACAGTTTTTATGAAAAATAGGGTTTCGTCATTTTCAATATGGAATCGACAGGAGTAATTAACATTCCGGGAAATTCCTTCTAATTAGTAACATAAACATGTGACAGATAACGAGCACAGGCCGTCCATAACCTGAGATTCCTGAGAAAAGCTTTATAGAGGAGAGCGGTGTGTCTTCAGGCCACCAACATCAACTGTTCCAGATTTTAAAGTGTTTTTATATGTATATTCCATTTTATTCTATTTAATTTGCTGTTTTTTAACATTTTAAAATGTATATTTAAATATAGGTGACATAAAAACATTTCACTGTTTTAATTATTATTTTTTCTCCTTGTTTGTGATTTATGAATTAAAATAATTCCAGTTTGTAGTTGTTTATTTATTGCTCTATGACCAAACACTGCTAAACACATTGTGTGTTTTATGATATCTGCTTGTCATTTCTCCTGAACCTGGGTTAGAATTTCTGTTCTGTAGCTAGCTAGCATATCTATCCTGACTAGCGGAAGCTTTGACTAAGGTTCCCTGCCGTACCATCCACTGTATTTCTCTATTTAATAGTAATAATGCATTAATATTCATATTTGTTGTAGGAGAAGAACATTTTGTTAGGTTAACACTTGACTTTTAGCTCACTGGCAACAGCTCACTGGCTAGTCCGCATTCTGAGCTAGCTAATTAGCCTAAGTGTCTGTTGGCTTGCCAGATCCTGATATCAGAGTATCAGGAGATACCTACAGAAGACCTACAATAAATAAAAAAATCAATAATTTACAAGGTGCTGGAGCAGGACATGGTGGAGCTCTTGAAGCCTCATCATGTTAAAGCTAATCGTTATCCCGCGTCTGCTAGTGAGAGGAGCGACACATGGAGCAACATCCTCAAACACATCCAATCCAACCTGAACAATCATGAAAAGTCACTAAATCATTTAGCTTTCATGTGCAAACATTACATTTACAAACCGGATTCCAAAAAAGTTGGGACACTATACAAATCTTGAATAAAAACTGAATGCAATGATGTGGAGGTGCC
>JAOVVA010000032.1:16590473-16605983 GCA_028565275.1 Leiocassis micropogon
ATCATTATGAAAATAATATGAAGCACATATACACACATTCATCATGAAAGATCTGTTGTAAAACAAAATAAAATTCAGGTTTGCTTCAGCATTGGAAACAATATTGTTTTGAGCTAACTAATTATACACAATTCTTCATTGTACTTGGTCTGGCCAAATTTCGGCATCTCGCGGGAAAACACGTGCAGTATAATGGCCACATCTGTATATGTATTTCCCTCTTGACATTGTGTTAACATACCTGAATGCTCCAGACCAACAAACTACCAAAAGTTCTGCTTTTATCTATAAAAGCAGAACTTTTGGTAGTTTGTTGGTCTGGAGCATTCAGGTATGTTAACACAATGTCATATACCTGCTAAGTCTATATACCTGCTGATGATCAATTATTCAGGTGCTGATGATTAGCAACATTTTGCTGCAACATACTATATTAAATACTGTGGAAGCAGGCTTAATCTTTAATAAATGATTAATTGCATGATGAAATAATTTATGTTTGTTGATTGTACTCAGATGCCTAATACCAAGACCCACACTGATCAGATGATATTTATGATGTTATTGCAAAAAAAAAAAGAAAAGAAAAAACTGTCACGAATGGGGTGTATTGGCTGATGTTGATCGCCGTGGGCGGAGAGAGCAGGCATAAAGACAGAGGGGTATTTTAACAAAAAGAGTCTTTTAAGGGTTGTCACAGAAATAATAGACACACAAAAACAAAGGAACAAACAAACTCAAACAATACTTAATAGCATAGGGTTAAACATGGGCTCTCTGGCAGGACACAGACAACGGGACACCCACAGGCACTAATACCTGTTACACTACGTTTAAGATTGGTAGCGAAACACAGGCAGACGGACGACTAACACACGTCCTGTGACGAAAAACAGGCAGACGGACGACTAACACACGTCCTGTGACGAAACACGTGACAGGACACACAAACTACGCGGGGAGCTGAAACAGAACACAACATGACGAGACTAGACCCCGGGAGCGGAGAGAGACACGGAGCGGAGAGAGACGGGAGACAAGTAGAGACAAGAGAGACACAAGAGACACGTAGAGACGAGAGACAAGGAGAGAGACGGGACTAGGGCTAAAGACATGGCAATTAGCTAGGCATGGCTTTTAGCTAAACATGGTTAAGGGCACTTAACCATGGCAGTCAGCTACACATTCACCTAGCTAAGCATGTCTTTAGCCCCACATGCACCAAGCTACACGTACCTAATAGCTCAACACACACTAGGGAATTGGGGCACAGAAACACAGACGGGGGACACTCAGTGGCTAGGCCAGGGGACACTCAGTGGCTAGGCCAGGGGACACTCAGTGGCTAGGCCAGGGGACACTCAGTGGCTAGGCTCACTGGGAAACTAGGGAGGCAGGAAACACAAAGGCTAGAGATACAAAAAGGGGCTATTGCTAGAAGCATGCTAGTTAGCTCAACATAGATTTTAGCTAAACACACTCCACACAAATTTCCCACTTGTGGGACTAATAAAGGTTTATCTTATCTTATCTTATCTTATCTTATCTTATCTTATCTTATCTTATCTTAGTTCATGTCTCAATCTGGATGCAGGTATATATGGGGTGTACAGTAACTGCTATGTTGGCTGCATCCACAAAAGTCTGCATCCACAAGTCTGCTTCTTTTGTATGTTACATCTATAAAAATAGCACTAACAAGCTAAACTCATGGGATAATATCACTGTTTGTGAGGATGACAAATTTATACCAGAACCAAGTAAAGTAGCATCTTTAATATTTTTTTTCCAGTGCTGGAAAGACACCCAAATGTTCATTTTGTATTTTTTTTCCTGCATGCTATTAGAACTTGTGGTCCAATGTGAGTCTTCTTTATTTATCATTTCTTTTCCCAGCAGGATTTTTTTTGTTTATCAAAACATTGTTAGTTTTTCAGCTGCTCCCGTCGAGGGGTCACGACAGCGGACCATTGTTTATCAAAATATTGTGGCAACATTGATTTGGCAACGTTGTGGACATTGAAAGTTAGAATTACTTTGATGATATGACACTGGAACAATGTTGACTCCATGATAATGCTTGGACATCCAGATAACATTGAACAAATGCCTCTAATGGAAAGATGTAAATTTTTACAATTGCAAATTGGTTTGAATCAATATTAGGACCACTCAACCACTAGAGAATATGTTGTTGTTTTGAGTAAATGTGTGTACATAACAATGTGCTCCACAACAAATAACATACAACAGCAGTATTAAAATACTGAAATATTAAATTATAAAGCAGCCAAAAGGTGAAGAAATAAAACCAGACTTGATGCAGTTTCAATGCTGTGCAAACACCATATCAGTACAGTAATTTAGGGGCAAATATGCCCCTCAAGGGAATATTTTTAAAGAAAATTAATCAAAGTGGTAACATATTACTAAGAGACTAAGCATATGATGGGTGGGGGAAATTGCAGCGTCCATCCCAGTCTCCAATTGGAATTCCAAACTCTGATCATGAAAAAAAAAAAAAGACACCATTGATTTAATCTGACATTGTATGAAAAGACGTTGTGTAAATAATTACATGAACATAAACGGGAACATGTAATCATTTTAAAGGTCGATTAAAAGACCCTGGAATAAAAGGGATTTTTTTTTTCTCAGATCATCTATGTAAGGTTGTGTACTGCTTGTGTAGGGCTTTTGATTCAGATTGAGTCACTTTGAGTCCTAATTCATTTAAGGCATACAGCATGTTTATAATCCATAAGCAATGCAGAGACTACACATAGAGGCTTTAGTTAATCATTTAAGGTGATTGTGTTTTACCTACTGTAATAGATAGACTTGCAAGGCAAGATGTTGAATTTATATAAAAAAAAAGTGATTAGAACATTATATAAATAAAAAGACAACTTACATTATATTACTTTGTTATAGATTATTAATTCTGCATAATGATTACCAGCATTTTCTTTAAGGCACAATTGAAAGGAATATTTGTGCTTTCTTGGACTTTATTCCACTCTCCCCAAAACCCTCATTAACTTGCAATCTCCTCCTGCCTTATTCTCTCCTAATAATAATGCAGTGAATAGATTTAGAATTTACTTTCATGTCATTTTCTTTTAGTCATAACCTCATGTACTACACAACTTTACACAACTATGTAAAAAGTTGTGTATATTAAATGAAAAACATGTTTACAGTGACATAAAATGCCTAGGTTCCTTTCCCATTTACAGGGTGACATCAAACAAAACAAATGGCTGTGTATGGCATCATAAATAAAGTAAGACTTCATGCTTTTATTGGGTCCAATTGTATATAAAAGGTATTCACTATTGATTAATCGACATACATAAAATGTTTGTTTGTTAAATATAAAACACTAAATAGTCAGGTCATTTTTAAAAAGAAAATATACAACACTCATCCCCATTTTAGCTGCCTAGCACATTTCTAATACATCAGCTGAATGTGCCAAGGCAGGATACAGTGTAATTCCAACCGGCAAATTACTGCCTAGTGAATAGTTATATTTAAAATAAACGTGTTCTTCTGAGGCGGCACGGTGGTGTAGTGGTTAGCACTGTCGCCTTGCACCTCCAGGGTCCAGGTTCGATCCCCCGGCCACGCTTGATTCCCGTCTCTGTGTGCATGGAGTTTGCATGTCCTCCCCGTGCTTGGTGGGTTTCCTCCCACAGTCCAAAGATAGGCAGGTTAGGCTTATTGGTGTTACCAAACTGCCCATAGTATGTGTGTGCCATGCAATGGATTGGCACCCTGTCCAGGGTGTACCCTGCCTCCTGGGATAGGCTCCCCACAACCCTGAATACAGGATAAAGTGGTATAGAAGATGAGTGAGTGAGTGTTCTTCTGAGTTTTAACACTTGTACAAATTCCATATCTCTGAAATGATATTTAAAACTTTTGCTAGTATACTAGTCTTCAGCCAAGTGCTTCCTGTTTATTTTAATGTAGGAGGCCTTTACCAGGTTAAAAAAGATGTTTTTTTTTTTTTTATTTGTATTGGTTTAAACTTTAAATAGCATTTGTTAATATTTAGTTTAAAAAAATGAACATGTACAGTCTTGATTAGAACAGAAATGGCAAAGTGTCCTGGTGCACCATTAACCAGGAAGTGATTTTATAGGAAGCACTATTACAAGCTCTATTACAGTGCTGAGATCAAGCAGAGAATACCCAAGGAACTTTTATCAAGCGCCACAGGTAGTTGGTCATAACGGGGAGGGAATAAAAAAAAAACTGACTAAAAAGTTCAGGAAAGAACCTTCTTCTACATTTGGGAGGAGCCAATTTAGATACTGCTTGTGTGTGCAGAGACCACTTCGTTAATTGCAACATACCATGTGTGGCAATGTTTATTTAGCTGTCTTATTTACCTTGCAAACCTTTATTAAAAAGACTTTTTAAAATAAAGAATTGTTCCTTCTTTGCTATTTTGAAGTCTGTACCCCTGTATCCCTGAACAATACAGTGCTGTGAAAAAACAGTACCAGTGCCAAAATGGTGCCGGAACCGATGCCATAAAAAAGAGAGACAAAAAAATGCAGAATAATATTAAAGAATGGCCTTTTAGTGAAAATTTGTTTAAAAATACGTGCATAAATATAAGTAGATACAAAACACAACTAATTTACCTACTACCCTAACCCAACTACAATAATTTAACACCAATACATTTACGCATTTGGGAGATGCTCTCATCCAGAGCGACTCACTTGTGCTTTGAAGTTTCCGTCACTGGATATATACTTACACTGGGTTACTAGGTTACTAACTAAGTGCCATCAGTCACACACAGTTAGGATTTTTTTTTCTTTTTTTTTTTTGATTAGTCCAAGTATTTAAGAAACAGATACGTCTTGAGTCGCCATTTAAAGATCGTCAAAGAGTCGTTCTACCACCTAGGTGACAGAACAAAAAAGAGTTTGAATGAATGTCTTTCTCGATCCCTGAGAGATGGTGGAACAAGGCAAGCAGTGCTAGAGGGATGGAGGGAATGTGGTGCAGTGCGTAGTGTGATTTGAGAGCGCGAGTAAGGTTATCGATGTGTGGGGAAAATGACAGATGGTTGTCCACAGTTACCCCAAGACTGCGGGCAGTGGCTGAAAGAGTGACCTGATTGTTGTCAAGGGATATCACAAGGTCTTGACCTGGGGATGAATCATCAGGGATGAACAGCAGTTCGGTTTTACTCAGATTGAGTTTTAGCTGATGAGCTGCCATCCAGGATGAGGTGAGCCCTCCATTGCCACGCTGTTCCACTGATTCCAAGGCTTGTAAGAATAAATAATAGCATCTTGTGGTTCACTGTGTCAAATGCAGCTGACAGTGGACAGATGATAGTTTAGTTGATCTAGCAGCATGGAGCTTCTCAGTGACTAACAGAAGGGCAGTCTATGTGGAATGTGCCACTTTGAATCCAGATTGGTTGGGGTCATTAAGGTTGTTCTGTGAGAGATAAAGAGACATTTGGTTATAAACAGTCCTTTCAAGAATTTTGGAAATAAAAGAGAAAAGCAATGCCAAGCAATAGTTGTTAACTTCTGCTGGATCCAGGCAAGGTTTCTTGAGGATGGAAATACCCTTGCCTTCTTAAAAGCACCGGGAACAAGACCAGATGCTATGGAATGGTTGATATTGGTTGTGGTAAAGGGAAGGACATCTCGTGAGATGGCCTGGAGCATTGTGGAAGGGATTGGGTCTAATGAACAGGTGTTATCTACCAGGGTTGGATGACGGGATGATCTGCTGAATTTCATCAGATGACAGGTTGGAGAATTCTGCTAAGGGAGGGGAGGGAAGATCCTGAAGTTCTGGTGTAGGAGTTGGGTTGGAAGCAAAGGACTGGCGGATTGCTGCAATTTTCCCATCGCAGAATGTAGCAGCATTCATCAGCAGCAAAGTCATCAGCCGTCAGAGAGGATGGGGCAGGAGGAGCTTGGGGGTTAAGTAGTGAGGAGAGGCTTCCAGCTTTTCCCTGTAGAAGCCAGTTTTGGCAAAAGTCACATCACATGAAAATTTGGAGACAAGAGTCTGGTAAGAGACAAGATCTGCATCAAGCTGCGATTTCTTCCATCTTCTCTCTGCAGTTCTTAATTCTCTTCTATTGTTGCACAATACATTGGATAGCCAAGGAGCAGGACAAGAAGTCTTCCTTGGTTTAGAGGACAGAGGGTATAGGAGATCTACGGATGAGGAGAGAGAGGAGAGAAAAGTTTCAGTCGCAGTCACTAGTGGTAGAGAAGAAAAGGAGTCTGGGTCTTGGAGGCATAATAGGGTGCATGAAGATACAGAGGAAGCTGAGACAGAGTTAAGGTTTCTGCAGGTAAAAGAGAACTTTTGGTGGTTAGCTTTTGAGAGAATTGAAAGGGTGATGGTGAAGGATACCAGGTAATGATCAGATTTATGAAGAGGAATAGTAGTGATATCTGTGACTGGGGAAGGGCAGCAGAAAACAAGGTCAAGAGAATTCCCTCCCTTGTGTGTGGAAGGGCAACTGTTTAGAGTTAAAGAGAAGGAGTTAAGGAGAGGGAGAAGGAAAGAGGATTGGAGTTTGTCAGCGGGGAGGTTGAAATCTCCTAGAACAGTGAGGGGAGTATTATAAGAAGAAAAAAGACTAAGAAGCATGTCCTTTTCATCCAGAAAGTTTCCTAGAGGGCCAGGAGAATGGTAGATAACAAGTATGTGAAGGTTAATTAGAGAAGTTCTATAGAGGCAGAAAGATGACGTTTGCCTTATCTGGGAAAATATGACATATCTCCTGACTGCTAGGCTTGGTCTGACTGGGACTGGGAAGAAACACACTGCCAGCTGATGTCTGCAAGCTTAGCAACGCTACCTGCTGCCATCAGAGCAAGTGTAGTTAGTCAGAATGTGAAAATAATATGGGTCCTTGAGTTACTGCAAAAATTAGTTGGATTTGTATTATTAGAGCTTTTCGACTTATGTTCACGTCCATTTTCCCAATTGGGAAATAATTTTTTACATGCGGTGGCACTAAATTGAAGCACAGAAATCTGGACTCTGATTCAGTTCTAGTACATACCAGTTAAATAAGTACAGGTGCCACATTGGCACCGAGCTTTGGTATACCCAACCCTAATCATAAATGAACTGTGATTAACCACATTTTTTTGGAAACGGAGTTAAATTTTATGTGACACATTTTCAATTAAATTTTATTTTATTTATTTGTATAGCGCTTTTAACAATGGTCATTGTCGCAAAGCAGCTTTACAAAATGAAAAGAAAATTATGAAAATGTGTATGAAATGTTAGAAAATCTGTATAAATCAGAATTGTCAGATTGTCCATGATAAGCAAGCTGAAGCGACAGTGGCAAGAAAAAAACTCCCTGAGAAAGGAAGAAACTTTAAGAGGAACCAGACTCAACAGGGAACCCATCCTCATTTGTGTAATAATGGATAGCAGGAATTGTTTTGCAGTTAACTGTTTGTTAAGCAGCTAGAAGTTCAATGTAACAGATGATGTCTTTAAGTTAATATGAAGTTAAAATAAGTGTTAGAAGAAAAGAGACGAATGATTTCTGGTTTTCAGGACTGCTCATGCGCTGACCCATCGAGCTGCAGAGTAGTTTATTTACTTTATTTTTATATTATTTTCTTTATATTTTGTGATAACCTTTATTTGATTTGATATTTGGTTATTTCTATTTATACCTTTTTTTTGCTACTTCTACATACAGTTCTGCACTCCCCGTGAACTGGATTATAACTTTAAACTTTAAACACTAGGGATAGTTGTGTTCTGGATTTTAGTATTTTTTAAGTTTTTGCATCTTCTGGTGCTTGTCACGGCAAATGGACACAGTATGTCACATACTCCAGAGATTTTCTGCTACAGCTTAACCACTCCTACCAAACCCTTAATACAGCTACATTTCCAGAGGAAATACTCCAAATCAATCAAGAGAAATCTTTTCGCAACAAAAAAAAGAAAACTGGAAGGGGAAAAAAAACGGGAGAAAGGTAAACATAACCCCGGTTCCCTCTGTTATTTTGGCTAATGTGCCCTGCTCAATAAAACAGACAAATTTCTGGCAAACATAAATTATATGCACCAATACAGGACAGCTTTACTCCTTGCATTCATTGAGACCTGGCTTAACAAGAACAACGAAAATAACTCTTTGCACATAGACAATTTCAGGCCTACCTTCAGACTTGGCCGTGATAGCAAGCTCACAGGGAAACTATATAGCAGCTGTGTTTGTCTATATGAAAGCACATGCTGGTGTTCGACGGTCATCGTGAGGGTAAGACTATACACCACGGACATTGAACTGCTAGCTGTCTCTGAGTTAATTAGCTGAGTGTGACAACATGAGTCTCCAATATTGAACTTTTTCACAGTATTCTAATTTTCTGAGATACTGAATTTTGGGTCTTCATTAGTGATAAGCCATAATCATCAAAATAATTAAAAGAAATAAACACTGGAAATATTCAGTGTGTGTAGTGAATCTATTTAATATATGAGTTTCACTTTTTGAATTGAATTATGGAAATAAATAAACTTTTCGATGATATTCTAATTTATTGAGATGCACCTGTATATGAACCTGTGTTATATGAATATTTATATAAACTTACCTTTTCAGACATTTCTGAGTAGCTGGTATTCAATACTTCTTCACATTTGTTGTGTTTTTACTGCTGATTTTTTACAGTAGCTAAATTTAGCTAAAATTATCCCATGAATTGTTTCCCCCTTTTCTTCCAAGAACAAGAAGAGCCATATTATTTATATGCCAGTGGGTGGGGCAAAGTATGTGATAGAAAGAGAAATTCTTGAAGATAAATATTTAAAAAATCTTTTAACCATTGTTTACATTATTCAGGAGGCCCAGGTTCAATTCCCCCAATGCCCAAACTCCAGCCACTGGATGCAGCGCTGATCTCAAGTTAAGATAAAATACCAGGAAGGGTATCCAGTGTAAAACATGTGCCAAGTTGTGTGTGGATCAATGGGCTCCTGTGGAGTCCCCTAGATAAGAGAAGCTGAAAGGCTAACAACAACAATTCAGATTGTTGTTCACTCAGATACTGCGGCGCAAGACCATTTAATGCTTAATATGTCAAAAGTATTATTTTAAAATCAATGCGGAATTTCACAGGGAGCCAATGAAGTGAAGATAAGGTAGGGATGATGTGCTCATCTGGTTCTAGTCTAGTCCAACCTAGAGGTGATAAAAGCATGAACTAGTTTTTCTGCATCGTTTAGAGACAATATATTCCTTAACTTGGCAATATTTCTGAGGTGGAAGAATGCTATCCTGGTAATATTATCTACATGAGCTTCAAATGAAAGACTAGAATCTATAATCACACCGAGGTCTTTCACTGTTGCACTTGATGGAACAGAAAGGCCATCTAAAGTTACAGTGTGATCTAAAATCTTGCGTCGGTATAGGAGCAAGTTTCTAATCTCTAATAATTTTTCTTTTAACTGGAGCTACGTTATCTAAGGTATAACGGAATGCCGACTCTAAATATTCAGTCGCCTGATCGAGTTCTGTGGGGTCAGACGGTGATCCAATCAAAGTTGGTAACTGGAGATTACTGATAAAGTTCTGTGCGGTAGGTGATGTGAATGTGCGTTTAATACGGTAGTGTGGCGCTGTGTGTACATTATTACTATGACACACTTTAATTGAGACAAGATAGTGATCTGAGATAACTTCAGACAGTGGAATTGTGAATAATTTTTTTATACTTAATCCGAAGAATATCATTCAATCTAAAATTTGACCTGCTTTATGAGTGGGTCCTACTACACACTGATTTACTCCTACTGAGTCCAGTATGGACATAAATGCTGTTCTCAGGGGGTCTTCTGAATTCTCAAAATAAAGATTAAAATCTCCAGCAATTAATGCTTTGTCTAAAGAAATGAGTAGGTTTGAGAGGAAATCTGCAAATTCACAAAGAAATTCAGAGTATGGCCCTTGGGGTCTGTAAATGATCATTAGTGGGATCGACTGAACAGACTTAATATTTGTAGCTACACTTGTTATGTTACTATAGAGAACTTTAAAAGCATTAAATTTGTGTTTGTGTTTTTGTACAATGGTCAGATTATCATTGTCAACAACTGCGACGCCTCCTCCTCTACCAGTTAGCCGAGGCTGGTGTATGTAGCTGTATCCAGGAGGACTAGTTTCATTTAGAGCTACATACTTGTTCTCTTTAATCCAGGTTTCTGTTAAACACAATATATCAAACTCCTGATCCGTGATAATTTCATTAACTATAACTGCTTTAGATGCGAGAGATCTAATATTTAACAGTCCTAGCTTCAGATCAGAGGTGCCGGCTGCGCATTTAGTGTGCTCTGAGTTTGTGGTCTCTATGTTAATTAAATTATTAAAACAGACTTACTGAGTCTTTCTAAATTTGTATTTAGCTCGGGGAACAGACACAGTCTCAATATAGTAAACCCTGAGTGACGGTGAGAATTAGGGATACATTTTGCATCTCCCAGAGGAACCTTCTCTTAGTCTTTAAAAACAAAACTTTATTTAATCAGTTTCAAATAATAACACAAATGAATGTAAGCTATCAATAAAGATATGTTTTTACGAATATTTCGGGACATTTTGTTTTGAAAAGATCAACTTAAAGACTCCCACTACCAGTGGCGGCTGATGCACAAATGTTTGGGAGGGGGGCGAACAAAATTAAAATTAAACTTTTAATAATGGCCTGTAAATAGGGATTTATCAGGTGATTAAGCATCATTACTACTTGTATAAAATAAAGGCATGACTCACATCACGTCCAGTCAGCCAGCTCCGCTTGCCATAAGAATTGTTGGAAAAGCACCAAATGTAAGCTCGGCCGTGATCACTTGATTGCTGCTTAATTAGAAGATCAAGTCGATCTGGTCCAAGCTCTATAACTTTTGTTCTTTCCGATCACCTTGCGAAGGGGTATTTTAGCAAAGAAATTCTCTCATATTTAGCTGGCTTCCACATCAATCACTATTCAATACATTAACTAACAATTTGCTGACCGTTAATAAGACTCATTGAGAATGGTCGAATTACATGAGCCCAAATATTTTAAAACAATATTAATTTGTTAAGAACAAACGTGGGAGGGTTCGGGGCGCACAGTGCTGCGACCCAAGGATGATTTGAAAAAAATCCAATTAGAGCTCAGCCTCAAATCACATGCTTTTTAAAAATTTACGTGCCTACTTAGACACTCATTTGTCCGGTGCCCTGCATGCATGAAGACAAATGAACGTTATACAGTTTAGTTTTTTTTGTTTTTTTATTGTAAATAAATTATATTAGGAAATACAGTGGAATATTGTGACTAAATTACTTTATTTAATTATTACAATAAATAATTATTATGATAAATAATTACATGTTAAAGTAGCATTCCTCTCTGCCTAACTTTAAGAGGGCTGCGCCCCTTACTGACCGGCCGCCACTCCCATCTACACCTATTATTGACTGTCTTTGCCTCCTGATTTATACTTTCAACTTGAACTATCATGAAATAATTAGATGTAATTTTTAGTCTTTTTTCTGGGTTTACTCCACACCAGAGTTGAATATAACTATTTCCTAATTACTTTTCCTAATAGTGCAGTAATGTAACGCATTACATTTTAAATGCATATAATTTGATTACAGTAACCAATGTCAATGTTACTAGCATTACAAATGTAGTGTTTAAAAATTAATCAAAATGCATTTAAACATCACGTTTTGCGGGGCAGCATCACTTAACGAGAACTTTGTAGATTAACATTTGACAGACACAAGGCGAGGTCTTGCAGGAAAAAGGGTAATTTTATTTAGATAATACGAGGAAGGAGAAGGGTTAAAGGAAGGAGGAGGGTTAAAAACAAACAAAAAAACCTAATGTACGGGATATGCATAAAAATAGAAAGGAGCGAGTGTGACAAAGTTACCAGAAGCAAGCTCAGTAAAACCTAACAACTATTTTACTTATAGTACTGTGCAAAAGTCTTGGGCACATACAAAAATATGGCATAAGCAAAAGATGCTTTTGAAAACATTTCTGCATAAAAGAAACTTCTATAAAGAGTAATAAAGAGCAATAAAGAGTAATAAAATAAACAGTCAATATTTGGAGTAAAAAGTCATTGCTTAAAATCAGGAGTTTTAGACACAGATTTGTGCAGTTTTATAAAAAAAAACATGCGGTTAGCTTTTACTGAGCTTGCTGGAGAATATGAGTTCTTCTGGTAATTTTGTCACACTCACTCCTTTCTATTTTTATGCAAATCCCAGGAGCATACATTAGGTTTTTTGTTTCCATCTGAAAACTGGTCTGGCTTGTACCATATTTTTTTTCTTTACAGTCATGCATATGTTTTCCTGTAAAGTTATTTATTTATAAATTTTTAAGTTATATATGGAAATACTGAATGCTTTTGTACATACTGTAATTATGCAAACATGATATATAACAAAATTGGTATAGCATACAATATGGTGCCTAAGACTTTTGCACAGTACTCACTCACACACACACACACACACACACACACACACTATATATATATATATATAAAGAGAGAGAGAGAGAGGGAGAGAGAGAGAGCTCTCATCTCATCTGCAGCCCTTACTTTGTTCTTTTCTCTTCTAATATTTCCCACTCATCTCTCATGAACTCATTTCTCATTGACACACTTCTCTTCTAACAATTATTTCAAATCAATTCAATTTAAAAAACATATATTTTTTTCAGTATACCCCAAAACGCTGCAAGAGATAAAGTGACTTTTTTTTAATCATAGAATAATGCTGCTGCTGAAAATTACCTTTCTGAGAGAAGTAACAAACAGCTTAGTAAATATTTGCATTTGCAATGCATTTGCATTTCTTGCAAAAGGAGAGCACCACCACCACCCTACTTGCAACAGCTAAGAATAAAGCCTTCTCAAAATCCAGAGCAACCAACACATTTTCAAATGCCTTTTGACAGGACTCTGAACAAGTATACAACCTTTTTGGACTGAGCAATTCAGTCAGTGGAGCCTCGGGAAACTGTTGTGCGAGTTTTAAAATATCTGAAATTTGTGAATCTTTAAGATGCAGAGGACGATCAGGTAAAATTGACAGTATCTCCAACTTGTTTAATTCCCCCTTTTAAGACACCACAAGAAGAGATACTCTCAGCATCATCATTTACCTCAACTAAAAAAAGACATCACTACTGTAGAATCACTTGATTTCACAAAATCAGTTTTTGACAAAGGTTCACTTGAGTAAGGCAGGTAAGTTTTGTGAGCAAAGTATGGTTACAGGCATTAGGCATGACATACGACTGCTAATGTCTATCTGGTGTACAATCACATAATCACAGTCAGACAGTATGTGGTCCACTACATATAGGCAGACCAAGCAATACTGTAGGTAACAGTGAAAATGCTGATATTTACCTTTGCTGTCATACTAAAGTTTTATTTGAAGTCGCACTTTTTTGAGCTCTGTGTAACAGTGAATGAATGTCTAAAACCTAATGTAAAATGATTTTGCATGGGAACCACCCAACCACTTATATTTTAAGATAAAGCCCACATGGTATGTGTGCAAAAATTTTATCAGAAAGACTAAAAAAAAAGTTAATCTTGAATTACCTCCCTGCATGAAAACAACAGCCAAGGGAATGCCTCTGCCCAGTCTTTACCAGTCTCCAAACAATAAGCACATATAACACACACCTTCAACGTCTGATGGTGATGTTCCAAGGCACTCTGAAATTCAGGATGATAGACATTGGAAACATTATGTCAACTTGACTATTGCACTAACAACCACCCTAGAAAGTATTAACTTTCCAATAAAGGAATCGCCTCCAGAAAGCAATTGTGGAATAAAAAAGCTGCACACATTATAATTAAGAGATACTGATGACCGTTTTTCAAATGCACAAAGTGGACCCACCACATTGACATGGATGTGATTGACTGGCTTATCCACCACTGGCATAGGGTACAAAGGGGTTGGTTGAATCATCTGACTAAATTTGTCAGCAAGCTGACAATCACTACAACTAATCATTTTCCATCTTAACCCCAGCCAGAAAAAGTACCAAAGGATGCATTACAGTGCTTTAGTAATACCTAAATGATCTTCAGTACAATCATAAACTACCTTCAACACTTCTTCCTTGTATTCTGATGAAATCTCAATCTGATTAACATAGTTAACATTAACATTAACATTATACAGTCACCATTTCCTCATCAAAACTCGAAACAGGAAGGCTCCTTAACAAGATCAACATCAGACACCACAGGTGAGCAGCGCATCAGCTCTCTGGGAAGAAATTAAGTCATCTCGAGAGGTGCTCACAGCAAATACATTATTTACTTTGGTTCCTTTTACAACAAAGTAATCAAAATAAGCAATAAGAGTGGACTTAGCCTTTATATAGTCCTCTGGAGCAACAAATTAAGAATTTGGCAAATTGCGATCATAATTAATAAACGTGTTTTTGTTATGTCATCACGTCTTTTTCAGCAGGGAAAACATTATGAAACCCAGGTGTACTCATGATCTTCTGGCTTATCAGGCACAGAAACAACCTGGGGTAATTCCCCTGACCTCATCTCATGCAATTGCCAGCCAAATTATTCCTAAGTGTAAATGATATGCCAGCTATAGGCAATGCTGCCTATCTTCCGCGTTTCCTCTTCCAATGCAGGTTCCAAGTCAGGGCCTTCGCAGAATCTGCTTGGCCACTGGTTCCTGTCCCACCCTTTGCCACAGGTCTTCATTTCTGACTTTATCAGGCCAGCAAATCTTAAATATGCGCCTCAGACAGGTGTTCAAAAATGTCTGGATTTTCCGCAGCATAGTTTTTGTAGTCCGCCAAGTCTCACAAGCATAAAGCAGAACCGATTTTACATTTGAGTTGAAAATGCAGAGCTTTATCTTCATAGTGATCTCCTTAGAAGTCCAGATGTTCTTCAAAATGACAAAGGCTCCTCTCGCCTTTCCAATTCTAGCAGTGACGTCTCGGTCGGTGCCTCCCAGATGATCATTCACACTTCCAAGATATACAAAGGTCTCTACCTCCTTGATAGGATCTCCCCCAACAGTGGTATGGGTGTTGGTAGTGGAGTTTATCTTCATCAGTTCTGTTTTTTTCCTACTGATCTTAAGTCCTATTTGCGCAGATATGGTCTCAAGACGGGTGGTCTTGTCCTGCATTTGGCTTTGGTTGTGTGACAGGAGCGCAAGATTGTCAGCGAAGTCAAGGTCGTCCAGCTGAGTCCAGGGAGTCCACTGGATCCCATTTTTTCTGCATGTCGTGGTGGACTTCATAATCCAGTCAATGGCCAACAGGAAGAGGAATGGTGAAAGTAGACATCCTTGACGTACTCCTGTCTTCACCTAAAAACTGTCCGACATCTGCCCAGCATGGATAATTCGGCAGCTCATGTTATTGTACGTGCATTGGATCATTACAATAA
>JAOVVA010000032.1:16620980-16636315 GCA_028565275.1 Leiocassis micropogon
GTGACAAACATGCAAAAGAATAAGAAATCAGGAAGGGGGCAAATAGTTTTTCACACCACTGTATATATATATATATTAAAAGTTTTTCTTTTCCACAGGATTCAGAGAAATGCAGGAAAGAGGTAAGGTTATAAATCTGAAGTCCTGTAACAGCTGTTTATTATAAATATCCTGAGCTACACTCAGACCTGTTTGCGCTTCTTTAGGCAGAACAACACAATTGTGGACACTGTTCTCTCAGCTCCTCGCTCCACCTACAGCGACATTGCTAACCTGACAGATAAACAGGTGAAGGCTGGGAACTTCAGCAACTTGAGAGTAGTTCCTGGATACTACACCGTGGCCACGGACAGAGGTCAGCGCTAAAGAGGGAATGACGTCAGGTTTGAGAACATGTGATGTCTAAATTCCGTTTAAAAATCTGAATTTGTTCTGCGCTTGCGTCTCAGAGGCGAGAGGGGCCGTGGAGCTGCAGGAGGGCGTGGAGTCTGTGGACGTTCGGGTTCCACTCTTCATCAAAGATGAGGATGATGATAAGAAACAGCTGCTGGTGGAGGCCATCGACGTTCCGGAGGGAATCGCCACCATTGGAAAACGTTACGTCAACATCACAGTGATTAAAGAACATGGTGAGACTGGTCCGCTTCCTCTCGAACTCCTGAAAAGATCCTCCAATGGAATTTGTGTTTCTTTAACAGTTTCTTTGTTGATTTGTGCTTTTCTGTTAGATCAGAGAAAAATGTTTTGGTCACTGTTTTTAAATGTAGATTTGTTAAGTGTTTGTGTGTGTGTGTGTGTGTGTGTGTGTGTGTGTGTGTGCAGCTAAGAGCATTCTGACCTTCCTTCAGCCCTCATACACCTTCGCTCGGCAAGACGGTGTAGCTAACATCCCGATTAGCCGCGACATTATTGAGGACGGTCGCACTCAGGTTACCTACAGCACGCGTGACCTCACCGCCAAGGACAAGAAGGTAAGGTCAAGGTTTAGGTTAATGTACGTAAACCTGATGTATTCTGTGATTGTTGTGTAAACCAAATAACCTCGTTATGTTTTTGCCCCTCAGGACTACATCTCAGTGGACGGAGATCTGACGTACCTGCCTGGAGAAACACAGAAGAACGTTCCTGTGAAGCTAATGGAGCTCGGGGAAGGAGACACCCTGTTGGATAAACAGCCCAAACAGTTTGTGATGGACCTGAGCAACCCGCGTCAAGGCGCAAAACTCGGCAAATACCCTCGAACCACCATCAACATCGCTGACAAGCCAGGTGAAGCTCAGACACATGACACAGTATGGGTCACTACAGAAGAATATACCACATAATTAACATAATTTGAATAAATTAAATGCAGAAAATGTGATCATGTATAGAGAGTAAATCCACATATGCATAAATAAAAATCAGAGTCAGATATGAAGCTGGGTTAAGTGAGAGAACATCTGTCAAGCTAGCAAGGAAACTAATTTAATTTTAGTTAGATAAAGTCCTAGCAGAACTGGTGATAGATATCATTTGGTTTGGTGAAGTTTCCTGGGAGGAGAAATGTGTTTAGAGACTGGTGAAGAGAAAAAAAGTTGTTGTAGTGTAAGAATAATAAAACACTTGGGGACCTACAGTTCAAGGAAAATCATCAGCTGATAACAGTAACTTCACCCCAAATGTAGATTATTTTTCTACAACAGTATTTCCAATCCTGTTTTGTTCTTTACATATCTGAGTGATTAAACAATTTGGTGTGGTAGAAACATAGCAAGATTCAGAAACTAGTCCTGAGCTGTGGTATAGGTGCAGTGGTGCAGTGGGTACAGATGTACGTTACAAACATCAGAACTAACTGGAGCACATTTTTCTGTTAAAATTACATACATGAAGATTTTAGTCATTAAACAAAGCCATGAGGTTAGCCCAAAACTGTTATCTGGATGTGCCTGGCTCCCCAGGCAGGTTACCCATATGACTGACCATGTTAATATTAATCTGAAAATTATTTACTGGCCCTGTGTGTTAGATCCCAGTGTGATCATGTTCAAGAACAGCACTCAGAACTTCAACATATCCGATGCGCTCTACACCGTCCCTGTGATTCGCACCCAGGGGATGGAAAATCCTTCTACTGTTAATTGGCGCACCGTCAACTCCCCTCACATCCACCAGTCCGGCCTGGTCAAGTTCGCCCCGGGAGAGATGGAGAAGAACATTGTGATCGACTCTCGTACACAGCAGATTCCCTCCAAACCAGAAAGCTTCCAGCTGGAGCTGTATGACCCAAGCACTAACAGCCTCGTCCGAGACAGGAAGACCACATTGGTCAACATCATTGATCCCAGAGGTGAGAAAACTCCCCAAAAAAATCTGAATCTTCCGACTCAGTGACACAGAAAATAATCGAGTCCTGAGCTCCACCACACATGAAATCCATTTCTGTGTTATTACACTTGACTGAATGCAACCTGACCTCACCAATTGCTAGGAACTGCTAATAGGTTCTCCTTGTTTCTGTTTTTTTGTTTTCTGGAACAGGAGATAACTTCTCTAAAATGTCAACTGTTCTAAATAAAGCCTCATCTCCTACTGGACGAATCTCTGCTCCAACTAACATTGAAGCTACGGCGACAGGGCCTAAAAAGATCCGCCTTAACTGGAACCCTCAGTCCGGAGCCAAAGGTTATAAGGTAAAACGCACATATTCACAAAATGTACAACATGTTGCACTTAGTAAGAGTTAAAGGTAAATAAAGTGTTAACTCTAATACAGTATATAGATGACCTCCAACCACACATTCATGATTTTCTTTATTTCCAGGTGAAGTACTGGATCTATGGAGACCCTGAAGCAGACGCTCAGGTGGTGGACGTTAAAAACACTCATACTGAACTGACGAATCTCTACCCATACTGCGATTATGAGATGCGTGTGTGTTCATACAATGCACAGGGAGATGGGGACTACAGTGACATCGTGCAGTGCCAGACTCTTGAGGATGGTGCGTTACTCAGTCAAATAAACCAATGAAAATCTGTTATAACTGGATAGCACTGGGATCATGCTAACTGTTCACTTTTATTCAAATCACTTTAACTGATTTGAATAAAAGTAAACAGTTACATTTCTGGGAACGTCACCCAAGTCTGATAGCAATCTGGTCCAGATGTGTTTTGGAATGCGGTAGATTATAAGGCTGAAATGTTCATGTGACTGTCCTAAAATCATTGTTCTAATTTTCCTTCCCTGTCCTTTTTTGTGTAGTCCCAAGTGAACCAGGTCGCCTGGCTTTCAATGTCATTGGCCCAACTGTCACTCAGCTGAGTTGGGCAGAACCAGCCGAGCCCAACGGTGTGATCACGGCGTATGAGGTTGTCTACACACCCATCAATGAGGACAGCAGTAAGTGGCAAGATTCATATAGTGCTCATGTAAAAAAATTAAAAACACTAGGATGTTCTTCTGCACCTGTATACATCTGTGTCTCAGATTCTGACTTTATTTAACCTAGAACCCATTGGACCTGATAAGAAGGTGAAGATTGACAACCCCAAGAAGCGCATGCTGCTTATTGAGAACCTGCAGCCCTCACAGACGTACTGCTACAAAGTACGTGCTAGCAACAAGGTGGGATGGGGACCGTACAGAGACGCCACCATCAATCTGGCAACACAACCTCACAGACCCATGTCCAGTAAGTCTCTTAGGAGAGCTGTGTGATTTGCATATTTACCATAAACCCCTGAAGTAGTCTGGACCTTACTGTGTTATATACTAGCTAGTCTAAATACTTTTCTCAGTGTGTCTGTTTTTTACCCATCAGTTCCCATTATTCCTGACATTCCCATTGTGGATGCAGAGGCAGGAGATGAGTATGACAGCTTTCTCATGTACAGTAATGAAGTTCTTCGTTCTCCCACTGCCAGCACCAGACCCAGCGTGTCTGAGTTCTCTGAAGGTGAGCAAACCCCCTGCTGGCTGGATGCTTTCATGCTCTTGCTGGTATTCAATCATTGTTAGCATCCCTGTGTCTACTGTCCACATCAAATATTTAAATATTGGATTTCATACTTTTTACACAAGGGTAACACTGATTGAATAAGGACCCTCTGCTTCATTACTGCGCCTCTAAATAATTTTAAATGCGCTCTTTACCTGTCTTCACCATTACCATGCTCTGTTGAACATTCTGTTGCAGGATGATGTGCTAGCATCATCACCAGTAGAATTTTTTAGAATACTTAAAATATCTAGGATTTGGAAATTGGCTATCATCATGTACAACATCTTAAAAAATATTTAATGTTTAGATTTTTTTTGTACTTGATTCTTATTATCTGCTTTTGTTCCATTGCAAGAGTATCTGGGTTGATTTTAGTCCATGAAGTTTTGGGTTCTGCAACTAAATAAGTTATACCTACTTTGCATCAAGCTCTTAATACAAGCTTCCTCTCCTTCTCTCTCAGTTGCTTTGCTTGAATATAGTCACTAACCATAGCTAGCCTACCTACCTGTCCTCCATGCTCTGCTTGCTTCCCCCCACATGAACACTGAAGGCAAGCGGTGGAAGCACGTTAAGCTAGTGGGATCAGACCTGGATCTTCGTACTGTGTCCTGGAAACTTCCTGCTGATGTCATCCCCACCCGAAGCGCAAGCCCTTCAGGAAGTGATGACCTGCTCGCCCCTGCTCATTCCCAGACCCCTCATCCAAGTGGCTATTTCCAGAACCCTCTACATGGTGGCTGTTTTGAGAGCTCTGTGCAAGGTGGCCATTCCCAGAACCTTCCACAAGGTGAAGATCTCAACATGTCCCCTGCTAGACCGCATGTCAGCATACCCCTACCCCTGCCGCCAGTCTGCTGCCATGCTATTCACACTATGTGAAACCTGTTCTGGATTGCTAGCTTGTCTCACAATGCTGCTGCCATGCTTTGGGTCGGTGTGAAGCAGAAAACTCTAGGTTGACCTACCTTCTGCAACACATAGCTGGTGAGCAATTGAGAACGCAGATGATGACTGTAATTGCTTACACCTGAAAGAATCTGCTAATACTGTCACTAGTCATACAAGCCCTGCTCCTGCTACAGCTGCCCTCGGAGAAAGAAGGTTCTTCTAGTCTACAGCACTATGGAAACTGTCTCTTTCACATGACAGAGAGAACAGTCAAACATTTCTGGGCAACTGTTTTGAAGTCTGATCACTACCCAGTAATAGCTGGATATTCATCCTACCTTCCTAATACTAATCCTAGTTTGTTCTCCTCTCTGTTTCTACAGACCAGGTCATAAATGGAAAGTGGGATCAGGGGTTCTTGTTCCCAGGTGGAAGTGGCTCCTTGTCACGCAACATCAGCACTTCTTCAACCAGCTATAGCCTCTCACCTCGCCCGGGTGGTGCCAACCAATCAATGGAGACCACTATGACTTACATAACCAGCAAAGGTGTGACCGTGTCTGGACTTTTTATTGTTGATTTATAAAGCTGTATACCGAAAGCAATCTTTCTTCATAAATTAGTTAGTCTGAGTTTAAGCATTCAAAGTTTACAAGATTAGGATGGGAAATTACTGGGGGGGAGGCGGGGGGGGTTACATTTCACAAGCAAGGTCATGCAGTAAGAGTTCTTAGCCCTAGCAAATTAACATAACAGGGAGTAATTGCTTGGTATTATAATTGCCTTTCAGGAGGATCTATGCCTCGCAAGCATGACATCCAGATGGAGGACGTGATCTTGAGAAAACGGTCCGAAAACAGAACTTATTATGATAATGACGGTGTGAGAGACTCCATCGTGATGAGTGACTTGACTGGAGGATTCTCTGACATTCTGAGTAAGTAGATAGTCTAAGTGTATGTTTATTTGTGGATCCATGCTTCAGCTCAAAGGCATTGTTCCATTTTTAAAGTAATGGCTGCCAATTATTACAGCTTTTGGCAGGAATCTCTGGTTACCTCTCGCTCAAACTCTCACCGACTCCTGCTGTAACATTCGCTCTGCTCTGCTATGTCTCTCCTCCATGCATTGCCATGCCTGTCTGTCACTGTCCTACCCCATCCTGCTCTGCACTTCCCTGCCATGGCCTGTGGTGGCGCACTTTCAGGCGGTTCTAGCTTCAGCCAGACTACAACTACTGGTTACAGCCTGAACTCCCGCGTTCACAATCGCTCAGATGACATCAGTGAAGCTCTGCAGAACCTGGACAGGGTTCTCCAGGGTGAGTCGATATGGAAGCAACCAATCAAACTGAGGAGTCCAAACCTAGCAGCAGAACCTCCTCTTTGGATTGGTTGATAAATGCAATCCCAGGAGCCATAAGAACCCAGTGCTGTGTAATATTTGCAGTTCTCAGACCTGGAATAGCTGGATTAGCTCTGGAGTTCTTTGAGGTGTTTTTTTATAATTCAGTAATTCAGTGCAGTGGCTAATTAACAAACATAAACCAGATGTTAGGAAATGTCCTAGTTAAGCAGATGCCTTGCTTAGTCATTTCAAGCTTCTATCATGCTTTTGCTACACAGCCCTGAAGTGAAATGTTTATTAAGGGTTGTGCGTTGCCCCCAGATACCCGGCTGCCACGTGGGGTCCCTGAAACCCCAAGCAGGCTGGTGTTTTCAGCTCTGGGCCCCACAGCACTGAAGGTCAGCTGGCAGGAACCCCACTGTGAAAAGCCAATATTAGGATACTGTGTGCTCTACCAGCTTCTTAGTGGAGGTCAGTAATGAAAGTAAAACTGTGAGCTTTGACAAGATTTTTTTTTTTTTGCAGAATGCTATATATGTATTGTAATTTTATCCCTGTAGGTGAGATGAAGCGCATGGACATCACTAACCCTGCGCAGAACTCTGTGGTGGTTCAGGACCTTCTGCCCAACCAGTCCTACCTGTTCAAGGTGAAAGCTCAGAGTCAGGAAGGTTGGGGTCCTGAGAGAGAGGGAGTCATCACTATCGAGTCTGCTGTCGACCCCAAGAGCCCCCTCAGCCCTGTGCCAGGTTAAAAAGACTGCACATTCACAATGTGGTTTAACAACAACTACAAATACATCCATATTGCAGACATTCTTACCCTACTTGCTGGTGTCTTCAGGCTCTTCATTCACTCTGAGCACACCCAGTGCTCCAGGTCCACTGGTGTTCACCGCTTTAAGTCCAGAGACTCTCCAACTCAGCTGGGATAAACCACGAAAACCCAATGGCGAGATCCTGGGCTACGTGGTCACGTGTGAACAGCTGCATGGTGGAGGTCAGGGTCTCACCTCACTACACTTTCCCTCTGTTCAACATTCCTTTGCTAAATAATCTGAGATTGCAGTTAGGTGTCATGTCACTATGAGGTCAGCCTCATAAAAATTATTATAAATGTACTTCAGTAGTTTTAGCAAAAAAAATTGTGATGAATCTGTAATTTCTGCTAAGGCAGGTAAAGTCATATTGGAAAATTATTTTGGGGAAAAACGAGAGACCAGAAACTAGATATTGTCAGTTACCAGAATTTTTCGCCTTTTAATTTAAACAGTTTTAAGATGATATTTGACAGAGTCGTATTCTTTGTGCAGGAGACCAGCGCTCCTTCCAGCTCAGCGGGAACTCGGCCACGTCTCTGACCGTTTCTGACCTGAGCGAAAACGTGCCGTATAAATTTAAAGTCCAGGCTCAGACCACGCAGGGCTTCGGTCCGGAGAGAGAGGGCATCATCACCATCGAGTCTCAGGATGGTACGACACACACATATATGCACAACTTATTATTGTGTAACAGATATTATAAAATGTACCATGTAATACAGCCGTCCCTCCGTCTCTGTCTCTCTGAAGGCTCTATGGGTCAATACGGCAGTCAGTCTGTGATGAGGAGAGAGGTGTTTAATTTGCCATCGCAGAGCACGTCACAGACAACACACACCATGTTCACTGAACCCTTCATCACTCCAGGTGACCCGTCTCTCTCTCTCTGAGTGTCTCACTCTCTAGCTCTCTCTCTCTGTATTTATCTATAGGGAGTAGGGAAACGTCTTTAATATTATAACACAACTTTACTGCTTATGTGTCACTCAACACTTCAAAGGGAACCTTGCATCCAAAAATACACTTTTAAGTCACTTCTAGGCCTTTAGATGGGTCTAACGTGTGTGTGTGTGTGTGTGTGCGCACAAACAACAAATTAAAAAAAAGAAACCCTGTGTTTTGTCCTTTTTCCTTGAGTGTATTAGTCAGCTTTAAACAAGTCAATTAGATTTTCCCCTCTAACATGAAAAAGAAGAGCCCCTGCCCCGCCTTGTTACTCTGCTGTGCTGTTCTCTCAGGGGGCGTGGTTCAGCCGGAACACATTTATACAGACACTAAAACAGCAGGAGTGAAACAGAGGGAGGGTGAGGTGTGATGAAATGCATTATCTGTGGGGTATTTCAGCCAGGGCATTAACACACACACACACACACACACACTCTGGAGGAGCTCTGAGACTGATGTTATAGTAGCATATGGGACATTTAAATAAAGACCAAGAATTTAGCAGACTATATTTTAATTGTTGCTAATGTGTGTGTGTCTCCTTTCAGACGGTATGATGATGTCGAGCAGACAGGTCACTCAGCACACGGAGATAAGCGGCAGTGTCACGCGTCAGGTGGAGATGGTGCAGAGAGGCGTGACGTCCACCGTCACCAAGAAACAATATTACGAAGCCTGAACACGGAGATGATACGAACCTGGTGTGTTTAGTAACGTTACAGCTCACACAGTGTCCTGTTACACACACACACACACACACACACCTTAATAAAACATAACATTGAGGACGGATGCAACACATTCACACCACAGCCGTTAGCGTGTAAGCTGCAGAAGCCGTACGTGTGCGCGGGCGACGTGAAAATTCCAGTGTAGCGTTGCAGCGTTACACGAACCATGAACCGCGCACTCAGGTGCTGTGAGATCATTCTCACCCAAACAGCACACAGAATAAAACTTAAGTCATCTTTAATAAACTAATCTCATTAATAAATTATCAGAGGTTAAATATTAAGTCAAAATAAGTTATAAATTATGTGAAATAATATCTTTAAATAACAAGTAACTTCACACAGCACTTCAACTTTTTGTACAACTTTCACTTCAGTGCTTCTGTAAACAGGTAAAATACACTGATCTGAGCTTTTTACAACAAACAAACAAATAAGATCACTTTTGAAGTCCAGAACGTTTATTGAATGTAAACTGAATGTTTTACTGTACACCTGCACTTAAACACAGTCTCAGTTATCTGGCCTCAGAAAGTTATTTTTTATTTTTATTATTTACTTTTTATGTTATGTATGAATATAATGAATTATAAGTAATATTTTTAAGCCAACTTTGCCAACAAAAAGATTTCCTCACAGAACAACTTCAGCATTAAAAAAAGAAGAAGAGGCCCATTTAATTGTACGGCCCAATCAGAGACCTCAATTTCATCACGTGACTATTTTCATTTAGGAAGAGAAAAGGCTGCTGTTCAACATTCTCCTAATAAAAAAAGGGCTTTTTAAAAAACCTAATTATTTATATGAGTCAGTCAAATTATGAAATACAATGAAAGTATTTAAAAACCACAATTTCTAATTAGTTACAAAGATACAAAGCTAACTGGAAAGCTCTAGCTAGTTAAACTTAGCTTGCTAACCATTTTATTGTTATTTCACAACTGCTATTATTTCTCTTTACATAAAAACATTTTAATATACCTTCAGTGTTAAATATGATCCCATATTTAATATATTTTTTATTTAACATTAGCTAGTTAGCCTGCTACCTGTAGCTAGCTCATAGAGTTCATAGACTCCCCTGCTTAATGTTTGATTTTATTCTCTTTTGTTTTTAACTATTTTTTATTATTATTATTATTAGTTAATGAGCGGTCAGGATTTTCTCTCAGAATAATATTGTAATACTGTTTGCATGTTTTTTTTTACTCTCAATTTTCCTCAGAACGTACAGGTTACAGAGTCTTGATTATGTTAAACCATAATACACTGATTACATTTTTTTTTGCATGTTGTAAATATATTACTGAAATTTGGACTAAAAACAATATGGAATTTTTCTGAAAGTTACACTGAGTAAACCTGCTTCTGACACTTTTGGACTTAATGCTCTTCTTCCTGAAAATATCCAAATATTATGCTGTACTTTTTTTAAATAAATATTTTTATATTAAATATGATATGAGAATTAATATTCTGTTGGTTTGGTTCAATAAAAAACAGCCCAAACAATTTGACATTTGTTTTCTGTTTCATTCATGAAACACGACTGATTTACATTTAATAAACAATAAAACTGCTGAATACAGTGTTAGCCTGTTTATTAAAGATTTGGAAGCTGAAACTAGAGTGAGTTTAGCCAAATACTTATACTTACACTTATACAGTGTTTAATTACACTGCCAGAACCCCCCCCCCCAAACACTCACACACACCCTGGCTCTGTGAAGTCACCCGGTGTACAAGGGGAACCCTAAGCCTAGGTGGTGTTAATGTTATGGCTGGTCGGTGTGTATTTACTGGACATCAGGACGCCTTCTCACTCACTTTTACAGATGAGTTCTTTATTCAACAAGAAACCAGAAACCGAACTGTGATGGAGTGTGTAGCTGTTTTTATCTCCTGCTGAACTGCTCACAAAAAGTCAGAGTCTGAGTGTGTGTGTGTGTGTGTGTTGGCGCATTAATGTAACACTCTTTTTCGCTGTTACGCTGGAGATGTTACACGTGAGCTTTATTACATTCAAATGTAAAATTAAAATACATATGATAATCGAATGTTAAATAAACAACCACAAAGGTGTTCTTACTTCTCAGGTCTTACTTTATGGACACAACATTTAAACTGTTTAAAAAAAAAAAAAGAATAAAAAGTGCCATATTTTCCTTCTTTTCTTTCCATTTCCTGCTCAATCCAAGTTTCATGATCTTTAACTTCCCTGCTGTGCTTATATCACCTCCCCCAACTACCCCCGTCCCCATGATTATCCAATGAACCCTTAAAGCAGCCTATTTTCTCAGAGTGAACGGATCAGAACCAACACTAAGGTCTGACCCGCTGTGGAAATGTCCCAAACCACACTCTCTAACTACCCCAAAAAAATAAAAAATAAATACGCCCTGTCTTTAACAGCCACAGTGGGCATCATGGGTATTCCGTATCTACATGATTTGGACAGTGATCGTAATCCCCTAACCTTTATACCGTTATAAGGTTTTACCTTCCACACATCTTAACTACCCTAACCCCTGACCTTTCTGAAACACACCTGTAATGGATTTGATCAGTACTCCACCTATACTGAGGATAAAATGGGTGTGGCTGAGTGAGGTCATGCCTGCGTGAGGTCATGCCTGCGTGCTGTTCTGAGACGTTAAATAAAATAAAATGATAAACATGAGTCTGTTTCAAACCTGTACAGTGAAATATTAATGACCCTCAAACACGTGATAAGATTACAGACGCTTACGGAAGGACTGCGAGAGGAAATTAATCATCACACACACATTGAGAGATGTGTGTTAAAGAGGTAGAGAGGTAAACACACACACACACTTCACCCAAACACTGCCCCTCGAGGCGCTCTGCACTTCAGCTGTAACATGCTGTACTCATGAACAGACGAATTAAAGGGACCGAAGGAAGCACTGTGTAGCCGCTGTAGACTCCTCCCACTTCATTTGCATACATAGAAGGTGGAGATTAAAGGTGCAGTAAGCGTTCAAAGCGTGCATCGTTTCATTGTTCTCACACGACACACACACACAGTAGAGAGAGAGAGAGAGAGAGCTGTAAAGTCCCGCTGCGCTGTAACACAAACACGTCACAGATATCTGATGTACAGCCTAAACACAACAAACACACACACCGGTGTAGAGAGATGAAGGAGTGAGTCTGAGGTAGAGTGACCCGTGTTTACTGAACAACAAACGAGCCACACGCTGCTCTACTAAGTGCCCTATTTGGGGGCACACAAACACTACACACTAGGTAGTTAGCATAAACCGTGAGTAAGAATGAGATATTGGACCAAAATGTAAGAACGACAAATCACGAGTTAGTGATAACAGTTACAGGGCCATCAATTAATCTTCATTAGCATATCATTAATGTGTCACACCCTTAAATAACCAATCAGTGACCAGCACTGTTCCTAGTTTCTGGCTCCACCCACATGACTGTGCTAATGATCATTTTTCTGTTAAAGTTATTGTAAATATTCTGAAGTACACAGCTGAGGTGTGTGAATGTAAACGAGAAGCAGGAAGTCGTTGTGTGACGTTACATCACAGTGTGTTTAATAAAGACCGAGACGTGACCAGGGCAGCAGCTTAAAGCAGGAGAAACAGAGACGCCGACGCGACACCAGAATAAAACTAACCGTTTATAGACTCGCTAGAAACTTTCCTGTACGTTATTACACACGTGTAGAATAACACTTACTGCACCTTTAAAGTGTGTATGCCTGTGCGATTCAACGTGCGCGTAAATGAAGGACGGAACGCCGCGTGTGCATAGATTAGCAATGAACAGAGTGAGAACGAAATGAGGAAGGCACACGGTCATCACATTAACTCAGGAGTGTAAACACTGGCTAAACAAGAGGCGGAGCTTACCATAGTGACATCACCATACGCAACAGCGCTCCAATACTGTTTCTAACGCTCCCTCGTCCACTTCCCCTTGGTGGGTCATGTTAAGGGCTGTTTAATGACGTCACCAGATTAGAGGAAGGTCACTCAATATGCAGAAATTACCCAGAACGCATTGCACACTTTTGCAGCATGTGTTTAAAACAGAAGCAATAAAATACAAATACATTTAAAAAAAAAAACTTTCAAGTGTGTTGCAAACGAGCGATCAGGTTAATGAGTGTGTTAGCTAGCTTACACTTTAAACACTTAGGGGAAGTCAACAAGGGCTCGTTAAATAAACAGTAGCAGGAAACAGGGCGACCTTTCACAGCTCGTTCAGCAGCTGACTTATTTTTAATTTAAAAAAAAGGCTTTTTTTCTTTAAAATGTTTTTGGAAGACTTTCGGCACGGTGTACGACTGACCTCACAACATATAACAACGTACAGGTAAAAAAACAAAAACAAAAAAAAAACCCCACAAAACAAAACACTGATACTGACCCCGCCCCCAAAGACAGAGGCCACGCCCCAAATACCATGAAATACAAAGCAGGAAATTATTAGAACGAGATCTACGCCTGTCTCACGCTAATCAGGAAACTTTTATTAGCATCTAATATTAGGAACAGGGACGAGTGTGTGAGGATTCATATTTCGTTAAAGGTGGTAAATATCTACAGTAAGGTGTGGCTGACACGCCCCCTGACACGCCCCACTGTGAGATCTCAGGTAACTCTACTCAACTGACTCGAAACGATCCCGTGTCTGTCCACTTCCTGTTTATAATTCTTATTTAAAACAAACAGACGTTTGCCTTCAGTCAGAGATGTCACTCACAGACACACACAGACACACATCGGAACACATCGGAAGAGGGACATTAACGTGTAACACAAACATCAAAATAATTCCATAATTCAGTCCTCAGGCTGTAAAATCTCGGCTCAGGAGAAAAGTCACATGATCCTGTGTGTGTGAGAGATTTGTTAGTTCATTGGAGTGAATGACCTGCTGTAGGACAGTAACGTGAAGAAAGAGGAGTGTGTGTGTGTGTTGTGTGTGTTAGTGGCGGTGGTTGCGGCAGAGTTTGGGTTTCTGAAGGCTGAACACACTGATGTTGAGGTGGGCGGCGATCTGCTTACACACACTCGTGCAGTAACACACCAGATCACACGCAGAGAGCACCTGCACACACACACACACACAGACAGAACAATTAGAACATAGTTAATAGTATACATGATATCAGTAGATTATATAGTGTATGTTAAGCCATATGCAAATGTTTGTGCCCCCGAGAATAAAATAAAGAAATAATTTCGTTAAAACTGTAACTTTGTAGCAGCTGTTCAGTGTTTGTGTTCAAATTTTATTTTAATAACAAAAAAATTACTTTCTGTATATTCATAGACTTGTGCATGTATTATGTATAAAGTCAGTTTAAAAATGCACAAGCTTGTACTCCCTCTTAAAATGCAGACTATTATATTTTTAATAAGTTGTTGCAAGTTGTAATAATAATCGTTCGAACAGGTTTTTTTCTTTTCCCAAAAACGAACACGAAAATGGAATACAAGCAGATTGTGTGTGAGATGTCATTAGTGTGGCAGAACTCACCAGCGCCCCCCAGAGGAGGATGCGTTCATTAAAGAAACTGTTAAAGTACTGATTAATAAGGAGCAGCAGCGGCGCAACAAACGCAGCATCACTGCGCTGCATCTCACTCTTTGTCATGTGGGCCACCTGATACACACACACACACACACACACACGTAGAATTTAAAATGCTTAACAACAACAATAATAATACATATAACAACACCTTAATGATTAACAAATATTTATTATGGGAAAACACATGACTATTTGTACACTTTTGCATTCGAGTCAAAGCAGGACTTTTGTACAGAATAACAGAACACAGTCCTGAGAGTAAAAACTCCCTTTATGTCTCTATATAATCCCCTGATACACTAATGCACTTATCCCAGTGTCTCACTAGTGCTTGGACACCATCAAGGGAGAAAGTTTTCTCAGTATGCCGGAGTCTCATGTCTGAAACGCTGGCCTCCCAGGAACTCCCTTAACGGCCCAAACATGTGGAAATGTCTTGTAGCGAGGTCAGGACTGTACGGGGGTGTGGCTATAACTCCCAGCCGAGTTCCTGTAGTGTGTATGTGGTGTTGGTCAATGAGTGTGTGTACAGTTCACACACACAGACGCGTCTCTTCCGCAACAAGTTACCCGTTGATTTTCAGTGATGAGGCGTTCCACTCTCCGAATGTTGACGGGAACGGCTGCAGTGAGCTCGGAGACACCTCGGCCGAGATCATCGTCTTCTTTCACCATAAATATCAACACAAGTGAGAGTGTTTGTGTCGCCTCTGACGTTACAGCACCTATTAACCCTCGTCCCCTCTCCAGTCTCTCTTTATTCTCTCTCTTGAAGTTAATAAGATAAAACACACAGCTCGTCATGTTCCGACAGTGTTCACCCTTTATGTGTGTGTAACACACTCGCGCTGGTGTGTGAGCTGTGTGTTTCTCTCATGAAGGGAAGATTAGCTGCAACTGACCCCAGTCTTATTAATGCACTCCTGCACACTGGCTCATGCTGCTCTGTGTGTGTGTGTGTGTGTGTGTGTGTGTACTGTAGCTGCTGAAGAGGCATCCAGACAAACACAGTCTGCTATCAGC
>JAOVVA010000032.1:16679595-16689729 GCA_028565275.1 Leiocassis micropogon
GTTTTTCCTTGCCACTGTCGCCCTCGGCTTGTTCATCAGGGACGATCTGACCATTTTGATTCATACACATTCACATTTCATACAAACTTAAAAAATTCTTTTGATTGTGTAAAGCTGCTTTGTGACAATGACAATTGTTAAAGCGCTATACAAATAAAATTGAATTGAATTGAACAAACTCCCACCTCATTCACACAAGCGAGCGAGCGAGTGACACAAGCATTTCCTTTTTTATATTACTTTTCTAATTTCTACACAGATTATGTTAAGGTTTTTCAGGTCTCACAGCTCTACGTGCAGCATACGTGCATTTAGAGCTTAAAACAAAATGATAGAGATTTCATCCTGTCCTACACAACCTCTTATTAGACATCTCTAGAGCTGTTAGGAAGACAAATAAAGCAGTGGAGATCAGCAGTGATTCTAGTGAGTGTATGTAGTTAGTTCCGTTAGCTTGTTATGCTAATATACGCGAGTGCGTGAACCATGTCACTCGCACAACTGACCTTCACAATAATCAGTGACTTATTTGTCATTTGTTAATAAACAATACTACGGATTTTCATTAGAACTAAAGCCCTCCCACGCAAGTCGAGCTTCAGGAGCCCTGCGTGACTCGATGCCTGATGCCGCGCGAGTGCTGTATAAGATGGCTGCTCAGTTCAGCGCTCTGACGCACCACAAGCCACATCATCACCAATCAGACGTCTTCATTTATTCTCTATGTTTATTTAGACAAAGAAATCCACAGTTTTTTATTTCTTGTTATTTAAGGAGCACACACTCCTCTCTCTACATTTGTCCTATCCTTCGTTTCACTTTGTCTCTGTCGATATATATCTTTCTTTTTCGTTCTCTTTCTTACAGTTTAGCCCTTTTTTCTTTCCCTTCAATCCTATATTCCACTCTTTTCATCTCTGCCTTTCTTTCTCTTTTTCTCGCTCTGTGTCTGTGCCAGTTGGTGATGATGTTTAGATGGAGGCAGTTGCTATGATACAGTTGCCATGCCGCTGACTCAGAGGCCCACACAGACGGGAGGAGGAGGAGGAAGAAGCGGAAGACGAACAGGAGGAGGATGATGTGAATCACAGGCTGTAATAATAAAGAGAGAGAGTGAAAGAGAGAGAGAGAGAGAGAGGCACTGGACTGAAAGAACAGGGTTGCAATTATTATTATTATTATTATTATTATTATTAAGACAAGTGTAAGGCAATATATTCCTTTTTATGTAGAATTCTGGGTAAATTATTACAGAACTGCAAATGCAACCTCAGACAAACAACATATAACTTTTTCACTGCACCATTATTTATTTAACAAAAATGAAGCCAAAAAGAAGAAAAAAACAAAACATGGTGGGAAACCTTGACATTACATTAATAGCTTGTACAGTACATCCTTTAGGATCAATAACTTAAAGTTATCATGTCATTATGTTTACGAGTGATGGAACATTGGAACGTGAGGTTGGCCGGAGAATTGGAGCAGCGGGGGCGGTATTGCAGTCGCTTTATTGCAGTCGTTGTGACGAAAAGAGAGTTGAGCCAAAAGGCAAAGCTCTCAATCTATCAGTCGATCTTTGTTCTGACCCTCACCTATAGTCATGAGCGTTGGGTCATGACCGAAAGGACAAGATCGCGAATACAAGTGGCCGAAAATGGTTTTCTCAGAAGGGTAGCTGGCTTTTCGCTTAGAGATAAGATGAGAAGCTTAGTCATCCGTAAGAAACTGCTACTCCGTTGTGTGGAAAGGAGTCAGTTGAGGTGGTTCAGGCATCTTGTAAGGATGTCACCAGGACACCTCCCTAGGGAGGTGTTCTTGGCACGTCCAGCTGGAAGGAGACCACGGGGCAGACCAAGGACTAGATGGAGAGATTATATCTCCACAACGGCCTGGGAATGCCTGGGGATTCCCCAGTAAGAGTTAGCTGAGGTGGCTGCGGAAAGGGAAGTTTGGGGTTCCCTGCTGGAACTGCTACCCCCGCGACCCGACTTTGGATAAGTGGTTGAAGATGGATGGATGGATGGATGGATGGAACTTAAAGTTAAGGTTTCCTATATGACTTTATCAGTCTCTTACCTCATTTTGCTCCAGTTTATTGAGGTTTTTGGGAATTCGCTTATGCACAGCTCTCTTAAGGTCCCACCACAGCATTTCAGTTGGGTTGAGTTCTGGACTTTGACTCGACCATTCCAAAACCATGATTCTTTTATTTTTCAGCCGTTCTGAGGTAGATTTACTGGTGCTTCAGATCATTGTCCTGTTGCATGACTGCACTGTACCCAAGCATTACCTATTGCACAGATGGCCTCACATTTGCCTCTAGAATACTCTGGTATAAAGAGGAGTTCAGGAACACTCAGTGACTACAAGGTGCCCAAGTCCTGTGGCTGCAAAGCCTGAAACTTCACCCCTCCACCACCATGCTTGACAGTGGGTATGAGGTGTTTTTGCTGAAATGCTGTTAGGACATTGTTCCAGAAGCCATGTGATTTGTTCAGATGCAGTTTTTGCGAACCTCAGCCATGCTTCCATGTTTTTTTAGACAGAAAAGGATTTCTTCTGGCAACCCTTCCAAGCAAACTGTACTCATTCAGTCTTTTTCTAATTATGCTGTCATGGACTTTAATATTTAACATGCCCAGTGAGGCCTGTAGGGTCTGTGATATAGCTATGATGTGGTTTGACCTTCGGGTGAATGTGGTGGAACGTCGACTCCTAGAAAGGTTGAAAACTTTCTTGAATGCTTTTCATTTGTGAATAATCTTTCTCACTGCAGAACATTGAACTCCAAATTGTTTGGAAATGGTTTTATAACCCTTTACAGATTAATTTGCAGCAACAGTTACTTCTCTAAGACCATTGCTGATGTCTTTCGCTCTTGGCATTGTGTTAACACACACCTGAATGCTCCAGATCAGCAAACTGGCAAAGCTTCTGCTTTTATAGAGCTCTGCACACCTGCTGATGATCAATTAATCAAAAGCTAATGATTGGCAGCACCTGGCCGCAACTTATTGTACGTTCCTAAATCATGTGGATGTAGAAAGGGGGTACTTTGTATTGGCCACATTATTTCTGGCTTTATTTTAAAAATAAATAAATAAAATAAATAATGACATGGTGAAAAAAAGTTACATGTTGTTATTCTTCTAAGGTTATCATTGCCAGAGACCAGCTCGCTGAAAGAACATGGGTCAAACATGATTTTGATGATTTTTATCAAAAAATTATAAAATGAAAAGAGGGGGCACTAACCTTTACTCATGACTGTAGACATAAGTACTGAAGATATCTCAGGTGTGCTGATATTCAGTACAACAGCACAACCGTGTTTGTTTGATATTGCTTTTATGCAACAGTTTCACAAACACCATTTATTACCAACAAATTATGATTTGTTTCTTTATTTAACCAGTCGTTTTGCTCCTTGTGTTAGAAGCTAGTTAGCTTTGTAGCTCACATTATAAATATTTAAGAGTTGATTCTTAAAGCTGAATGCTACGTTTAACACTAATTAGCATGCTAGCTCACATATTTTCTTGTCACCTGCTGAGCCAAATGTGTGGCCTTAAAGTGTTATTTTTATGTATGAAACTGACTGGGACATTGATATGTTAAATTTTCTTGATGTTAAATTGTTTGTCATTATGATTAGCAAACTGCTCGACCTCTACATGACTGTTGCCATGGCTACAGCTTGGAGGGAGTTCCCAAACTGTATGGAATGGTCCTTACATTTTTTGCTATTTATAGTTGTTGTCATAGTTACACAGTAACAGAATAATTTATGTAGAGTTAGGATTTAGAATAAAGGACAAATTAAAAGCCATCGCCCCACTGTAAAAATCACAGTGTTTTTAATGTCCCTGTTTGACCCATGTTTCTGATCACACGTTCTTCCATCGGGGTGGCGATGACACACAGCCTTGCTGAGCTCTCAAACGCCCAAGCATGTCCGTAACAGCAAAAACTGACATGGTTTATAAAGCTGTTTCTGCAGGACGGGATATTAAAAAATAATCATGATTTTGATTTAAAAAAAAACAAAACAGATCAAAGTTTCTGTGGAAACACATTTGTTCAATTCCAAAATGATTCACTCGCTGATTCACTCTTGCGGCATTCGCTTTGGATGTGGACTCGTGCGTGTGGCTGGTTTATGTTTTAATTCATCGGAGTTTTTAGCAACACTGAAACGCTTATGAACTTCTTGGAGAGTCACTTGGAGATAAATACAAGGGAACACACACGCTAACAGATGAAACAAGATGGTCTGCATGGGGGTTACAAAGAAATCTAGGAAAGTTTTCAGCTCTGAAAAATTACCGGGGAACAAAAAATGTAAAATCATCAACAGTTTGCATCAGGTGAGCTTATGCAATGAGAAATGAGACCTCAGGAAGGTCTGCCACTCTTGCCAAAATGTAAAAACCCACAACCTCCTTTGTCCTGAAGATGTGGGAAAACTTCACCTCCTTCCACTGTTGTTACACTCATATCTCTCCTGACACAAAATAAGTTAAGTCAGCCATGATACAGCGCCCCCGGAGCAGATAGGGTTAAGGGCCTTGCTCAAGGGCTCAACAGTGGCAACCTGGTGGAGTTGGGGCTCGAACCGCCAACCTTCCTATCAGTAACTCAATGCCTCAGCCCTCTGAGTCACCACTGCCCTGTATCATATAAATATAAATGTCACCGTATCAGTGATTACAGCTATGAATGAGCTGTTATTATGGAAACGATTACATATCAGAGTAAGCGCATTAATATAAACCTGTGCTTCTGTCCGAACCGCTGCTGTAGAGAAATCAATCAACACCCTTTGACCAATCAAAGCGCAGGACTCACTGTTACAGTGACACGACTGTCATGGTTTGTCATGTTCATGACTACTCTCACAGACTACACTCTTAGGAGAACAAAAGGTCCATGCGGTGGAATTGGACCTAGTCCAGCTCCTCCTGCTGGGGGCGGGGTTAACACAAACAGGGGGTGGAGTGCGCTGCAGGCTGGATCCCAGATGTTTAATGTGCTGTTAACATCTATGTTACGGCTGGGTTTCATTTCTGCATTGAGGATCTGAAGAAGTCAGATGTGTGTTAAAAACTCCACACTTTGTAACGTTAATAATATCTAACGGTTTACAAACGGGCCGTTTTCTAGCCACACACCGAATACGGATTGGAATGCAGGCCGTCTCCGTCAGCGGGTCGTTAGTCTGACTCATGTCCGATGCGTCTGAGTCACGATCATCCACGCTCTTCACACCTCACTGTAATGCTTAAACACACCACACAGCGACGGTGTAAAGTGGAACCCCAACTGTGATCCACACACATGTGCGCTAACGACTATCATTATCATTTCTGAGTGGCGGCCGTGTTAGCGTGTTAGCGTAGCCATCTGTCCATTAACGAGCACATGCTGGAAAATGAGCGCTATCATCATGATGACTCAGGACGTGTAGGACGGAGCGAAACAGAAAGGATGAGTGTTACAGGAACAAATAGATAAATGCTCAGTGTGTGTTTCTGGTGTTTTATTTATTGGCTAATCCCGATCAGACCATTAAAGAATTTTATTTGTATTTTATTTATTTTTATTCATCACTGTTTAAAATTTAAGTCTGATTTCTCCTCAGATCACGCTGTGGTGTAAGACAGATCACGCAGATCAGTTTATTTTTATCCGAAAATAAACTGAAAATCTGTTAAACCACCGGTATTATAGAGGTGAACAAAAATAAAACCACAAAAAGCATTTCTGTAAAATAAAACCACAAACTGGATGGAAAATAGAAATATGGCTATAAAATATATTAAAACAAAAAATTATTTTTACATTTTTTTAAAAAATGCATTCGACTGTTTTAATTTGTTTACCCAGGCAACTTTCACACAGTGTTCTAGTTAAAACATGATACTATGGGAAGAGATACTGGAGAGAGTACTATGGGAATACGGAATGCTGTGGGAATACGGATTGTAAAGGGAATATGGAATGTTGTGGGAAATATGAAATGCAATGAGAATACATAATGCTGTGGAAATATGGAATTATTTGGGAATAGGGAATGCTACGGCAGTATGGAATACTGTGGAAATATTGAATGTTGTGAGAAAACCGGAATGCTACCGGAATACGAAATACTGTTGGAACTCAGAATGCTTTAGGAATAAAAAATGCTGCAGGGATACTAAATACTATGGAAAATGCTGTGGGAATATGGAATACTAATGGAATATGGGGAGTTGTGGGAAAAAGCAAATCTGTGAAGTATATATGTGGAAGTAATTATTGGGAACTGTGGGAAAATAAATTGTAGAAACTGTGGAAATAGTGAATGCTGGGCATACGGTGGAAATATAGGACACTGGGTTTACTGGGGATTTTGGAAATATAGGACACTGGGTTTACTAGACATTGTGGGAATATATGGAGTTTGGGGAATATTCTGCCACTCTGTTTCCCAGAAAACTCCAGCCTGGCATCTCATTTATAAAAGCCTATACAATAAGGTCATTATAAACAGTTTACACAGAAACCTCTAAATCCCAAACTAAGAACTAAGGAAGATTACCATTTTAATAATGCTAATAGAACATGTTATAATAATGTATATTTGATTAAAACAATAATATAGACCTGATTAGCACTAACTGCACTGTTCACTTCCACACAACGGTGTCAGTGGTTCACATTAGCATTAGCGAGTCTGGAATGGCCCGAGTTAGACATAACACACTCCGGCTGAGTGGAAATATTTGCATTCCTGTCTCGGAAACAGGATGTACTGGTGTCTCTCTCTCTCTCTCTCTCTCTCTCTCTCTTTCCCTCTCCCCTGTTTTAACACAATCGACTGCAGACAAAATCAAAATGGAGTCTGGATTACATTCAGAGAGAAGCAGGAGCTTACAGAGCCGTGGAACAAAGGAACACTTTCAAAACACACATTTCCATTCAAATGCTAATGCAACCCTGAAGAGTGATTCCAGAAGGTTGAAACCAGAAAATGTGAATGATTTGTGTTAAAAACAATTCTTAGCAACCGCAGCAGGATGATGTCATCAAAGCGCTTCAGCCAATCAGAGTGTAGGGATGAACAGGTCTCCCAAAGAGAGCAATCAATTGATCACGTTCCAGAGATCCACCAAGTCACACTTTGACACTCCCGGTGACCTCCAGAGCACGAGCCTTTCAATGAACAAAGAGGCATACGGCATGGACACTATTTTAAATCATCTTTAAAGTGTGCCAGTAGGGCAAAACGTGTATACATATATTTACTCAGTATGTTTTATTCCTGTGTGTATGTTTGCTTTGAAGAAAGGAATGAGTGGGTAAGATATGTAATGTTAGATATCAATCTAAAGCTGGCTTTATTTAAAGAACGTTGGTGAACATGGAAAATTGGTAGCATGAACAGAGCTCATGCAAAATTACTATATAAAAGGTATTAACACATACACACACACATTTCCCAGATTCACAAATCATTTTTTTAAAATCCTCAGAGCTCACTTATGGGAGTAGCTCAGACTCATTTCTCTAAATAGGAATGTAAACGTTTCCTAGATAGGTAGTAGACTTTCCCTAGATAGGCTACAGGTGTAGGCAACACACTTCTGAGCTGATCGTCACATGACCTCATTGTAGACCCGTATTCTGTTCCAGAGCGAATCACTTTGATCGTTTGAGGGAATTGATGAAGCAGTCGTATTCAAATGTAAGCAAATTCTTCAGGGATTTATTTTACAATAAGTCATTTGAGGAGTCGTTTACAAACATAAGTGAATCACTAAAAGAGTTTTGACAAATTTAATAATGTTCCCAGACACAGGGCAATCACTCGAGGAGTCTCGTAAAAAAAAAAAAAGGTCACCTGAAGTGATGTCTATAAACTCAATTAAGTGAGTAAAGGAGTGAATTCCAAATGTTAGTGAATCACAAGTAATTTATTAATATAGGTAAACTATTCAAGGAATACTGACAACTATTGAGAAATGAGTCCAAATGAGATAACTCCATTTATGCAATTCTATAAAATTCTCAGGAAAGAAGTTCCTTAAAAGAAAAGAAAAGAACATTTTCTTTATTTGGATTATTTTGTTTATATCAGTGCAAATGTTATGTGATCAGAGCAGAGATGAGAAATGCTAGTGGAGAGCAGGATGGAGTGGGTGGAGCCAGACGAGGCAGATGCAGCAGCTTCCCACACACAGTGTGTGCGTCTACTGTCTCTTGAAGGCAAAACACTCTTGCATTTCTTGTGTTTTGTAGCTTTATCTCTGTTTGCTTACTTCGCTTTTTAAAATATGACTGTAGGTTTGAGTGAGTATCGTGGCTCCCAAATACAACAAAACCAGCAAAAAACAAAGTACATCAGAATGCAAGGCATTGTGGGACACAGACGCTACAGTAGAAACTGGGTAGCAATAGTAGCAAAGGGAGACACAAAACAGTGCAACTCATGTAACAAAGAGGCGTGGCACAGCATGATCAGCATCATCACCTTCTGAACATTTCCCCAGACATGTGTCTGCATTCACAGCATTTTTCACACAGGTTATAATCCGAACACATTAACCAGGCGTGGCGTTACCGCCCCTGAGCGCGCTCTGTGTTTATGTGCACTGGGCTCGTCAGTTTCCTACAGGTTTCCTACATATCGCTCCGTTGCTTTATAAGGATTTCCCCTCTCAGACACTCCTGTTTCTTTTCTACAATCATTTGTTTTTGAAGAAGTGTGTACTAAGAACATGGTGGCTGCTTCCCAGAATGCACTGCGCCATGACGTTATGCTTGTCTTGCATAACATCCAACTCATGTAGTTTGTGAATCAGTGAAGGAGTCGTTTATGAATGAAAGTGTTTACAAACATAAATGAATCACTTTAAGGAATCGCTCTCCTAAATGACTCAATGGACTCATTTACGGCTCACAGATAGAGAAGAAGAGAGAGAGGGAGAGCCTGTCTGTCTCTCTCCCTCTCTCTGTCTATCTGTCTCTCACTCTCTTTCACTCCCTATCTCTGTCTGTCTGTCTGTCTCATTCTCTCTCTCTCTCTCAAGGCTTACATTCAGCCTCCTCAGCTCTCTCATGTCTTGCTATATGAATCTTATTTTTTTTATCTTTTCCTTTTTATCTTGTCTCTTTTCTTTAACCTTTCCTTTCATCTAATTCCCTCCTTTTTCCCTTCACCGCTCCGTCCTCTCTCCTCCCCTTCCTGTCCTGTCCTATCTATAGCGCAGCTGAGGGAAGAGAGAATAGGTTTATATTTGGGGATCCTCTCTTTTTTCTTCTCCTTTTTCGTGTTCCTGTCTTTCGCTCATTTCTTTCCTTTCTGTTTTCTCCTTCTCTCTGTCCTCTCCTTTGATTTTCTTCTCTCATGTCTTTCTTCTCCAGTGCGGTTAGATGGGCCTACACTGATGTCCTTGTCGTGTGTGTGTGTGTGTGTGTGTGTGTTTGATCACAGCTAATGCCTGCTTTTAACACACATTTATTTTTGACATTCAGCCTGAGGTTTGACATCAATGTGGTCGTCATGGAAACCAGGACATCTTATTCATGAAAAATGTTGAGTAAAATAAAGATAATGGAGTCGTGTGTGTGTGTGTGTGTGTGTGTACAGTGAAGTAAAGGTCGGAGTAACTCACTAGAACACGAGAGAGGAGAGGGTGATGAGGGAGAGGAACAGCACGCTGATCACACGTCACGTATGTAAAGAGCCGTTAGAGTCAGAACCTCGTCAACAACAACAACAACAGCAGCAGCAGCAGCGGGTCATGCAGTGTGTGTGTGTGTGTGTATTATTTGGGTCCAAGCACTGTAGGGTGCACAGGACCCTCTTGCTTTTCTAAGGATTTTTTCCCCCACCATTTTGGGCTTTTTTTAACGTGCTCAAAAACTCATGAAAATCAGCGCAAAGCTTGGAATCTGCTGCCATGAGGACGCCTGCGAGTCTGAGCTGTGACATATTACACACACTACACTACACACTACACACATTACACACACTACACTACACACTACACACTACACACATTACACACACTACACTACACACTACACACATTACACACACTACACTACACACTACACACATTACACACACTACACTACACACTACAC
>JAOVVA010000032.1:16799360-16809729 GCA_028565275.1 Leiocassis micropogon
AATCCCGAGCCCAAACCTCATTTAAATTAAATTAACAAATATTGTAAGTAAACAACAATAGCCCACGTTTAGAAAACTTTTAGAAATTCTTTCAGAGATGTGTTACGGGGTGCGGTATGGAGAGCCGCACAACGAGATGTTTTACTGATTATAAGAGCCGTGATGCAGGGCTTTAGAGGGGGTCAACGGAATAGGAGTTGTGAGAGTGCTTATGACAGGCACGGGAAGACCTTCCCGTTTGGAGGTGGCGAGGGATTATTACTTAATAAACTTAAAAGGAAACCAAAAGAAAACTGAAAACACAAAAGAAACAGAGCTCCACCGTCTACGCGAGAACGGACGGGGCTCTGGAAACCGAAACAAAACTTTTCCTCTTGGGGCTTATGCCCTTACCGAGGATTTATTGGAGAGATATTTGTGCTTTGCACTATTAAACTGAGTGCACACACTGGGCTGCTGCATGCCGCTCTCTCTTTCACTCTCTGTCTCACTCGCGTTTTAGGGTGGCAGAGGCTGGGGCTTTGTCTCTGTCTCTTCACTTTCTGTGCGCTTTGTCTTTTTCTTTGTCTTTATCTTGGCCCTGATACCTTTACCGGTGCTACCTAATGGTCACACAAAGTACCCTTTATATAAACACACTGCCAGGTGCGGCTCGTTCAGGCTGATTGTGTGTATAAATGACCGCGCCTTTGCCTGTTCAGAACTCGTGGTAGCAGCCTGTGGATCTGCCTGTTCTGAACAGTTTATGCGTGGCTCTGCCCCTCGCGTGAGCCGCATCATTACAAAACTACACTTGTGACACAATAACGATAATATTTCTAACATTTTGCAGGCTGCCGTTTGGAGAAACGAGAGAATAAAGAATAAACCAGTTGTTGGGTCAAAATAACCCATCCAGGTGTTCGTTTGTAAATGACTCACTACATCCCATTTGACACAACATAAACCACCCAACGATGTGTTTACAGAAACAACACAGCATTTTTTAGTGATTCTTTTTTTGAGTTATTGTAATGTTTTATTTGACTTAAAAAGTTTATATTTTAAAGTCTATTTGACCTGTTATTTCTATATTTAAAGTTTGATGTCTTTGAATGTCTTTGAATTTTTTTGTACAGATACAAAAAAAAGATATATAACAGTTCATTCTTTGTACAAATAAAATTATCAGCTAGTGAACTTGATCGTCTGTCTAAACAACATTTAACCAATGTTTGTTTTTTTGACTAATTATTGTACTATAAATATCAATAGCTTTGGTTCAGATTTTTTATTTTTGCTGTATAAAGTACTCAGATGTAGAAATTACCATCACTGTAGTATTTCTCCGATACAACATATTATGACTTTTTTTTTTTTTTTTAATGCTGCGAGTGAAAATGTCACTTTGCGCCACCTGGCGGTCATTTCACGAATTACATTAAAATGCAACTGATTTATTTTGGCCGCTGTCATTTTCCGGCAGTGGTGAGCACGGCGGTAATAGGCATTCTAGTTGTCTACCTACTGTATGAGTAAAATGTACACCTACAGTATGTGTATCTGTCTGTGCTACATTTTCAGTGGTTATTCGTGGTTAACATCCTGTTAAACATGATGAAAACAGTTACGTTTACATGCAGTGTAATATGTTTCCTGGTAATGTGGTAAAGTGATTATCATTTAATTTAATGTAATTATGTAAGTTAACTTTTTTTCTTTCTTTGCAATATAAGGTGACCGATGACGATAAAGCAACGCTTTGTCACTTTATGCTTAGTTCAATTAATCTGTGTGACATATGTAACATTATTTGAACTGTTTTATGGATTCAGAAGAAATACACAGACTCTCATTGTGAAGCAGCAGCTCCGTGTGTTGTGTGTTGTTTCGAACAATAATATCTCCCCTCATCAGGGGTGAGGGTGCTACACACGCACATTAAAAGAGAAACATGAAGACCAGAGAGATGTCTGTGGGAGAAAATACTAGAGCACTCGATACAAAGCTCTCATCAGCAGGAGGGACTGTGTTTGGGTGTTTATATGCGTGTATGCATGTTTGTGTATATGTGTGTGTTTTTGCCCTCGTCTCAGGACAAGGATAAAGCAGAGCTATAACTTTGTGTATCTCCATCTCTTTCTATTTTCATATCATTTAAATATCAGATAAACGAGTGTGTGTCGGTGCTCTGAGGGTGTCGGTGCTCTGAGTGTGTCGAGGCTCCGAGTCTGTGCAAGTGATATTAATCAAGAGGTACAGAAAATACAGGACTGAATTTGATTTATAATTTTTTATATTAAAGAAAAAATCAGAAAGTTTATGGACCTGATCAGAGTATTAAAACTTGGAGAGTGGACAAGCTGAGAGTCAGAACGAGGGGGACCAGGATCCTGAGAGGACACATGCTGGATGTGAGAAGATCATGGGACGCCCATAGGTCTCTATTCTATCGTCCACTTGCTCACCATAAGCCACTTCCTCCAGCGCTCTCTGACAACAGGAAGTCACCTGCACTTCGTCTACCGTTCATCACCTGCGTTCACTCATAAATGATTTTCAGTAGAAGCAGATTATCTAACACTGTCTTCTGAGTAAAACCTGTCAATGAGTAAGCACCTGATGCTGGAACAGTAAATTATGAAACACACACAAATATACATTTACTTTATATTACTTATATATATACTACAATAGATTACATCTTAAATTTTAGAAGAATGCAGCATGTTCCCTGTAGCTGGATATAGATATTCTTCAAGACTCCTGATGAGACACACCTCGTTTTTCCTGCAGAATTTCTTCACGCAGATCGTTTCTGAACCTCAGCATGGTCCTCAGGTCTTTCAGGCAGAGGATGTCCTGCAAAGACAGCAGTGTGTGTGTGTGTAAACTCACAACTCCGTCCCCACGAGCTGCTCGGACCATTGCCAGCGTGGTGGAGAATGAGCTCTTCATGTCCTCACACAGTGGAAACATGCGGCAGGTCCAAAGGCTACACACACCTGCGTCTCCTGAGAGTCGAACGTCCGCCACAACCAGTCCCCAGCGGCGCACACACTCTCCCACAGAAACACCAAACGCCTCCAGCCTGTGCAAGTCCGCGGCGCTGGGCACCGTCTTCTTCAGGTCGTCAAGAGCTCCAAATGATACGGTGACGAATTTTGTCCTGCCGTCCAAACACACTGCAAACGAGTGCATGAAGGTGTTGGAGGGGATGGAGAGTCCCCTGTCCACCCAGCAGCTACTTATGATGGAGCTCCGGCCCAGTTTGACGTCCTTCTCCAGCCTAGAGAACTCCACCACGCTGCCCTCACACACTTGCGCACTGGGTTGGACGATGCTCTGTATCACACACACGTCTTTATTTTCACACGCCTCCAGAGGACAGGAGCTGAAGGTGATGGTCTGGAGGCCAAGTTCCTCTCGCAGATGCTGATCTAACGTGAGATGGAACAGGTACTCGTCCATGGTACCTAGGTGGTAGAATTTTGACTTGTTCAGGATTATAACATTCAGCTGTTTTCCTCTGAGGTGATGGAAGATCTTCTTTCTGACCTGCACCAGATCTTTCTCCTTCTTCGTGACATTGTCAGCGTTGTCGGTGTACTCGGCTGTAGATCTGGTTCCTAAACTCTGCAGAAAGTCACCATAGGCGTCGATCTCACATTTCAGAGGTCCAATTTCTCGGAACAGGTCCAGCAGCGTCTCCACCGTGCCATGACAGATGTAATACGTGCTGTCTGTGTAGACCACCTCATTTTCACCTCTCCTGAAGACTGCGCCGCTCCTGCGCATTACCTCCACACTGGGCTTGTGCAGGAACCGGAGGCAGGTTCTATATTCCACGTCTCGGACAGGCAGTTCTTCTCCGGGTTTGAGAACAAACACGCCGTGCGACTGGCCGATGATCAGGGGTGAGGGGTGTGCAAGGGCGGTAAAGCCAGGTTTGTTAAACTCCACATTCTGGATGGCGCTGTAGAGCTCGATGTCATCAGCACATGTGACTAACACACCAGGATTCATGTGAGCAGGAAAGTCCACGTACATGAGCAGCTTCAGATCCAACATCTGATACACACGATCTCCCAGTGGAATAGCCATGAAGATCTTTCCCAGAGCGCTGGTGTGGGGTAAACGCTGACTCCACCCTCCTGCACACACACACATACACACGCAGATTATAGGATAATCAGATTATTGGTCCGATTCAGAAACATGGTTCTAAAATTGGGATCTTTTGGTGAGAGCTAACATAAAAGTTATCAACTGCCATATCACACTAATGAATAGTGAGGGGACTCACGGTACGATACGATATCATCACGATACGTCAGTAGGATTTGATTTGTATTGCAATTGTAAGTATTATGATTCAATATAATTTTTTTATTTTATTATAATACAAACTTTAGAAATATTTAATGCATGTGTGAATAGCTTAGAGTGTGCCACCTGTAGGATTATAACAGAACTGAGATATTTTACCAACTTATTTTGGGAGTCGCCCCATCTCTACTTATTAATATTCATGAGCATAAATGAGCCTTTAAAAGTCGGCACTTTTTATTTAAATTAGTCTGATGTCCGATCTGTCTCGTTCATTGAATAGAAGTTCACCGGCGTGGATGAGGAGGATTCTGAATCTGGATAATGCTTCTCCATACTCATCACTCAGGAGTTGCAGGACGTGTAGTGTTGAGCCGCCATTACCTGAAACACACACACACACACGTTATTTTAATAATTTGTGATGAATTAGAGTTCAGGTGACGTTCTGCTCCTGTACTCACCGATCTTGTGTCCTGGAGGATCGGCGAACACGCGATACAAACTGAGGGGGAGCTCGCTCCTGCTGATCTTCTCCTGGAGCTGAGTCTCGTACCAACATCTCTGATCTTCATCCACTGCTGTGATCACCACCAGGTCCCAAAGCCCTCCAGATTTCACTCCAGCACCTGAAACACACACCATAACAACACACTGTCCCCTTACATTACACACACACCTGTGCTTATACACAACTACACACATTTAAATACATATTTTAATATTTACCTTTTGCTCTGTTGAATTTATCCAGTTTGTCTTTCGTGGATTTTGCCAAATGTCTGCTTTTTATATAATTTATAGATTTAGTTTGTTCTGTCATTGTGACAAATGATCTTGAGCTAAAAGTCAAACAAGCAAAGACATACACACGTATCTATAATAAGTGATATGACTCCAGGTTTAGACTGATTTTATGTGGTTAACTTGTTACTTAAGTATTAAATAATCTGATCGTTGTAATCTCACTAACTCCACCAGTGTAAATAAGAAGCCCTGTTTACGTTCTCCTTTTTTTTTTAAACCACCGCTTTTCCGACAAAACTGATTACGGTTGGTAAAATATACGCGTAGTAACCAATCAGAAACCGGAAAGTAACCCACACTAGCCAATCAGTAACCAGGAGGCGGGATTAACAGAATACGGGTGGGACACCACATGTCACTGCAGTGTTTATATCCCCGCTTCCGGGTTAATAACCGGAAGTTGTGTAAAAATTAGCGTTTTGACAGTTTTATTATTTATGGTTTATGATTATATAATCCATTCACAACTTTAGCATCGGTTGTTTAATAGATATTGATAACGTCAACAAATAAAATGAATAAAAATAAGCACTTTTTTCGAACAACTGTTGCCATGGTAACTCCGCCCTAACAGTTGTGCCTGCTCAGGTTAGCTGTCCGGATTTACAGCCTGTTAGTAATAATATTTTATGTACATTTACCCTCAGACCTTTTCCTGACACACACAGACATGCTGTTCAGAGGGTTTTAGATTTATAGGTGTTTGAAGTTTCTGCAGAGTTATAACATCTCTTTATTCTGTCTCTTTTTAGGGTGAAAGTTCAGATGGATTTAAACCTGGAAGATGGACACACGTCTTCATCGTTATCTTCATCCTTTTCTCCATCCTCAGTGCCTGCTGAGCAGGACGTCGTGGTTCTGCGGAGGTGTGCTCTCCGGTTACGCAGCGCCAGTGTTGTGTGTGTGTTCAAAGCTCTGAAAGTGTGTGTACTGTGTGACAACTTCATCACTGACATTGAGCCGCTGCGGCAGTGCGTGAACTTACTGAAGCTCGACCTCAAAGGCAACCAGGTTCATCTCATTAACTCATTAACTCAGTGTGTACAGCCTCAACACCCTGTTTACAGAAAGATAAATAGCACTTTTGCAAAGTCTAATCTAATCTAATCTCTGGGACATTTTTAAAAATGTGTTTGTGTGTGTCCAGATCACTCAGCTACCTGAAGCTTCATTCTGGAAGAATCTGAAGGTGTTACAGCTGCTGTTTCTGCATGATAATGACATTTCTGTGATGAGCGAAGTCGCAGGTCTGAGTGTTTCTCCGTCTCTCAACGCTTTGACTCTGTATGAAACGCCACTCAGTCGCAGGAGAAACTACAGACACTGGGTCATTAACAGCATCTTCAGCCTGAAGGCCCTGGACCATCACGTCATCTCAGATGAAGAGATCATCGAAAACTGGAAACTTCCTCTCAGATTTAAAGCCATGACACCAAATTTATCAGTCCGTCTGTATCTGCCAGCTGACATGGTGACTTTAACACTTGCATTGAACACTCACGTTATTAAACACTGATGCTGTTAAACACTCACACTAATTCTCTTTTTATTCGTTGCTTTTTATTATGTCTGACATCACATCAGTATTACTGCTAAGTCAAACTTTTGTCAAAGTCTGGAATCTGACACATAGACAGACCACACCCCCTTCACTGAGACTGACAGATAGACAGACCACCCCCCCTTCACTGAGACTGACAGATAGACAGACCACACCCCTTCACTGAGACTGACAGACAGCCCACACCCCTTCACTGAGACTAACAGGTACACAGACCACGCCTCATCACTGAGATTGGCAGGTACATAGGCCACGCCTCTTCACTGAGATTGACAGGTACACAGGCCACGCCTCTTCACTGAGATTGACAGGTATACAGGCCACGCCTCTTCACTGAGATTGACAGGTACACAGGCCACGCCTTTTCACTGAGCCTGACAGGTACACAGGCCACGCCTCTTCACTGAGATTGACAGGTACACAGGCCACGCCTCTTCACTGAGATTGACAGGTACACAGGCCACGCCTCTTCACTGAGATTGACAGGTACTCAGGCCACGCCTCCTTCACTGAGCCTGACAGGTACTCAGGCCACGCCTCCTTCACTGAGCCTGACAGCTCTTTTTATTTCAGGAGGCTGATGAGGTGAAAACACTTCGTGCAATAATTTCAGAAATAAACAGAATTCAAGCTGCATTTTCTCCAACACTCATCATACAGAAGTGGACTAGAGGCCATCTGACCAGGAGACGTCTGGGGTAAACACACACAGACACACACACACACACATTTACACACACATGTTCTGTCTCTCTCGCTCTCTCTCTCTCTCACACACGCACATACATTTACACACACATGTTCTGTCTCTCTCTCATTTTCTCCCTCTCTCTCACACACACACATGTTCACACATTTATATTTAAATAAATAATGATCTTGTGGCAGGTTCTGTAGAGCGCTTGCTCCGCTGAAAACATTAAGAAGGGACTTGACTCCGGTGGGTTCTGTGTGTGAGATCAGCAGAAGATCATGGATTATGAACAATCATCGTGTTCCGGTATCTGTGTGTGTGTGTGTGTGTGTGTGTGTGTGTGTGTGTGTGTGCAATGTGTTCCTTTCAGCAGCTCTGACTCAGTGATCCTGTCCTTCTCTTACATTCCAGCTCCAGCAGGACATGATGAGCTTCAGATCTTTCCACAGCAGGACACTGACAGGACTCAACCCACCTTGTAACACTCCTCAGCCGAGTTACCATGGAGACGTACTCAGTGAGTACCATTACAGAATACCACAAAAACAAGCACGATGTTCAGAACACAGTAAACTCTGTTAGAGTGGACTCACGTCTTTCTCCTCTTTATATATTGAAGTGAAACTGATGGTGTGAAATAAAATAAAAACAGACCAAAATTTAGACATAACTGGTTTACTGTTAAAAAGCAAATCATTGGGAACAGGTGCTGATAGGTGGGCTGTTCAGTGGTACCTGGAACAGCAGGAAATCTCAGGCCATTTAAAAATTAAACTTTAATTAAAGATACTGTAGCCTCATATATCATGGTAGCTAAAATGAAGTATAATATATTTTATTTATAGCTTTTGCTGTTGAATCTAGATATCAGCTTCATGGATGAACGTAATGATAAGACAATGAACTTGGAGACTTTCTGTCTTTGTGGATATAATGCCATAACATACTTGTCCAAGACGTTTGAAGATGTGCTAAGGTCCCGAAAAATTGATGCGCAGGACATCAGGAATGGCATTGTCCATTGCCACACAAAGAAATCCAACCTCCTGAACTCCCCATGGCCACGCCCACCTAACATCACTCCAAAGAAGAGTGTTATTGGCAGACGCCATGACTGCCTGAGCCTCACCATGTTCCGGGCGATGGAGAGGACACATGTGAAAAGAAATATGGAGGACCGACTGAGGGAGCGAGCCAAGAGAGTGATGAAGGCGCAGAATCATCGTGAAGAAGCCAGAGGTCACTGTAAAGGATTCATGGAGGCTCGAAGGACAGAGGTGCTACTGAGGAAGGGGCCAGAGCAAGGTAAACTGGAGGAAATACTCAAACTGCAGAGAAACATACAGGAGCAGGAGGTCCAGCTAGTTCATCAGAAGTACCTCAAGTTCCTGATGGAGAAGCAGAGGAACATGACGGAGCAGGAGACAGTGAATCGCTTTAGCCGACAGCATGGTGCTCTGACTAAAGCCTTCAGTAAACACTACACAGAACGGATAACCAGAGAGACTCAGGATGAGAGGCAACGACACATTGCAATCAGCACACTGCACAACAGATCTCTAAAAGAGCAGGGGCACCTGGGGAACAGGTACAGTACCTCACACACCTGGGGAACAGGTACAGTACCTCACACAATCAGGCACTGATGTATTGAGCTGTTGTCAGGTGTACATTTGCCACAAACGCAAGTGAAGTTCTGTGTATTGTGTATGAAACTAAAGCACAAAACTAAATTGTCATTTAATCACAATACAAAAAACTAAAACTGAATTGTCATTTAATCACGATACAATTAATACAAATAAGAAATTGATTTTTTATATGTTTGTTATTGATTCATTGGTTCATTTCAGTTTTTCAGCTGTTACTGTTTTTATGTTCTTTCTTACAGAACGCAGAAGAAATCAACCATGTCTCAGATATCCATAAATGCTCTGCCATTTCGCGAGCAGCATCTCTCTGACCGAGAGAAATCAGGTGAAATCCAGCTGTTTCCAGGTGCACGGACTTGAGATGTATCAGCCATAAAATCTGTGCAAACTAGCATGAAAACTGTGTAGGTCAGCAGTTCTGTTTAAATTTATATGGCTTTATCACTGGCTTTAAGGTCCATGAAATCTCAACAAACATGTTTAAATAAACTTTAACAGTCACAGTCTGACCATTATTCTTTAATAAATACATTCGCCTAGTTGTGTATCTGTAGTATAAGTTTAATCTCATTTTCTCATTTTAAAGTGCCCCTATTGTGCGTTTTCAAATATGATCTTTCATGCAGTGTGTCATGTAGCTGTATGTGAACATAAACTATCTGCAAAGTTGTGACGCCGACAGTGCACGATAAATGAAGTTTCTGTCTATTAAAAAAAAGACTCGGCTCAAATTCGCCTAAACGAGTAGTTAGCAATTCGAATCTTTTTTGTTACGGATCCACGTCACTAAGTAACATATTTGCATAATGTCCGCCCACGTTCTACGTCGTAAACAACTTGCCCTCCCACAAACAGTACAATTTCCACGTGGATTAACGTTTCATCATGTCAAGAAGACGCTGTATGCTGCGCTGTGAAAGTAAATTTGTTTTATATATCCTTCCGAAGGAAGACTCTACAAAGAATGAGTGGCTAAAATAAATTTTTTCAACAACACCTCAGCAGTACAATCCCAATCTTGTGTTGGGTCACATTTCTCTATATGGGGCGTTAAAAACTAAACTATAGCAGAAACGTATTATACTACCTGTCCTACTTGGCGGCAGCACAGGTTTTCACATTCCCTTGGCATTCTGACACAGTTCCCACATGTGCACCTAAACAAATATTACAATGACGATGCTATCACACCTTACAATTAACGTTACCACACTCTTGTTAACATATGACACTTACCACTGAGAAACGTCCTGCTCCAGTCGTGCTAGTCAAACAGTTTCTTGTCGATGTGCCACTTCAACCGTTTCATCGTCAGACTCCGGCTCGAATTGATACGGTAAAACCGAC
>JAOVVA010000032.1:16816079-16828763 GCA_028565275.1 Leiocassis micropogon
GTGTGCGTACACTGTGTGTGTGTGTGCAGTGTGCGTACACTGTGTGTGTGTGTGCAGTGTGCGTACACTGTGTGTGTAGTGTGTGTGTGTATGATGTTGATGGTGTTGAGCCCAAATACCTGCTAATTGGGACGAAGCACCGCCTCCTAATGCTCATTTTTGTTTATTACAGTAATTCTAATGTGTGTGTGTGTGTGTGTGTGTTTGTCCTACAGGCTGGCTTTGTATGTTTATGAGTATTTGCTCCACATTGGTGCACAGAAATCAGCCCAGACCTTCCTGTCAGAGGTGAGCTGTGTGTGTATGTGTGTGTGTGTGTGTGTGTTTCAGAGGTGTGATGATGTATCATGTGTCAGTGAACCGTGATACCGGATGAGGAATAGCATTATCAGTGTGCTTTACCACTGTAGAGAAATTCATGTTTATGTGTGTGTGTGTGTGTGTGAGAGATATCGTGACCTTTCACCCTGTTTTTTTCTTTCTATATTCAGATACGATGGGAGAAAAACATCACTCTGGGGGATCCACCTGGGTTCCTGCACTCCTGGTGGTGGTGAGTGTGTGTAAGTGAGTTAACTGCTTGTGTTGGTATGTTGTTGGTGTTTGACGTGTGTGTGTGTGTGCTGTTCCCCACAGTGTGTTTTGGGATCTGTACTGCGCCGCGCCGGAGCGGAGAGACTCGTGTGAACACTCGAGTGAAGCCAAGGCTTTTCATGATTATGTAAGTCTGACACTTAACTTCCTGAACAACAGAACTTACTGCTACACCGCGCTGCGCGGCGCCCCCATGTGGACGCATGTCGCTGAGTTAGAGCGCGGTGGTTAGCACATCCTAGCTTACTCCTGCGGCCTGAGATCACGAACCCTAACTGTACTCTAAGGCATGTAAGGTTTACATAAAGTCCATCATAGTGAACACACACACAAACACACACAATTTTAGACGTGGTTTTAAAAATGAGAAGTATCAAATTAATAATACATCAGAAGTGTGTTCGTGATGTTTTTGTTAAAGTCGTTTTAAATCTTGATCAGATGTGATGTCACACCGCAGGACTTTGGAGCAGTTTATTTGCTGACAGGAAAATCTTCATACATTATCTTGTGATGTTTAGCAAACAGGTGTGTGTGTTTCCACAGTTTGGAAGTAAATGTGTTAAATTATAGTAATTATAAACATGTTTTACTTTTTTTTTTTTGCGCTGAAAAAACAAGCAGAGGAACTCGTGTAGATGCAAATGAGTTTGATTTGTGTTGGGACAGCTGAGATGTGGATTTACACCAAGTCTGACTCGCCTCGGGCCCCTGACTCGCCTCGGGCCCCTGACTCGGCAGCAGGTCACGAGAGCGGTAGTCGTTACAGGCCAGACTGAAGGTGTGTGAGTGGATGTGTGTGACGTGTACGGTGATTAGATTATTCCCACGCAGTGGTGGTGATGGTCTCATGTTCAGGTCAGTAGTCACGTGAAAGCGACGTCACGTCGGTTACATCAGTAACTAACTGTAACAGAACGTCGGGTGAGTGTGAGTTTTGCTCTCGGGTCGCGTTTTGGCGCGACTCTGGAGCTGCTGTAATGGAGTAATTTGAAAAGGTTGAAGTTTCTTGTTTAGAGGTGGAGTTTCACTTGGTCACATGACTAAAGTGTGTTAACATGCTGAAGGTGAGAGAGATGTGTGTAAGTCAGTGTAAAGTCTGCACAGTCGATGATTTGAGCTTTAGGTCATGTTTCTCGTCTCTGGTTAGATGTGTGGGTGTGTGTGTGTGTGTGTGTGATGCCAGGGGAAGAGGATATGAGTGGGCAGTGTGTAGGGGGGGAGGGGTGCAGACGGGGTGCTTGGGGGTCGCAGGGTTGATTTTTATTTAGAGAATCAGAACGGCTCTGTGTAGCGCTCAGCTCAGCGTTTGTTCCCGTCTGTGTCTCGTGTTCAGACTGTGCTGTGTGCTGGGGGAGGAGAGGAGTGGGCGGGGACAGAGGCGGGGTGGGAGGGGGCGTGTGGGGGAGGGGAGGGTGGTGGCTGTAGTCTCCTTAAAGCAGAACGAGTTTCCTTCAGGCTTTTCCTTCAGGCTTTTCCCCCGGGAGAGGCCCCTCTGGGGCAGGAGTGGGCGGGGCTAAGAGTGTTTGATGGCTGTCAGGAAGCCATGGAAAAGCAGACTGGGGGTGCAAAGACTTAACTGTGTGTGTGTTTGTGTGTGTGTGTTTTAGAGATGAGCTTGTTTCAAGTGTATTATTTAAGCCAAAGAACCTGAACCAAAAGTCAGGGTTATTACGAATGAAGCCAGATAAGTGTGTGTGTGTGAGACAGCAGTGTGAATAACTATAGACCAGAGGATCATAAGAGAAATGAACAACACAAGCACACACGTACGCCCTGCTGTGGGGGAAACGGTAACCGTGATGACAGCAAAGCCCACTGCATCTTCATCAGCATAAAAACAGAACATCTAGCTCCGCCCAGGTACCACTAGTACCTATTCATACTGGAACTAATTGACCCCTTTGCCTGGTGGTTCCGGTACTGAAGGGTCCTGACCCGTGTGTGATGGGAAAAGGCCTGGGGCTGCATCCATAACAATAATAAACTATAATAATCATTGTGTGTGTGTGTGTGTGTAAAGAGTGCTGCTGCAGCTCCGAGCCCTGTGATGGGGAACATGCCCCCTGGTGACGGGATGCCTGGTGGTCCGATGCCCCCCGGATTCTTCCCGGTACGACATGTTTACAAAATCACACTGTCTTCTGTTTTGTTTTCTGTCTCACTCACTCACTCACTCACTCACTTACTCACTCTCACACACTCTCTCTCACACACACACTCGCCTGTGTGTGTGTGTGTGTGTGTGTGTGTGGGAGTGTGCGCCCACGGGTGTGTGTGTGTGTGTATGAGAGATCAGTTCTTGGCTTGATGTTCTCGCTGCTCCTGAAATCCTGCTGCTTGTTTTTCTCTTGTTACTCTCCGCTTAAATCACCTTATGTCCTAACACTGCCCCCCCTCCCCCTCAGGGCCCCCCCGGCTCGCAGTCCTCTCCTCACGCTCAGCCTCCTAACAGCATGATGGGACCTCACGGCCAGGTAGCTTCACCTGCACACGTCCTCCTCAATCTGCTCAGTTCATACCTTCTCCTTTCTGTCTGTGTCTCTCTGTCTGTGTCTCTCTCTCTCTCTCTCTCTCTCTCTCTCTCTCTCTCTCAGTAAACAGAGAGGTGTCAGATGTTAAAATGTGTGTTTGATCCTCCACATACTTTAAACACATGTATTATCTCAAATCTGTCTTTCCTGTTAAATAGTTTGTTCTGTCTGTGGTGTTTAAAGAACTGCGCTCTAAACTCTAAAAGCGTGTTGTTCTGTCGTAGCCGTTCATGTCTCCTCGTTTTGGTGGAGGGCCGAGACCCCCGATCAGAATGGGCAACCAGGTGAGCTCCTGAACCCTCACACCCTCAGTACACACTTTATAATGTTTATTACAAATGGTGTGTAACAGCGGTACACCTGAACTTAACTCTGATCACTTCCCATGTTACGATGTAACAGAACTGTAATAAACGTATTGTTGCGTTACGCAGGTGTTTCTCTGTTCTTTATATGGTCATGTGTTCGCCGCTGTATTTATCATCGTGTAAAATAAACCTGAATAAATGTGTCATTTCTTCCTGCAGCCTCCAGGTGGCGTTCCTACAGCTCAGCCTATGCTCCCTAACATGGACTCGCGCCTTCAGGGTGAGCTCACACACACACACACACACACACACACACACACAGTCTAAATTATTTTCTTCAGCCTCTTGAGACTTTTCTGATATAAAGAAATTTTTTTTTTTCCATAATTTTTTTTCTTCCCCCAGGACCAATGCAGAGGATGAATGTTCCCAGAGGAATGGGGCCGATGGGCCCCGGGCCCCAGGTAACTGATCTATCTGTTTCCTCCCTCCTGTGCGCGCACACACACACACACACACACACTGTACACTCTGCCCATGAGCATGTACAGAATGGGAGTGATGGTGGTGTGTTTAAAGTGTTACTGGTTGTTTTTATGAACCTGTGTGTGTGTGTGTGTGCGTGTGTGATGTCATCTCTGCACTGCTTACTTCCTGCTCAGTTCTTCTTCTTATATTCTTTTTCTAAATGTGATGTAAATTTCTTCTGCAGAATTTCGGAGGTGGGATGAGACCCCCACACAACTCCATGGGTCCGGGAATGCCGGGAGTCGCCATGTAAGGATTATGGATTTTAGTCGCGTTTTGGTTTGTAAAGCCGCTAATAAACGGCTAAATCTTTACTCACGCTCGTGCTGATGTGTTTCAGGGGTCCGGGGAACGGCAGACCACCGTGGCCAAATCCCAATGCTAACAACGTGAGTCTGCTTCCACTTTCACTTCAGTACTCACTTATTGTGTGTGTTTAAGACGAGGTGGTGTGTATCAGCTGTACACCTGATGATGATGAAATACATTACAGAAAGATTCCTGAGAGTCCGTATCTCAAGTCACATGGGATCTTGTTGTTGTTCATGTACAGCTGTTGTACATCAGGATGAAATGTGTACAGGAGCACGGTGTAACAACATTACAGTCATACAGTGCAGTGTGAGGCGAGCGTGAGGCGATAAGTAGACTTGATGGACTGTTCTGTTTTGTGGAAACGCTAACGCACAGATGTAGCTCTGCTGTATTTCTGTTAACATTCATCTGAAAGGATAATACAAATCCACAACACTACTACACATTTGTAGTATCTTAAGAAATCTACTTTTGGTTTAGAGTAGTATTATCCATCTACTTTGACTAATGAAGTACTTGAGCTTTGTACTATATTAATGTTTATAATTTGGTCTACTGCTGCATTTGTTTCACTTCAGAGTGATTTAGGTTTTTCAACCCTTGTTCAGTTCAACATGAAAAATGCAAGAAAAAAACAAGCGTGCCTTCATGTGTGGTTTTGTTCGCTGTGAGCTAATAAGCTAACAGTACAGAGTATATTTACAGTATTACTGATTAAAGGTTTTACACGGCGATTACTGCTGAGGCTCCGGGCCGCCATGATAGAAGACTACTCCAAGTTCATGAGTGTGTGTGTGTGTGTGTGTATCCTCAGATGCCGTACTCCTCACCGTCTCCTGGTGCGTATGGGGTAAGTAAAGTGCTGGTGTTTTTGTAGTTGTTGATTTGACTCGTCATTACTGATGTCAAGGAACATTTCAGCTGAAAGCGTCTCTCAGCACAAATAAACCAGACCTGTGTTCAGTATCTAACATATGGTGACGTAGCTAACGGCTAATATTGAACATTTTATTTCAGTTAAGTTTGGTGAGGATCAGGATGTTTGTGGATGTGAAGTGAAACTTTTGCACTGTTTTCTTTAGGGTCCTCAGGGAGGTGGCCCCCCAGGAACCCCAGGAATTGTCCCGAGCCCTGCAGGTGTGTGTAACCTTCAGTAATCACCCCTGAACACTCATTCGCTAGAAACAGCAGAAATATGCTAACATCTCATTTCTCCTTCTTTTAGATTCCAACAACTCGAGTGAAAACTTGTACACCATGATGAACTCAGGCGGGGGAGGGAGAACAAACGTAAGGACGCGCGCACACACACACACACACAGTGTACTGCAGAGTTCTCCTGCTTAAGCACACCCCCCAAAAAACTATGGAAAAGTCAGCTGGTTGTTTGGTGGAGACGTGTGTGTGTGAGTGACAGAGAGAGACCAGGACTGAGACTTTACCAAATCTGACATGAAATAGTTCTGAACATAATTAGTCAGAAGATAAATGAACACATCTCATATCACTGTAACACACACACACAGTGTATGTTTACAGTGCCACTATCTTTGTTCTCCCTTTGTGTAGTTTCCCATTGGTCCCGGTTCAGAGGGCCCCCTAGGGGCGATGGCTGGAATGGACCCCATGCATATGAATGGAGGTAAATCATGTCACATTCTTTCATGTTTCCATTTTTTAACCAGTTTAAACTTTTTTACAGTCGACTGAAAATGAGTTTTTATTTTTTGCTTTAGGTTCTGGAGACTTGGATGGACTCCCAAAGGTAACATATGTGTATATTTATTCCCACATGTCAATATTCACCATAAAGCACACTTAGGTCCATGTCTCTGACTGATAAATGAGATTTTAAAATATAATTGAACATTAACAATTGTGCTAGCTGTGGAAATGGCAAATATTTGAATTTGATAGAATTATGTAATATTGGGTTATGTCTAATATTAGTAGCAGATGTAATAACGGATGTAGGTGTTTAAATGAGGATTTAAATGACTTGATTTTCGTCGTCACCACCGCTGGCCTGAAATAGTTCATTTCAGTTATTAATGCGTCTTTGTACAAACAGCGATGGACGATAAGGTCGTCTGACTAAATGAATCTTTCTGTACAGAATTCACCCAATAACATGAGCAACATGAGCAACAACCTGGGAACCCCACGAGACGATGACACTGGAGGCAGTTACCTTCACTCCTTCCAGAATGAGAATGTGAGTCAAACTGTCTAATTACACGTCAGAGCTTCTAATTTGTCTAATTATGCAAAAGACCTTTGAACCTCAGATTCCGTGCTTCACAGTGGGAACCACACATTCAGGAACTGAGTTCTGTTCACCCACTCTACGTCTAACAAAGACACGGAAGTTAGAACCAAAGATCTCGCATTTAGACTCATTAGATCAGTGAAACTATCCATTGTTCTGAAGTCCCTTCCTTGTGTGTCTCTTCAGATTGTTGTTCTTTCGAGGTAATGGTTTATTTGCCACAATTCTGATTTGTCTGATACCTCAGTCTCATCATGTATCAGGCGTTTTAACCTTTGGCTAATTGGACATCAAATCAGTAGACTCTCAGTGTGACTACAGGCCTGCTGTACGAGTCTGAAGTCTGGAAACAGAAACTTGATTTTTTGATTGAGATCAGGTGTGACTGTGCTTCACTGAATAGTTGATGTTTAAGCTTGTTTATTGGCTGAATGCGTCAGCCAATAGAAATCAGGAGGGCGGGGCCAAGCCCACTTCCTGATGGAGTGGAAGCTGTGTCACAGTTTTTATAATGTTCTCTTTATACTTGCAAAATATGAAACTATATAATGTTTAATGTTTACTGACATCAGCGATGTATTTAATCCATGTCTCTCTCTCTGTCTCTCTCTCCCTACAGCAATACTCTCCCTCAATGACCATGAGTGTGTGATGTGGGATCTTTTGGAAGCCTCTTATCTGGCCGTTCATTACAGAGACATGGAGAAAGATGTACAGGATTTTCTGGCCATGCAACTGCCTCTGCTTCACCTCTGGTTTCCTGCAATATCACATTTTCATATATTTCCTTTTATTATAAACACCCCCCAACCTCCGACCCCACCACACCCATCCCTTACCCTAATCCATGTGACACGAACCAGCAGGGGCCGTTCTTGTTTTAATTCAGTCATTTTCTCCTGCAAGGCCAACTTTGTTTAAAAAAAAATTAAAAAAAAAAAGGAAAAAAAAAGCGAAAAAGGAGCATCATTCATGGTCCACTGGATGTGTAGCCGCTAAAACCTCAGAGGAACAGCATCATGTCCACCTTCATCTTCAGCATGGTTTACGTGTTCCACACTGACATTGAACTCTTCATACGTGGCCTTGACCTCTGCCTGCGTTTTGTTGCCTTTTCCTCAGTGTTTTCATCATGATGAGAGACTTCAGCCTCTCTTCAGTTTAAAGCTCAACATTCTACTAATTCTGTACACACTTTTTTGTTGTTGTTGTTTAAGTTTTTTCTAAGTATTACACGTCACTGCTTTTGAAGACTAACTGGGCCGAATGCTCCCACAGCGGGGAGCTTTTTTTTTCCTGCACTGATTCCCCTCATATCAGCTGCTGTCATAAACCTTCCCCACGACTCTGAGTAATAAATAATTCACCGGTCTGATCGTGGACAAATGCTAACTACCTACGAGTGAAAGACTCTGGGGGGGCGGGGGGGGAGTCAGTTTTTGCCTCTGTCTGTCCCACTGATGTGTTTGGTCGCTGTAGCATTGATTCCTTGTAACGCTGAATTTGTAATGTACCCATATCATATTCTTTTAGCTTTTTGTTTTTAATCACTACCATGTGCCTCAATTGGTTTTTCTTTTGATATTTGGGTCTGTTAAAGGTTCCAAAAGGCCTGTTGTAGCTTCACTCCTGCCGAAGGTGCTCGTATGAAACGGCCCCACTTGTGACTTGTCATATTTTGCAGATTTTTGTGTTCAGCTTTGTCAAAGGGGGGCGCCAGACTTACTCATAGTTCACATAGAATCGTAAGTTATTCTATTTATACAAACCTTTGGTAATGCTTCTTCATTTAGGAAGTTGTTTTACACTGCTTTTGTTAGCTTGTACATCATACGTTGGGCAAAAGTGCTTGTTTATATATTGACAACTAAATTATTTGGCTCCTTTCTGTGTGTCCTAGTCTTGTGTTTTCATGGATTTGTGCATATTTTCATGAACGGCATGTGCTAATCAGTTATACAGTTTGCTTGTACAATATTATCATGGACGTTTCAAAATCACACATGCTGTGTTCATGTGAAGAGGCTACACTTCTCAGGTCAAGCCTCTTAATTCTCTTTACTGGATGTAAGTTCAGTAAAACTTAAAATATGGTGGAGAGAACTGTTACTTTGACTCAATCTTTCAGCAGTTTTTAAAGAATCCAATCTGCAGATGATGTGTACTGCAAATAAAGGTCAGGTTGATATTGTCATAATAAAACACAACATTGACACCTGCCTTTAATCTGAATGGGTCGACTGGCTTTTTTTTTTTTTTTTGGCACATCAGGCTTATTTTTTTATGGACATGTACATTTGTAGTGATTAAAGTTACTGACTATAGTCAGCTGTTATACTAAATAAAGTATTAGCACCCCATGACTATGACGGGACAAGTACAGAACAGATTTTGCAAATTGGTTTCTTCACAGTAAAATACAGCTTTTATAATTTTATTGCCCCATTATGTTGCTGAGTCTAGACCTGAGCAACTGAAGCAACCCCAGATCATAACACTGCCTCCACAGGCTTGTACAGTGGTCACTATGCCTGGTGGGTGCATCTTGCCCTGACACACCCATCGCTCTGGAATAGGTTCAAACTGGACTCATCAGGTCACATGACCTTTCTCCATCGTAGTTTTCTTATGGGCACACAGCTATTTAGTCCCAATCCTGTGAGCTCTCATTATACTGTACGTGTGTGGAGGGAAATGTTCTTACTTAAATCCGGGCTAAGGAGAAAAGGAACTGGACCTTTGCTCAGTGTTTCATTGAGAGAGAGTCTGGAGGAAGAGTGGAGAGGACAGACTCCAAGTTGCTTGAAGTCCAGTGTGATATTTCCACAGTTGGTGATGATTTGGGGTGATGTGTCATCTGCTGGTGTTGGTCCACTGTGTTTTATCAAGTATAAAAATCCAAGGTTATAGAGCACTTCATGCTTTCTTCTGCTGACCAGCTTTATGATGATGCCGATTTCCTTTTCCATCAGGACTTAGCACTCGCCCACACTTCCAAAACTTCCACTAACTGGTTTGCTGACAAAGATATTACTGTTCTTGCCTGTACAGTAACAGTTAAAATGTTTGGACACACCATCATATTGGATTTTATACATTTGTATATTAATATGGAAAACATTGAAATTATAACAGAACAAATGGAATTATGTAGTCAATAATTCACCACCTTTTGCTTTGATGCCACTATTGCCCGCTCTTGGCATTCTCTCAGTCAGTTTCATGAGGTTATCACCTGGAATGGTTTTCCACCAATCTTGAAGGAGTGCCCAGAGGTATAGAGAACCTGTTGGCTGCCTTTTCTTCACTCTCTGGTCTGACTCCCAAGCCATCTCAACTGGATTTGGATCAGGTGATTGTGGAGGCCAGGTCATCTGATGCAGCGCTTCATCACTTCTCTTCTTGGACAAATAGCTCCTACATAACTGACAGGTTTGTTTGGGGTCGTCGTACTGCTGGAAAACAAATGGTGGGCCCTCTAAGTACAAACCAGGTGGGATGTCATGTGGCTGCAAAATGCTGTGGCAGTCATACTGGTCAAGTGTGCCCTCAGTTTTGACCAAGTTACCAATTGTCACCTGCAAAGCATCCGACACCATCATACCTCCTCCATGCTTCGCAGTGGGAACCCCACATTCTAGAACTGAATTCTGTTCACCCTCTCTACGTCTAACAAAGACAAGGCAGTTAGAACCAAAAATCTCATATTTAGACTCATCAGACCAAAGGAATGTTTTCCACTGATCTAAAGTCCACTCCATGTGCGTCTCATAGTTTATTTGTCGCAATTCGACCATGAAGGCCTGACTCTCACCCTTTCCTCTGAACAATGGATGTTGCCGGTTGATCTCTGAAAAGCATTTATACAGTGGGGTAAAAAAGTATTAAGTTTTACCTTTTTAATTATCTTTTTAAGTTCTCCCACTTAAAAAGATGAGAGAGGCCTGTAATTTACATCATAGGTATACCTCTACTATGAGAGACAAAATAAAGAAAAAAAAAATATCCAGAAAATCACATTGTAGGATTTTTGTTATGAATTAATTGGTAAATTTCTCTGTAAAATATGTATTTGGTCACCTACAAACAAGCAATATTTCTGGCTCTTACAGACCTGTAACTTCTTTAAGAGGTTTCTCTGTCCTCCACTCGTTACCTGTATTAATAGGATCTGTTATCAGTATAAAAGACACCTGTCCACAAACTCAGTCAGTCACACTCCAAACTCCATTATGGCCAAGACCAAAGAGCTGTCAAAAGACACCAGAAACAAAATTGTAGACCTACACCATAGGAGAGAAGCATGGGGGTGGAAACATCATGTTTTGGATTCTGCAAAGGGACCAGGACGACTGATTCGTGTAAAGGAAAGAATGAAAGGGGTCATGTATCGTGAGAAATAATCCTACAATGTGATTTTCTGGTTTTTATTTTTCTTATTTTGTCTCTCAAAGTTAAGGTCTACCTAAGATGAAAATTACAGGCCTCTCTCATCTTTTTCGGTCATTCTAATAAACTTATCTTCTGCATTCTGCACCAGAGGTAGCTCTTGGTCTTCCTTTCCTGGGACGGTCCTCACAAGCGGCAGTTTCATCATAGCATTTGATGGTTTTGGCGACTATACTTGTGGAGCTCTAACAGGGCTATGTACTCACTCTTTCTCTGCACCAGACATCTGATGGTCTAAAGCATATTAAGAAGGTAAGAAATTGCGACTTAAAAAACCATTACAGGTGAGTACCTTGTGAATCTGATGAGAGAATGCCATGAGTGTGGAGGTTTTGTTCGCTACATAATTCCATACATCATTTTGCCCTTAATTTTGGAAATAATAAAACTGGGGAAAAAATGAAAAAACACTGAAGGAGAAGGTGTGTCCAAACTTTTGACTGGTAATGGATGGTTGTCATGTGACAAGTCAGATTACTGTTTGGACTTATTGTGTAAATATATAAAAGTAAGATGTTTAGGCCTATTAAATAGTATACTATACCATAATATCCTACTCAATCACTCCTCAGCTTGTGTCTCATGTGCAATCGGATAATGTTTACAAATGATAAAAACTCACTCATTCGCTATAGCGTTTATCCTGTTCAGGGTTATGGAAGGTTTGAAGCATATCCCAGGGGACACAGGGCGCTTGGTGAGTAACAACCTGGATGGGGTGCCAGTCCATCACAGGGTGCGCGCGCGCGCACACACGCTACAGGCAATTTGGGAATGCCCATAAGCCTACTCTGGATGTCTTTGGACTTTGTGAAAATGCGAGTATCTGCAGGAAACCCATGCGCGCACACTGTCCCGAAAGCATGGCTTCAACCTTTGACCCTGGAGGTGCGAGGTCGCAGTGCTAACCACTACACCACAATGTCACCTGTTTACAAATTATTTGTGCGTTTGTTTATTATTATAAGCTAAGCTGTTATGTACTGTATTCAGCTAAGGCCATAGGTATTATTTTGTGACTCATTACAGTTAAACTTGGAGCAGACAGCCATGACAGTATTTGGATTGAAATAGTGTTGCATAATTAATCATGTACAAATTGCAATATGGACCTGTAAAGTTATCTAACGACAAAAGTCTGCAGTCTATTACAGGTCATATACAGATGGTCAGGAATTTATATAGAGTTTGTCAATTATTTATAAAAGTTTTTTTTTTTTTTTATAATTTTGAAGTGATAAATATTGGCACACATTCTCTTTATGACATTTGTGCTGTTATTTGCTGTTAGCTTAAATGAATTAGTTTTAATATAAAATGGTACATTTCATTTTACGTATCACAACTGCAATATACATAAAAATAGTTGCAAAGTTTTTTGATCAAATTAAAAAGTTAGAAGAGTTACCTCTGACATTCACTCTTAATACCACATGGTTTTGCAGAGTTTGCATTCCTCCCCACAGATGACCAGACACAGATCAACAAGCTTCTACTAGGTGATGCCCTGAAGATCACATTGCCAAAGACAGCAGAACCCCAGAACAGCTGAGCTTTGTCAATGGATGTTCAGTGTCAGGCTGTACAGGTGCATCTCAATAAATTAATTCAATTAAATTTTATTTGTATAGCGCTTTTAACAATTGTCATTGTCGCAAAGCAGCTTTACACAATCAAAATAATTATT
>JAOVVA010000033.1:232303-245271 GCA_028565275.1 Leiocassis micropogon
GGGGGGGGGGGGGGGGGGGGGGGGGGGGGGGGGGGGGGGGGGGCGGTGGTGGTGGAGGCTCAGGTTACCTTGCCTTGTAGTATTCCAGACCTGCTCATGGAAATGTAATACTGACTCTTCACCCCTTTGATTGCCAGGATGCCCCCCTCTGAGACTGTGCGGATCTCCAGGATACCTGCACACACACACACACACACACAAATATTGCTGTGTAACATCATGTCTGGGACCAATCAAAAAATGTGCATGTGTGTGTGTGTGTGTGTGTGTGTGTGTGTGTGTGTGTGTGTGGTCATTATGGCCCATAGTGTGGCGACACTGCATCTGTGAATCAGATTATAGCTCAGCCTTCAGGGCTTCTAACACACACACACACACACACACATACACAGGGCTGCTTTGCACGCTACCACTACAGCCCATAAAAGCATAACACGCAAACACAGCACCTGCATGCATAAGTCTCTGTCTGTGCACACACACACACACACACACACACACACACACACACACGGAAAATACCGTACGCTAATCTCATTATGAAATGCGTCTAAACAATCCTGAGACACCGCTGCACACTGATGCTGATTATTAAAAGTAGCACGCAGTATTTTTACTAATACATGTGTGGTATTGTTGTTGTTGTAGTTTTCATTACACACACACACACGCACACACACACACACACACACACACATCAACCCCAATTAGACAGATAGCAGCCTGTGCATAGTGCTGGATTAGCTGAGCAGTCTGTGGAGCCTGGGAGTCTGTCAGTGTGTTTAGATCTGACATACTGTTTCTTTAGTTCTCACAGCACACACACACACACACACACACACACACACACTGTTCAACCACATTTGAAATCAGATGCTGTCATTGTGTGTGTGACCTGTAAAGTTTAACAACATGCTAATAAAAAAAACCTAGCTAGCTAATATTAGCGACTGTACCATATTCGGTTTCCATGGTAACACCATATTATATGAGGACAGAAATGACACTTATGCGGGAAGGATATGCAGGCCTAATTTGCATATTTACATATTCATGCAGAAGGTGGAGACAGCCTTCAGCCTTCTAACATTTTAGTTCATCTCTCCATTAACACTTTTTATACTTATTGTCATGTTTGTGTCATGTTATTATGTTACTATGATCATTATTTAAAATGTAAACATTATACTTTTCATCTTCACTCTAATTCTTTTATTTTTTAATCTTTTATTTTAGTTACAATTTAACTACAATTCTATTCGTAAAGCACTTTTACAAAAGACATTGTGACAAACCAGCACTTTTTTGTCTTTATCTATATTGATTATTATTGCATCTTTTGTGGTAAGAGTGAAAAGTGCTTTAGAGTTAAACATCAGAGTCAGGAACCTAATGCAGCACTTCACCACAGGGGGGCATCAGTGAGTGCTGGAGATCCACCTGAGTGATGGAGTCGTGTGAGCAAAGTGATTGATTAGTGTTTTATTCCTCTGACACCACTATTAGAACTTCATGCAGGTTCCCTCCCTGGTGAGCTACACACACTCGTCCCCTCACCCGTCTCTCTCTCTGGTGTTACAGCGGCTACACGCACTCGTCCCCTCACCCGTCTCTCTCTCTGGTGTTACAGCGGCTACACACACTCGTCCCCTCACCCGTCTCTCTCTCTGGTGTTACAGCGGCTACACACACTCGTCCCCTCACCTTACACCCATTACCTACTCGAGATGTACATGCCCCTGTTTGTTACCATGGAAACCATAATGTATTACATTAATGCATGAATATATAAACTACTTAAAAAAATTATAATTGTGTCATCAGATGATTCTCATAACGATAGACAGTAGTGTGTGTGTGTGTGTGTGTGTGTGTGTGTGGTGATTGACCTGCAGAACCCTGGCCCATTAAATATGATTGGATGATTTATCACTGATGTGCGTGCACTGAAGCAGTTGGCTCTGAAGTAATGTTTGTGTGTGTGTGTGTGTGTGTGTGTGTAAGGCACATCTGGGTGGATCCATTTCTCTCTGCTTTTCAACTCCCATCGTTGCAAATCATCATCTCAGCCTTGTGTCGGCTTACACACTGCCTCTCACGCTAACAAATCTCTCTCTCACTCACACACACACACACACACACACACACACACTAGTGAGAGCAACAGCACTTTTAGTGTCATGTGACCTTGTTCTACACAATCACCTCAGCAGCAGCTGCTCTGGAACTGAAGACTTTAGGTTTAGATTAAGAGTTAGTCTTAATTTTAATCTCAGATTTAAAGTTAAATTTCAGATTAGTTTAAATCCTCTAATTTGGTTGGTGTAAAAACCTCTGAACCAGCGGAAAACTTCCTCAGCTTCATTTCCATTAAAAAGACAATAAATACAGATGGAACACTGAGGGTGATGCAGGGGCCCAGTACAGCATAGCGCCACCTTGTGGAAAAATCACATCAATATTTTGTTCAATTCAATTTTTCTATTTTATTTATAAAGCGCTTTTAACAATGGTCATTGTCCCAAAGCAGCCATGTCCTCCTTTAGGTTTTCTTATCGTTAATCCCGCTCTACTCCATAATACATACACTTCATTCCATAATCCTTCCTCACCTCTCCATAATCCCTACTCTCTCATTCCTAATCCCCACACTCTAATCTCCAACCCCTACTCTCTAATCCTTAATCCCTACTCTCCTCTCCATAATACATACTCTTCATTCCGTAATCCATACTCACCTCTCCATAATCCCTACTCGTTAATCCCTAATCCCTACACTCTAATCCCTAATCCCTACACTCTAATCCCTAATCCCTACACTCTAATCCCTAATCCCTACTCTCTTCTCCAAAAACCCTACTCTCTTCTCCATAATTCCTACTCTCTAATTCCTAATCCCCACACTCTAATCTCCAACCCCTACTCTCTAATCCTTAATCCCTACTCTCTTCTCCATAAACCCTACTCTCCTCTCCATAATACATACTCTTCATTCCGTAATCCATACTCACCTCTCCATAATCCCTACTCGTTAATCCCTAATCCCTACACTCTAATCCCTAATCCCTACACTCTAATCCCTAATCCCTACACTCTAATCCCTAATCCCTACTCTCTTCTCCAAAAACCCTACTCTCTTCTCCATAATTCCTACTCTCTAATTCCTAATCCCCACACTCTAATCTCCAACCCCTACTCTCTAATCCTTAATCCCTACTCTCTTCTCCATAAACCCTACTCTCCTCTCCATAATACATACTCTTCATTCCATAATCCTAAATCACCTCTTCATAATCCCTACTCTCTAATCCCTACACTCTAATCCCTAATCCCTACTCTCTTCTCCATAAACCATACTCTCCTCCCCATAATCCCTACTCTCTAATCCCTATTCCCCACTCTCTAATTCCTAATCCCTACTCTCTTCTCCATAAACCCTACTTACCTCTCCATAATACACACTCTTCATTCCATAATCCCTACACTTTAATCCCTAATCTCCTCTCCATAATCCCTACACTCTAATACCTAACACATTAACCTCTTCTCCCTGATCCTTCTGTCTACCTAGAGTTAGGGTTACCTAACCCTAACCCTTAGAATTCTATTGTATAACTACAGTAAAAATGTGAAAGTCTCTCACCTCCCTACTTACTCCCTAAACTATACTTAATCTCTGTTGCTAATTCTCTCCACATACTGCATCCGAGTCCCTACTCCTAAAACTCCTATAACTCTCTCTACCTACTTAAACCATTCCATATATTCCCTAAACCTTACTCTCTACTTCCCACACAGTACTACTGAATCCCTACTCTCCGCACATTAATCCTTACTCATTACTCTATACTTTCTACACCTTACTGTCTAGTCCATAATCCATGATGCTCTGTAACCTCACCCCTCTACTCCCACACACTAATCCTTAACCCTTGGGCTCTGCTCTCTAATACCTATTCACTACTTCCTAATTCATGTTCCAGAGGGTTTAGGGATCAGGGAATGTGTAATAGTGCTATATGCAGCGTCTAGTCCACTGATCAGTACAGACAGTAACTCTACTCACCTGTACACTCTTACTGTAACTCTCTCTCTCTCTCTCTCTCTCTCTCTCTCTCTCTCTCTCTCCTCATTAAGACTCTCTCACTTGGCTGTTGTGGAATGTTTGTCTGAACACAGCACCTGTTTCACTTTAACACTGTCATCTCTCTATCCTCACACACACACACACACACACTCAGAGAGAGAGAGAAACCCACAAACTCTGTGCTGGTTTAGTTTGCTGTGTAAAGCAGTATTTATCGTCTATTTACTGACTGCATGCTGTTATACAGAGTGTTTAAATTACAGTGTGTGTGTGTGTGTGTGTGTGTGTGTGTGTGTGTGTGTGTGCGTGTTGGGCTCACTGTGGCAGTTGTTGGGGTCCTGTGTGCCGCTGACGTTGCCGTTCTCGTCGATGGTGAGGAACCACTGCGTGCGGCTGTAGAGTCGGCGGATCCTCACGTCTCCTCCCTCCATGTAGTCGTAATTCCGAGCGGAGCGTTCTTGCTTGATGCAGTCGCAGACAGCTGAGGGTTCAGTTGAGGCCACAGCCCCTCCATAGGCCACACCTACTCCGCCCAGCCACAGCAGCACTCGCAGGTAAAGTCCACACAGCAGGTCTGGCCGTTTCCACACCACCATCCATCTGTGCATCATAAGGCACTGCTGGAGGACAGCACGCGCTGCATAGTGGTGAGACTCAATGTCCTGGAGATGTCCCGTCACTCCACGCGTCACTCCCCGCGTCACTCCCCGCGGTCACACTCCCGGTCACCCAGAGCGCTCCGAATGTCAGTCTGATCCGGTGCTCGCTCACTCCATTACTTTCAGTCTTACAAGATTTCTCTGGAGAACTCTGAGAAGAACTCGATCACAGCAAACACCAGGTGCATGTCACTCCACGCGTCACACCACCGACTCCAGGGCAACCAGGTGTACACCTTAATGTGACTTCAAAGAGAAAGTCACTCTGAATCTCTGATTGGTTCTGAGTCACCGTAAGAAGAAGGTTAAAAAGAGCAAGTCGATAAACTCCGCTCCCGTCACTGCATCACTCCGGAGCTCTCCCAGGTCACTGCCTGTCACTTCAGTGGAACGTCACTGCACATCACTCTAGCGGTCACTCCGAGTCACACTGTAACGCTGGAGAACTCTGAGCACTGAACACATCGTCCCAGTGAGCGCTCTGGTCATCGGATCTGTTCAGGACGCATCCCGCCACTTCTCAGTCTCCAGGGAAAACCAGTCTCACAGGACAGGAGCCGCTCCGTCTGTCCCTGCGCCTGTCCCTGCGTCTGCGTCTCTCTAGCACGCTTTCTCTCTCTCCCTCTCTCTGGGTGTTGTTATCTCAGATGTTCTGGATGATGAATCTGCAGCAAGAGAGATGAGAAGAAACCGTTCAGCCCTTCAGCACTGGTGTCAACTAAGGACACGTCTCTCTCTCTCTCTCTCTCTCTCTCTCTCTGGCTCTGTGTCTCGCTCTGTCTGTCTGTCTGTCTGTCTGTCTCTGTCTTTCTCTATCGCTCTGTCCACTGTAAAGAAAGTCATAATCATTCACAATCATCTGAAGAAGAAGAAGAAGAAGGATAAAACTGAACTTACACTGCGCTCGTGGCTCTGCATGCGGTTATTCCCAGACAGAGTGTAAATCCTGGTGAGTGTGCCTGTAAGTTTCTGGAGTATGTATTATGAGTGTGTGCGCATGTGAGTGAGTGTGTGTGTGTGTGTGTGAGTGTTCGGCATCTTCCCCTGTTTAGCGAGTACAGAGTGAACTCTGATAAATGCCTGCTGACCTCACGCTGCTGCAATTACACTCCGACCATTCACAGAGAGCCGGGGGGGGCGGGGGGGGGGGGGGGGGGGGGGGGGGGGGGGGGGGGGGGTGTGTGTGTGTGTGTGTGTGTGTGTGTGGGATGGTGTGTGTTTGTGTTTATTTGTGTCTGTATGTGTGCGTGTGTGCTCGTGTGGGAGTGGTTGGTGTATGTGTATCCCTAACAACACCTGATTCCATAGCGAGACATTCATATGGCACCACACACACACTTACACACACACACACACTTACACACACACACACGTGAGCTGCAGTGAGACAGTTTCTTAGATCACACTCAGTTTTAATAAAGTAAATATTTACAGTCAGACTTTAAATAGCGGAGCGTCTAATCCTCTGACTGATGTAGCGGCCAGACTCGGACTCTCAGACGCTCTCAGGAGATTAACGGGAGGCAGAACCCGACCAGAACACTGACGGATCAGACCGGCGCCGGGGCCAGGGCTGGAAAAGAGCCGCCTCTCTCTCTCTCTCTCTCTATGGACGTATGTATATACTGTACATGTCAGGAAAAGAAAAACTTGCATGAATATGTTAATAAAAATGTATTGCTATATGTTATATATTGCTATATGATATACTATTAACATTATGTTAATATAATATACATCAGACTATTTTTTCTTTTCCTGAAGTGTGTATACTGTACATTTTTTGTCTGACTCTGTATCTCTCTCTCTCTCAGTGATATGAACAGTAACTCATGCAGAATGAAAGACTAAATGTTTAACACATTTCAGTAAATAGTGAACCTGTAAGGCCCCGCCCACATCTACACAACAGTTTTTGAAAGCATGCGTTTTTTGTTTTGTTTTTTTCTTCCATTGACATCAAAAGATGATTTTCTTGCCCTGATCAAAGGCTCTCTGAGGCGAGGTTTACTCTGTAGCTGTACGGATGTGAAGAACATCACGGCATGGACCTGCACGTGCGCGTGTGTCATGGCTCCGCTCCACATGCTAATGCTAACCATCATCTCTACAGCGTACTCTGTACAGCGTTTCCCACACTCTCACGTAATGCTTTATGTCTCTCTCTATAGGTTTAAACTAGGGACCTGGGACATCACACACACACACACACACACACACAGCAGGAGGATTCAGAAGAATCTCTCAGTAATATCAGTGGTTTAGATCTTATAGTAAACTTGTAGCATGTGTGTGTGTGTGTGTGTGTGTGTGTGTGTGTGAGGAGGGGGTGTCAGGTTGTTGCTTTCTAAATTCCATGATAATTGGTGATCTCAGGGGACACAGTGGGTAAACACTGCTCTGTTTTATAAATAACCACACACACACACACACACACACACAGGCATGTACACACACCGACAACAACATCTCTATCGTGCGAATATAAATACACATTGTGCAGACAGACAGACAGACAGACAGACAGACAGACAGAGCAATATTGGTCTTGTTTACATTCACAGTCTCCGCCTATTTTTTAGTTCTCTGTCTCTCATTGTTCATAGATGAAAATTGAATTAAATAATTTTTAGCTAAACTATTATATAATCTTATGTAGATTATCAATTATTCACCTGGAGTATTAGTAAATGACTCATTGAGTGACTCACTTACATCAGTAAACGTTAATACTGTGGACCATCAGTGTAACAGGGTCTCTCACGTTCTCTCAGGTGTTACAGCAGCTACACATACACACTCGTCCCCTCACACTCGTCCCCTCACACTCGTCCCCTCACCTGTCTGTCTTTATTCTCTATTCTCGGTGTGTCATGTGACTGAGAAACACAGAGCTGCGTAAACTCCTCTGTCCTGAAGATGTTCAGCTTTACCTCTGACTGTTACACAGCGCTCACAATGGAGACACACACACACACACACACACACACTGGAGACTCCTTACACTCATGTTACACACAGACACACACACACACACACACACACACACCTCTAAACATTGTGTGCGGAGCATGCACTGTACACGTGCCTGTGATTGAGCCGTTACTATGGAAACGATATATTTTCAGAGTAATCCTGCGCTGCTGTCAGAGCCGTTGTTGTAGGGAATTAATCAATACCTGCTGACCAATCAGAGCGCAGGACTCAGCAGCAGCAGCATGGTGGTAAATTAGAGTCAGGGCAGAGTTCTCTAAATGCTTGGATGTTGCAAGTTAAAAATATTCAGGGATACCTCCAGACCTCCATGCAGCCGCCAGATGTTTTGGCCTACGTCCCAGATGTTTTCAAATCCTAGAAACGCCCCTGTTTATGTACAATTACTTTTGTCAGAAAAATAATTCCATGTAAAACACACACACACAAACACACAAACACAAACACACACATACACACTCACAGACACACACCGAGCCAATTTCCCAACACACAGCAAGACTAAACAAACTGACAGAGAACACACGGCAACTCTGACCTTACCACTGCCGGGAAAAACGCTGCTTTGGTTCAGGAAGTTCTGACGTGACCGCCATATTTCACCTCAAGCACAAACACCAAGTAGGAAACATCACAACTGGAACACACACACATACACATACACACTGCTATTTAGTGTGACTTCTGGTATTGATTCCCTCTCTCTCATACACACACACACACACACACACAAACTCTTGCGCTCTCACGCAGGCCCATCGTGCGTCCCCAGGGTGTGTATCAGCAGTTGCGTGAGACGTTTCCATTTCTCACACACTCCTGTAAATCACACACTCCTGTAAAGCACAGCTGAACAGTAGTAACTCCAAGTCTCGACTCAAAACACGCCTGGTTTCAATTTCAGTCTCACGGCTCTGCCAAATCACAGACCACCCCCTCTACACACTGCGCCGTCACCGCTCAGTCACCTCTCTCTCACCACACACACACACACACACACACACATACACATATCACAGATCTGACCAGGATGAGCTTGTCAGAAAGCTCAGGGAATCTAGATAATTCTCCTATCCCAGCTAACAATGCTAGCACAATGAAGTCTGGCAACACAACTAGCTCAGCTACTCAAACGAGTAAGCACTAACCTAACACCTGCTAGCTCACGCGGATACCCCTAACTGAGCACAAAACAACCCATAAAGCTAACACTGCAGAAACACAGGTAGCATAGCCAGGAGAAAGCACCGCTGACAACGGTAATCCGCTAACACTCCTGGAACATCACACTGCTAATTGGGCTAATGCAGAAATCACAGTTAATGAAGTAAGTATAGCTGATTTGCTAACAGTGTTGGCCAAAACAACACAATTAATGCAGCTTTTACAGTTAATGCAGATATTAGCTAACATGGTTAACCACGCCCCCTTTTCTAAACCACCCCTAAAAGTAACTACATTCTTAAATAAATGTTCCCTGGAAAGTAAAAATCATACCCACAGCCAAGTCACACCTTAGCTGCAACAGATAAACCATTCCCCCCAAATTTACCCACACACTTAAACCACACCCCTAAATTAACCCTCTCCGTGAAATGTAAACAACACCCTTAAAAAAACACCTCGAAAATTTTATTCCTTTCCCAAATATGATCCACACCGTTCTGAAATAAAACCCTAGTTTTATTTCCATAGTCATTCCTACTGTGTTAAATACAGTATTGTCATTTGTTTTAAGCCACACCTCTTCTGTTAAATTAATTACTTGTCTACACACTCAAGAAATGAGGGATTACTGAGCAGGCGTACTGGGCACAGGCATAGGGGTGCCAAGAGGTCACGAAGTCAAGAGATCAGAGACCAAGAGGTCAGGGGCCAAGGAATCAGGGGGCCAAAGGGTCCATGGGACCAAGGATTCAGCAGCCAAGGAGACAGGGGGCATGGGGTCAGGGCCAAGGAATCAGGACCCCAACATGGCAGGGCCAAGGGGCCAAGAGGCCAAGGATTTGGAGCCCAAAGGGTCAGGAGGCCAAGGATTTGGAGCCCAAAGGAATCAGGAGGGAAAGGGATCTGGGGGCCAAGGGGTGATGAAGCCAGTGAGTCTGAGCCCAAGTTTTCAGGGGCCAAGGGATCTGGGGCCAAAGAGGCAGGGCCAAGGGGTCAGGGTATCCGTGTAATGTTGCACTTTATAACTTAAAAAACTGTCAATAAAAGGATTTGGAGCCCAAAGGGTCAGGAGGCCAAGCAGGTGGAGCCCAAGGGATCAGGAAGGAAAGGGATCTGGGGGCCAAGGGGTGATGAGGCCAGTGAGTCTGAGCCCAAGTTTTCAGGGGCCAAGGGATCTGGAGCCAAGGATTCTAGGGCCAAGGGGTCAGGGGACCAAGGGATTTGGGGCCAAAGAAGCAGGGCCAAGGGGTCAGGGTATCCGTGTAATTTTGCCCTTTATAACTTAAAAATAAACTGACAATAAGGTGGTGGATATCTGTGGCAATAAAGATGGAAACCCTCACTTTAGTTTTCTGCTAACGACTGGGGGATGAATTTTGTGTGTTATGTTGTCTTTTACATCTACTTTTGTGTGATGTTTTATAATTAAAAAAATAAATAAAATAAAATAAAAAACTGTCACCTAATGTCATGCTATGGCAGTGTGTGGGTGGGTGTCTTCACCAAGGGGCCCATTGTCTTACAATCACTTCCTGCCCATGAGATACCATACATGGTCACAAGATCAAAAGAGACAAGCGGGAAAGGGAAAGAGAGGAAAATGGCAGTAGTGGTGGGGAGGGGCACATGGTCAGGGATGGGGCAGCAGATGAGGAGAAGGGCACACAGTCAGGGTGGGGGAAAAGGGGAGGGGTGTGAGGGTGGGGTGTTTCGTGAGAACAGAAGGGAGTTGGTTTGATGTGGGGAATTACTAGCAGACGGCATGTCACTCACACACTGAGAGAGAGAGAGAGAGAGAGCTACACCTGAGACTTCTATCTCAGAAATCTGTTTGAATAACCACAAAAATTCCAAATATACTACTTCTTTCATGCCACACACACACACACACACACACATACTAGGGCTACTTCCATGTATACGTAACACATTTGGCACAAAAACACACCTATAATAAAACACAAGTATTTTCCTTTAGACTGCCAACCATACACACACACACACTTTCTATATGACTTCACATACCTGTGCAGTTTCAGCCATATATCTATTTATTTATAAATCTATCTCCTGGGTTAATTCTAAATAAGCACTGATCTGGCGGTCAGGTTTTTAGTCCAATGTCATGTTTAATCGTAAATAATGCTTCAGTGCTGATGTCAGAGAACAGCTGATATGACATCACACACACTGACGAGCAGGTGATTGTGAACTGACAGCAATCCAGATGACCTCCCCATAACACTCCAGCACGAGGAGTTCACATTTGCTCGGAGAGTAAAACGTCTCCAGACCATGCTAGCTGTTAGTGTGTTGTGGTTGGCAGTCGGTTGCTATCTGTCACTGGCGCGAGGGATTCTGACACACTGAAAAGTGTTTTACTCACAGCTGTAAAGAAACTCCTTTCTGAAGCGAAACCAAACCAACTCATCTGCAGCGGAACATGAGCTAACTACTGTAGCTAGCTAATGCGCTGATTTTAAAATCAAAAGCATGCATAAAAGCATGAACACATGCACACACATACTTGTGTTTCACTGCTACCATTTATATGTCCAAGAATGTCCCTGATTAATTAATACATTTACACTTCCAGCTCTTAACAATTGTCTGTATCTAGATGTGAGTACGAAGTCTCGTTTAAAAACATTGTCAGGGATAGTTTTCTAGGGTAATATGATGACAGACCTAATACTAAGAAGATTACTTATGTACTCATATTTCATCTCTATATCTGTTCACCTTTCTGTATACTGAGAGCTGAGTTTCTTAACACTTCATCCCACTGTGTCCTGGTGTTCCACCAGTGTTCTTAGATTCTAAGGATCCTGTTCAGGCTTCCACATTATTTCAGTTGGCTTCTCTTAACACAGAAGACCAGTCACCCTTTTCCAACCTGACCTCACCAGATTCCAAGCTCCTTAACTTATCATGAAATGTTATTGATTAATCACTATCTCTAACTCATGCCTGTAGACAAGGGCCATGAACTTCTACATCAAAATTTGGCTTATGACTTGTTCTTTACTGCTAAAATCCGCATATATGTGGCGTTACTACTGTAGCTATCTGGTGGTCAATCACACTCCCCTCACAGTCATTTGCTGATGCACCCTATGATGCATATCATTCTAACCTCAATTATGCTTCAATGTCATATCCTTGAGCATCAACAACAGAAAAGGCACAAAGCCACAACCATGCTCTCTTTCGGCATCACAGTGAACAAGTTCTGGGCCTCAAATCCAGAAGCTCTTACCACAATCCGCATTGCACAACTGGAATGTCTACTGTTTTGTAGCCAGGAAAATAACTGTGTATCTTTCCTGCAGTATTTGATGTTTGACAGTCAGACCTCCCTTGAAAGGGTGAGTGTGATATCTCGATTACTTACACAAACCCTCAGATCCCCTAAATATTAAATGGAAACTACCCATAAGAAGTTTTACTATGGTAGTCAAATGGGACCTGTACCGTGGTGTATAGTACCATGGTATTTTTGGCAGTACCATGGTACTTATTTGCAGAGGTGGGTAGTAACAAGTTACATTTACTCCATTACATTTACTTGAGTAACTTTTTGGAAAAATAAAATTACGTTTTACTGCAACATACTTTTTACTTTTCCTTGAGTAGATTTGTGAAGAAGAAGGGTTAGGGTTAGGGTTAGGGTTACTCTTACTCCGCTACATTCGGCTACACTCTACTTGTTACTTTTATAACCATTTATTATACCCATACAGCAGGTGGATCTACCGCATGACTGTTTCACCAGTCAGATGCAGCAACAATAATCACATGACTCCGTTTGACCAATCAGGTCAGGCAGCATAGTGGGAAAAAACCTTCAAGTTCAAGCAGGCTTTATTGTCACTTCAACCATATACAGTTAGTACACAGTGAAACAAAACAACGTTTCTCCAGGACCAAGGTGCTACATGCAACATAAATTTACAACATAAATTAACAGAAGAACTAAACTATCTAAGGAAGACTATCTACAGGTTTTACAGACAACATAAAGTGCACGTGCAAATGTGCAAACGAGCAACAACAAAGTG
>JAOVVA010000033.1:335857-351079 GCA_028565275.1 Leiocassis micropogon
ACAGACAGAGAGAGACACACAGAGACAGAGACAGACAGAGAGACACAGAGACAGACAGAGAGAGACACAGAGACAGACAGACAGAGAGAGAGACACACAGAGACAGATAGAGAGAGACAGAGAGAGACACAGAGACAGAGAGAGAGAGACACAGAGACAGACAGAGAGAGACACACAGAGACAGACAGAGAGAGACACACAGAGACAGAGACAGACAGAGAGACACAGAGACAGACAGAGAGAGACACAGAGACAGAGAGAGACAGAGAGACAGACAGAGAGAGAGACACAGAGACAGACAGACAGAGAGAGAGACACACAGAGACAGATAGAGAGAGACAGAGAGACAGAGAGAGAGAGAAGTGAGTTAAAGGATAAGAGGGAGAAAAGAGACAAAAGACAGAGAGAGTCAGAGTGATGAGTGACTGACAGAGAGAGAGAGAGAGAGAGAGAGAGAGAGAGACAGGTAGAGAGAGAGAGTGCATTAGGGGTAGTGTGGCTTTGATCAGTGTGTGTGTGTGTGTGTGTCATGGCCTCTCCAGCCAGCTGTGAGGGGACTGCCCTGCGGGGGAGGGGCTCGGTGTGTGTGTGTGTGTGTGAAACGGTCCGAGCGCGCGCACATCCTCCGAGCAGTTTTAGCGCGAGCGCAGGAGGAATGAGGAGGAGAGAGCGCGCGAGCAGCTGAGTGAGTGTGTGTGCGTGCGTGCAGCGGGAGCTTTTGTCGAGAGTCGCGCGAGTGTGTGTGTGTGTGTGTGTGTGTGTGTGTCGCGCGCAGTAGAACTTGTAGAGACAGGAGCAGGACATGGCAGAGCGCGCGCAGGCTGCAGTGTGAGAGCACCATGTCTCAGGTAAGTGTGTGTGTGTGTGTGTGTGTGTGTACTTTACTCAAGTGTGTGTGTGTGTGTGTGTAACATACTTCAACAACACACACACACTTTTATTGCGTTTTTTGCTTTTATTTTATCTTTAAAGTTTATCCAGATGGAGTTCTGTAAAGCAAAACTGCTGTTTAGGTGTGTGTGTGTGTGTGTGTGTGTGTGTGTGTGAGTGAGTGAGAGAGTGTGTGTGTGTGTGTGTGTGAGTGAGGCATATTGACTAGAGAGGACGGTGACCCAACACAGACCGGAATTTTAGTCACACTGAAACTATGGTGTGTGTGTGTGTGTGTGTGTGTGTGTGTGTGGGTTTTGCCAGCCAGCTGTGGGTCGTGCAAAAGCATCAGATCTCTGTGTGTGTGTGTGTGTGTGTGTGTGTGTGTGTGTGTGCACTCATCAGAACAGTACTTTCCTTGGGGCTGAGATTCAGGTTCCTGTAGCTGTGGATATAGTGCAACTGTATATATACTCTCTCACACACACACACACACACACACACACATATACAGTATATATATGCACACTTTTTCTCTCTATCTCTCTCTCACACACACACACACACACACACACATATATACAGTGTACATATATATATGCACACTTTCACACACTTACACATCTTCACACACACACACACACACACACACACACACACACACACACACACACACACACCTTTACACATAATTTCATGTAGATAGTAAAGTACCTAAAGCGTTATTCCTCACTGTGTTCCTCTACTTTCTTTTCTGCACAAAGACAGACAGACAGATAGATGGAATAAAACTGTGTGTGTGTGTGTGTGTGTGTGTGAAGATGTGTAACGTTTAGAGAGTTGAGTTCTAACCTCACCGTGATCAGAGACAGTAACTCAGGGGTGACGGAGTGACTCATCAGCGCTGCAGCTCTCTCTCCCGTTATTGTTTTTATTATTGTTGTTGTTACTGCAGATGTTACAGGCTGGTATTTAATTACAAAACTAAACACCTGATTATTACTGAGATGAAGAGTGTGTGAGTAAAGAGTGTGTGAGTGGAGCTGTGTCTGGTTTCTGTAAGTTCAAGAGAAAAACACCAGCAACGGAACAAAATGATAAATAAATTAACAAAAAAAACAACAAATAATTACTCAATAAATTAATCAATAATTTTTTTAAATTAAATGACTATTATTTTATTATGTACATTTATCTATTTCTGTATCGTTCCTGTTCAATGTTATGACGAGTCGTGATGATCGTACCTGGAATAACGTGCGCATAAATCACAGCTGTAGCTATAAAACTCTCTCGCTGCTCTGTGATTGGACGAGCTGAGATGATGTCATGATTTAATTAGCCTCGTTTTTGTCTTGGGGTTACGTGGAAGATGATGACGTCTTTACAGGGTTTCATTTTTAATTAAAAGTTAAGAATAATTATAAATAAAGAGTTAAAATCACCAAGCGAAATGTTTAACAGTATTGAATATTTTTTTAAATGCCTTGCTCTTGAACATAAAACTTTTTTTTTTGGTCAATCATGTCAGTAAGTGGGTGTGGCTTAGGGGTGAAAAGTCATGTCACTCTGAATGATACTGATGATAAACTGACATGTGCATTTGAAGCCTATCACACGGTTAGAGAGTGATTCGGAAAGGGCGCCAATATTTCTGGGGGAAAAAGTTCTATGATTGTGTAGCTGTGTAACCGTAACGTGGGTCGGATGGCTGTAGTGAGGCGGCGGCGGCGCACCGCGCGACATGTTTCTGTGTCAGAGCGCCTCTTTAATATTAATTCCATAACACAGTAATCATTTTAATTATGTAATCGTGTTTATTAATCAGAACTGATGAAGCAGTTTTAAAGGTTTCAGTCTTAGAACTTATATTATGAAGCTATATTTCAAAAAACACATGCACACGCATGCACACACACACACACACACACACACACAGTTGTGTCGTCTTTAAGCTAGATGTTCTATCTGTTCATACTGTTAGATCTTTCTATTAGATTTGTTTCTAAACATGTTGAGATAAATGTTAATAATATTAATATAAATAAACGCCAAGCGTCAGCCATTCGCACAGAAAGTTCATCATGTTTAGTGAAACCTGCGCGCGGCCTCTCAGGATTAAAGATGTCGAGTGTGTGAAACCTTCGCATGTCTGCAGTTTTACTGACTGTGTGTGATATTTACATCCATAATCATTCATCATATTATATTCAGGACCGTTTCTCCTCAGAGTCATGTGACTACTGTTTATCACTTATTAATATTCAGACTTATTCATGCATATTAAATTAACATTCCTGCATCATTATGACAAACTGTAAAGTTTGTAAAGTCTTTAAAGTAAAAATGAGATAAACATAAATTGAAGAAAATAATTTCTAAAGTGTGATTGTTAGATTAGAATCAGAACTGTGACATGGGCATGTCTGGACCGTTATCTATTTTCATTTATTTATTTACAACAAAACATTTACAATGTTTTCATTTATAATACAATGTTTACACAAACAATTAATCTATATTATATTATACTTCAGTTTTGATTAATGTTTCATGTAGCGTTTCTGTTTCTTTAAATGAAATGAAATATTAAAAGTGAGTTTATGCTTCTTAAACAGTAAGTATGAATAAAAAACGTTTCTGTATTATTATGTCTGGTTTCATTAATAAAATTCAATATAAACTGATTATTATTACATTAATTGGTCGACTGTAATTGCAGCTTGTTATTACACGACTGAACTTTAAGTAAGCGTGTCGAATTAAATGGATTCATTTGAATTATCGTCCCCTATGTAGTGCACAAGTGTAGTGACCGGAGTGTAGGGCACTAAACCCGTTAAACATCGACTTCCACTTACTGCTCAGAGCTTCCTCATAGAAATCAGCCACACACACGCGTACACACACACGCACACATACACACACATACGTATCTCAGAAATGTACAGTGCTGCATTCTGATTAATATTAATGATTACATAAATAATGAGCTGTAAAATTGTAACACTTTATTTAGTAATAATATATATAAATAATAATTTAGCTACTCATCTCTTTCTCTCTGAAGATTAAAGATTGTAAGGTGTGTTTATTGTCGTGACAAATATTTACATTTGTATCACCAAAGCGCAGAAATAAGTCCAAAGAAATTAATAATAAATAAATATATTTAAAAAAGAGTACAGGCATTTAGCTCTGTGGGCAAAGATAGTCTCTCTCTCTCTCTCTCTCACACACACACACACACACACACACACACACACACGCGCACAGAAAAATTAAACATTGAACATTGAATATTCATTACTGATTGAATAAGTTAATAATTAATGACTCCATTAATTACATAGCAGGTCTGTAATATTCTGGGTGATGTTTAGGTCATTACAAAGAACAAATAATAATAATAATAATAATATTGTAAATTATTTCAATGGGTCACTTTGCATTTTAATATAGTTACAGTTTGTTGTAATGATTTTGTTATAAATGTGCTGTGTGTAAGATAAAATACTATAGACGTTATTACAGACGGGTTGGGTTTGGCTTAAACGTCTTTATATACGACTGTAGTAACAGTTTATAAATCTTCACCTACACGAGCGTCCTTCAGATTCAACTTAATTATCTAAATAAAACAAATAAATAAATGAAAAACAGCATAATGCACTTTATACAGTATGTTAGTTAATGTACTTCTGTGAATACACTACACACACACACACACACACACACACACACACACACGCACTATAAATATTCTCACATACACATTAACTAATTTATTACAGATATCAATAAACAAGTTAAATGCATACAGATATTTGTTTTATAACTGAATATTACAGCAATAATTATAATGATAATAATAATAATAGTTATAATAATACAGGTTTATTTATTTGCCATTTTCACACAGAAAGCATTTTAAAGTGTTTGACACAAAAACAAATATAAAACAGACAGAATTAAAAAAATAAAAGACAGAATTGAATAAAGGAAAAGGTAAATCATTAAATATTAATAATATTAATAGCCTAATCTTACATTTTTTTTATTACATAGCATTTCTCTCTGAACTGTTGCACGCTCAATTTTCACCTGAACATTTATTTAATATTTAATTTCATTGACTTCACACGTTTAAGAACATTTGTGAGAAGTACACACACAGACAGACAGACAGATAATTCAGTGATGTCATGCTGACTCCGCCCACTACGCAGTAACTAACACTGTACTGCACATACACTCGGGTTTAAAAGAAAAATACAACACACTGAACATGTGAGTGTGAGATTTTCTGTGCGAGTGCAGTGTGTTAGAGTCACGCCCCCTCTAATGCTCGGGTTAATGTGACTGTAAGAAATAATTAACACAATAACTAAAGGAGTCACCTTATTTACTGTGTGTGTGTGTGTGTGTGTGTGTGTGTGTGTTAAACAGGCGATCTGCTGCACGCTGGTGAATTGTACCTGCGACAGTTTCAGACCGGGGAAACTGAAACGTCGTCAGTGTGAGAACTGCAGGCACGGATGGGTCGCTCACGGTAACTAACTAACTAACTAACTAATAAACAAACACATTCAAACTCTAACCGCATTTACACTTCCTGTGCTGAGAGGTGATGAAGTCGTTCATCATCATCATCAGAGAGAGAGAGAATTACAGCAGCATGAAGCACAGTGAAATGGGCGGAGCTAGATTAAGAAACATTGTAATATGCAAATATATGCAAACGAAAGTGTAGGGCTAAACATTGCTCCATAATTACATATAAACATAAACTGGACAACGTTTTCAAATAAATCGCTTTAAAACAAGAATAAAAAAAAAAATAATTCAATTAATGGGTAAAATATTTAGTTTAGATCATCTTATTTTATTTTATTTTATTTTACTAAAACCTGCAAAAAACATTTTACACAACCATAATTATGACCCATGTTTAATAATTAGAACATTTTGATACTAATTAATCATTACAAAAAATCATTAATGTTTTTGGAATTATTTAATATCTAATCAAATTATTTTAATCTTTTTTGTAAACTAGTGTTTATTAGCTAATTAAAAGCTAATGTATTAATTGTTTAGTTTTAGCTCATTTATTTCTCTATAAACAGCATTTTATTCATTCAATTAGAAGTGAGTGTGTTAGTGTTTCCACTCTGCGGGTGCTTTAACAATAATTATGGAAATTTCTAAATGATTTAAAATTGTATAATTAATCAGATAATTAATTTAGTTCCTGAAACACAGCATTAGCCTATTATTAGACTAGCTTACTTATGTTGTGTGTGTGTGTGTGTGTGTGTGTGTGTGTGTGTGTGCGTGCGTGCGTGCGTGTGTGTGTGTGTAAAGCTCTGAGCAAGCTGAAGATGCAGCATGTGTATGACGGCGGTCAGGTGGAGATCGTTCACTCCAACGTGGTGTTTGATATCTGCAGCCTGATGCTGTACGGGACGCAGGCCATCCCCGTGCGCCTGAAGATCCTCCTCGACCGCCTCTTTAGCGTCCTCAAGCAGGACGAGGTCATCAAAATCCTCAACGCACTCGACTGGACGCTACAGGACTATATACGGGGTTACGTATTGCAGGTACACACACACACACACACACACACATACTGTATGATGGCGTAATATTTATGATTCATGTTTTTATTGTGGATATATATGTAAAAATAAACCTTATCCTTTGCAGTATCCTAGGTGCGTAAGTATGTACACCCTTTAACTAATACTGAAGTAATGCAGGTTTGGATTGTGAGACAACACCTTAGCAGCTCCATTCTGTGATTTTATTCCATTCTTTCTTCATCCATGCCCCAGATCTATCATGGTTCTCCTTTTTCTTCTCCTTCTTCTGGAGTCGTTACGTTGTTGACTTTACTGTGTTTGTTTCTCATCTGGTCATGGTGCAGGAAGGTGAATTTTCTCTTCACCTGCAGGGTTTTTGTGCTGAAACAGATTCCTTCCCCCCACTCTGACCAGAGCTATAGTTCCAGCTGAAGGTCCACCATGTGATGTTCAGATCCATCTTGTTTCTGCACCAAACGTAAAGTCTTTTTAGACATATGTCTCCTATGAGGTCAGAACACACATGGTTCAGTGATTTAGCAATTGGATGCTGTTATGAGCATGTCTACTGGTACTCGCAACAAGTTCCTGCAGCCCCTGTAATGTTGCTGTAGGTCCCTCAGCTGCCTCCCTGATAAGTTTTTCGAAGACCGTCCTGCTCCATTTTCTACAGTTGTTGGTTGTGAGCGTCACACTGATATGTGTCCATGATGTGTTTAATGCTTGGTTTTAAGACTCTTTCACATCCCTACCCCTGATGGATACCTTTGAGGTCTGGTATGTGGCTTTTAAGCTCTTTGAGGAGCAGGGTGAAACCAACCAGATGTAAAGTCAGAATCAGATCATCTTCAACTTCCCTGATGATGATTGCACGCTAATTAATTTCAAACTTGGGCTTGACAGTTATGGGCCAATCAGGTACGAGATTACATGGACAGTTTAATGAGCAGAACCTGTTACTAGCTAATGTATATAATGCTGCCCGGTGGTTGTCATGGTAGTATTGTTTTTGTTGTCCTTGTTTTACGACACTCGGCATCTAAAAAGTGGAATTACCACCACCTTTTAGAAATTACTTTCTTTTATTGTCATCTTTCTCCATTTTCTAAAATACATCTAAAATACTTGTTATTTTCTCCATTTTCTAAAATATTTTTACTCATCTTTCCAAATTCCCATTTCTCCTCCCCTCAAATGTTGCCATGACAACTGTTACTGGTAACATCGTATTCCACAGGGTTACTTATCAGGTCAGTTTGCGATGTCACAAAATCAGCTTTATAGGTTTGTAGTAATTGTAAAAAGCACATTCATTACGCACATATGTTGGTTGTCATGGCAGCTTTATATTTTGAAATCTGATATTAAAATAAAATTGTGATTAACGTGAGCTGCTTTGTAAGAAGTTTGATAAATGGCTTGGCAATATTAAGGCGATTTACAGATAATTTGCGTATTCACATACTGTATATTTACTGCTCTTAGTGTTTGTAATAAGGGGTGAGGATGTAGAGACGTTCCTCAAACCGGTTTCGTCGTCTCTTGGACAGTATTGAAGGATTATTATTCGATGCTGATGGTTTAAAATGCGTTTATTGGGGTAACACTTTAAAAAAATAAGAGCACGCCGGTTGGATTTTTATTGGAGATATGTCATCGACCAGTTCTTGGTAGAATACTTTCATAGCTCGTAGACTCCCTCCAGCTCTCATTACCTCTGTGATCACAGTGAATCATGTAAATACAATTTTGTCACGTTTTTTTCCCCCCTGCTCAAAACTCCAGTAGTGGAAGAGCTGCTCAATTTGCTGCTCGTTAAGTATTCAGGTGGTTGCGTGTGATCCTAGTTAGCTCATCTGACAGCAGAAGTAAAGTCAAATCCTCCACAGGCATATAAATGAATGCTGTATGATGAAATATTTATCTTGGTTATGGCATGAAGCTGCTGAATGACTTTGAAGGACTGCTAGCACTCATGTGTAATTACAGCCAGACTCACTGCCCAACCCTGTACCTCTACCCAACTACCCCCCGCCAACCCCTGCCAACCCCCACCAGGGACAAACCCAATCATCAGAATGAAGAGAAACGATATTACAGATGCACTGCAGTAATTAGGGCTTTCATGTCCTGCTGTATTAGATGTACGAACAACTCTTTATCTTATCGTGCTGTCAGATTGTCAGAGATACCGAAGTCCCGAGTGCTTCAGTTTTTCATTCATAATGCAAATGAAATTCCTTCTGTGTGTGTGTGTGTTTGTATAGGATGTGGCTGGCAAAGTGCTGGACCGCTGGGCCATCATGACCTTCGAGGAGGAAATTGCGACGCTGCAGCAGTTCCTCCGCTTTGGAGAGACGAAGTCCATCGTTGAGCTGATGGCACTGCAGGACAAAGAAGGGCAGGCGGTCATCGTGCCAACAGTTCGAGCAAACTCGGACATCCGTAGCTTCATAGAGAGCAGCATGCAGCGTCCGTCAGTGCCACCCACGACCGAGCCTCTGAGCAGAAACAACGGCCACCACTTTGAGAGTTTGGTCAACAACATGACCTTCATGCTGCCTTTGCAGTTGCTCAACTCTGTTCCTGCACCGCTGCTCAGGTCCAGAGCAGATTCCCGCCAGCAGGAGACGCCGGCACGACAGGAAATTTCAGATTCAAACCCAGACACCTCCTCTCACTTTGCCTCTGATGCAGAAAGAGAAGATGTACCCATGGAGAGATCAAGCACCAATATAGAGTCGGATGACTTCACACTGAGTGACACATATTCCTCACCCTCGACACCTTGCCCACCCTCGATCAGCTCGGATATTGCCCAAGCGTCGCCAGAGTCCAAAATCCGTTCAGGAATTGGGATGAAAAAGGGCCGTGTTTTCTGCAGTGCCTGTGAAAAGACCTTTTATGACAAAGGAACCCTGAAGATTCACTACAATGCTGTTCACCTCAAGATCAAGCACAAGTGCACTATCGAGGGATGCAACATGGTCTTCAGCTCTCTGAGAAGCCGCAACCGGCACAGTGCCAACCCGAACCCGCGCCTGCACATGCCCATGAACCGAAACAATCGGGACAGGGATGTGAGGGATGGACTCGGGGACGAGGCTGAGAAGCGGGACCTAAGCAGGTCTGTCTCCAACTACATAAGCAACTCCGAGCCCAAACTCCACAGCTCTTTTCCAAGCATCAGCCACAGTGGGATTGTCTTCCCGAACCTGAAGACCGTTCAGCCGGTGCTGCCTTTCTACCGCAGCCTGGTGACGCCTGCTGAGCTCGCCAACACACCCGGGAACCTGCCCTCCCTGCCTCTACTGTCCTCTTCGTCTGTGCCTGTAAGCATAGGAGACATGGAGAGCAACACTGAGCCCGTGCCCAAGAAGAAATCCCGTAAATCCAGCATGCCCATCAAGATAGAGAAAGATGAGCTGGAAGAGCGCAGCAGCTCCAACGATGATGAAGATGATGATGATCCTCCTGCAAGTATGGAATTTGCAATGGACTGTGTGGTGAAGACAGAATGTGATGAGAATGGTGTTGTTCATCCTTCAATCCATCCCTCTGTCCTCACCAATTCTTCTCATACAGAAGAGCCACAAACGGAGGGCAAACACCAAGCCCAGGGGTGCAGTCTCACCCACGCCCCGTCTTCCTTCAGCAAGATACAAAGAGACTTAATTGATTTGGGGGAACAAACCCGCAGTCATGACTTGGATCTCCGTCCCGCGGCTGATGTGGCACTGAGCAGCACGCCCTGCGAGTCAGAGGTCCGCGCAGACGCCGATGGTGACCTACAGATCGTGTGTGCAGATGATGAAGACGAGCTTCTGCATCACTGCGACAGTTGCAATAAAACCTTTAAAAACTCCTACAGCGCCAAAATGCATTACCGCAGCATCCACTTAAAGGAGATGCACGTGTGCACCGTAGCAGGCTGCAATGCTGCATTCCCGTCCCGCAGGAGCAGAGACAGGTGAGTCTAATGAGGTCCAGCACAGTCAAGGTTTAGGAACCACTGCATCAAGGCTCTCTGAGGGTTTTTATGAGTTCTGCAGAATGGTGCAGAATTTCCAGGACCTCTGTTTGTAATGATAAAAAGATGGTCACATGACTGCTAACTATACAGGTACATTTGTTCCCCACAGTTAAGCAATATAAATAAGCATAGGTATTACTTGGCCCAGGTGAACGCTGATCTTTAAGTTGATATTTTTTTAAATCTACTCTTCTGATTGTGTCGTTTGTTTGATTTTTTCTCTTCAGACACAGTGCAAATCTGAATTTACACCACAAGCTGTTGACCAAAGATCACTACGTCTTTACTCCGTCCTGCAAAGACATCACCACTGATTCTCACCCCGAGTTCCCTCCTAAAGATCATCTGAGCCAGACGTCTGTCATCTTTAAGGGTACAAACTGCACGGGCCTCGTGTTTCCCATGAGTAAATCCTCTGAGATCGTCGAGGATCCAGTGGAGGACGAGGCCGTGTTGGACCTAAGCACCAGAGGAAGCGGTCACTCTTCTTCCTGGGATTCGGACGCAGGGAGCGAGGAGGAGCTCCCCCTGGAGGACAGCGACGGGAATGAGAGCTGTGATGGGATAAACTCCAGTGCGGTGGGTATCGGGCAGCAGGTCAATAACTCTTCTTCACCTATCACCTGTCACGTCTGCCAGAAGGTTTACAGCAACAAGGGCACATTCCGGGCGCACTACAAAACCGTGCACCTTCGGCTTCTCCACAAGTGCAAGGTACCAGGGTGCGACACCACATTCTCGTCAGTCAGGAGCCGCAACCGGCACAGCCAGAACCCGAATTTACACCGGAATCTTTTGACAAACAACAGCACCGTCAGCCAGGAGTAAGGATGAACTCTGATTTTGAGATGAACCCTAATCATGAGCACTTGTGTGTAAGTGGAAAAAAGCACAGGCCTTCATAGATTCTACCTAAAATGCACAATGATGAACTGTTCCATGGGGAACAGAATTGTTTTTTCATCTTATGCGTATTATAAACAGCACAGTTTGGTGTTTTAATACAAAGGGCAAACCTTCAAGTAGCCAAGTTTTCATTAAATTTAGATATATAATGTGAATAGTGCTCTGTATAACAGAACAGATCATCAAGACGTGATTAACACAGGGCAAAGTGCTCATATTAGACACAACACTTCAGCCTGTGATTAAAAGCACAGGAAACGGCTTAAGTGGCATTAATGCCGAATGTCGAAGCTATGACATTCCCTAAACCCTAAACCCTAAAGCCTGGAAACAGAAAAACCACATTGGAGAGGCTTGACACAGTTGTATGACTTAATTTCATTTTCTTTTATGTTATTTATTCCACTGCAGTTTAAATCAGTAGAGAAAGAGGTTCAGCTCAGACCTTTTATAAATATTTGTTGAATCCTTTTGCAATTAAACCCTTTTATTTTTTCTGAAAACACTTCTATTGAAATGTGACAACGATACGTCGTGTAAAGTGGAGGATCGGAATCTTATCTAGACATGAAGCAGAAGTGTGTGAGGTTAAAGGTGTAACTTTATTACTAAACACTACTGATCACTTAAACAGCTCGATTCCAACACTGTCAGTGTTTATTACAGAAAAGTTATTTCAGATTACAGCTGATTAAGCACATGATTATTGAATAAACCCCCGCGTACAAATAACCGACCTGCTGGAAATACTCAGTACTTAACTAGCACAAATTATTATTATTATTATTATTATTATTATTATTATTATTATTATTATTATTATTATTATTAGCGCAATCACAGCGGCATGACAATCATTACATTTATGGAAATGTTAACCAGAACAAAGTTTTAGTAGAACTTAAAAGGGCAAGCAACAAAAATCTGGCAGTCAGGCTAACATGAAATGTAGCTGCACAGCTAGCAGTATTATTAGCAAGATAGAAATTACTGAAAAGAATGTCAGGGAGAGAAACTTACAGGCAGTACAGCTAACAATAAGGCGGGGTGCAGAAGCTACACCTGATTCCGCCTGCTTAATTAGCGTTCCTGGCTGTCAATAGACACACACACACACAGACACACACTGCCCCTTTCTGGATAAGATTGGACACCTGTACAGTAAGGCTAGCATTGGTTAAAGGCTACAGTTAGCAAAGTACAGCAATACGATTAGCATGAAACCTCCGTGTGACGCTTGAAACACGCTAGAGAGATTTTATAACTGATTTCACATCATTAAAGCTGATTTGATTTAGTGAATAACTCAGTGTAATTCCTAAATGCTCCAGTATTATTATTATTAGTATTTTAAATTATCATGAAAACATCTTTGATCATGTGACAGAATATTTTCTAATATGTGCCAAATCTTTTTTTTTTCTTTTCTGAAACGAGCTCCGACTTTAAGTTTCTGTGAGAATGCGGACGTGAGCGTCCTCAACCTGCTGCACTTAAATAAATACAGTAAATCACTGGATAGTTCACAAATTAGAAACTATTAAATCATTCTTGAAAATGTGAAAAACAATAACACCGTGCGTCCCTCCAGACCGCGACCGACTGCAGTACATGTTCCAGATAATGAGGTCATCAACGGATTTTCACCTAAAGTCCACCAAACGGATTTACTTACAGTTTTTTTTTTTTTCATGAATATAAGACAAAAATAAAAATGTTCTTCTCTTTAGCATGTGCTGTGTGTATGTGTTAGCATCTCCGCATTAATGTGATTGTAACACTTTGGAACATCACTTTGGATTTTAGTTTTATTTTTTATTATTATTTTTTTTGCAGTTGTCATATGTACCACGCACACATAGTATGGAAATTTGGCGTCATGCGTTACACTAATTTACAAGTATTTTTACATTTACAAACGTCTACAGGTTTATAACATCCATGATTTGTGAGATAGAATTAGAGGCTTCTTTGATATTATTTACAGGCCGTCCATCTAACAAGAGGGCGGAGCTTAAAAAGGAATTTGGTTCATTTCAATGGGTAACACTTTGTGAACAGAATGAACAGCTTCGTCATCTCTGGAATTCTAATAACAGAAAGTATTTTCCCCCTTTGCAGAAGTGGATAGGACTTTTGAATGTTTAATAAGTTTATTTCCTGACACACACACACACACACACACACACCTTAACAAGGGAGAGTTAAACTGAGTACGGTACAGTCCACAGGAAGTGGAGAGCCGTGTGCAGGAGGTGCTACAAATTTATCCAGAGTTTCATATCATTCTTAAACCAAAAGACTTTTAAAAGATTTAAAAATGAACGATAAACACAATGCTTTATAATTCCCAACAGTATTTTGTTTTCACTCGTCTTGAAGATATTTAAACTCTGTACATAATCACACACACCTGCTCTGGAAAACCATGCCCTTGTGTTCATTATGTTTTCCCTCTAATTCCCGGTCATGTGATTGATCATGATGCTTGATTTGAATTAAACTGTACCTTGTGAGTCGTGTGTGTGTCTGTTTGTGTGTGTGTGTGTGTGTGTGTTCAGTTGAAGGTGCAGGATTCACCTGGTGTCTGATGTTCAGTTCCGTAACATGTTGATGTTTCCTCATGATTATTGTTTTATGGTTTTGCGCAAGGCGTTCCGCGGACATTCCGTTGTGTTGCTGTTGTGTAAATTATTGTACAGTGTTGTGTTTTATTATGTTTCTTTCTTACGTGTTCCTGTAAACACTAAAGCTGACCAAAGATTCTTCTTCATAAGCGAGCAGTATTATTAATAACAAAAATAATCACTCCAGTAATAACTGAACCTTTTTAAAGATGCAGTGTGTGTGTGTGTATTTTGCTTATGTGAGATGTGTTACAATCAGGAAAAACAAACTACTGTTTATTGTTGTGTAACTGGGCGTATGTTACACTAGGCTAGGTAGCCGCGCAAACACAGTGACATGATCGGATTATTTATCCAGCAGGGTGTTTAGCTATCAGACCCAAGCTAGCTAGCACTATGCTCATGTGCTTATGTATAACTACGTAGCATACGCCCAGTTACACATGTATGAACAGAAATGTAAAATCTCTCTCTCTCTCTCTCTCTCTCTCACACACACACACACACACATACATTTTTACAGTATTGTCGTTGTCATGTCACAGTTATGCCGTGTCTACTCATGAACAATTTAAAAATCTTCATGTTTTTATTCTTGGTTCATTGTGACAATAATAAAAAGCCATGATTTCAGACACAAGAGTCGAGTGTATTGTTTCACATACACACACACACACCAGTTTAGTTTATCACACATAAGTATAAAGCATTAAACTTTTTTATTGTGTGATAATTAATTAATGGTAATAATGCATACTGATAAATCTGTGCACAATAACAACAATAATAAACTATAATAAATAAATTGACACATAATAAAGGACATGAGTAAATTATCATGATGCACAGTACTAAAATGCACAGATATGGTGCAGTATAGTGATAATGTAGCAGAGAAGTAGATTAAATGTAGAGATAATTTTACATATATAATTAGGATATATACATTTATATCAAAAACATTACGTATATCTATATCTATAATAAACACATGCGATTGCTTTATGACCACAAATGAAGATTATTTTGGAGCTCAGCATTTTAATTGACCTTCAAGTGAGCATTGTGATGGCCCCGCCCACTTCTTTACAGCAAAAGTGATGTTACTTACCAGATCCCGGCGCCAAAACCCACATTCACACCCAGTCACAGAAGCACTTTCAGTAAGAACACACATCTGATAACGTTATGGCGTCTTAAA